>QEPC01009912.1:2650037-2662603 GCA_003113815.1 Sphenodon punctatus | reverse complement strand
GGATGGGGAAGCCTAGGGACTAGCGTGCACATGCGCAAGCCGGCAGCGGCGCATCCCGGGACTCGCTGACTCCAGCGGGAAAATCCCCGCTTGCTTGAACTCAACTGTTTGCAAGTTGGAAGCTGCAGCTTAGGGGGTGTGGCTGGAAAAGCCTAGGGACTACCGTGCGCATGCGCAAGCCGGCAACGGCGAATCCCGACTCCCTGACTCAAGCGGGGAAATCCCTGCCCGCTTGCTTTGAACTGTTTGCTGCCTGGCTGCCGCAGAAAGGTAAAATCATGTGCTGCAGTTTGGCTTGCTGGCTGCTGCTGCGCTGCTCGTCCTCGCGTCGGCTCAGCAACCCCCCCCGGCCCGGTCAGGACCAAGGGGAGGGGGAAGAATTTTTAAAAAAAATTTTTAAAAATTGTTTTAATCAGCCGGCGGCAGCGCCGCCGACAGCTTGTAGGGCACCGCCCCCACAGCCATCACCCTTGCCGAAGGTCCGGCGGAATAGCCAAGTCTTACAATAACGATGAAAGGAGATGAGGTCCAGGGCTACCCGGGCCTTTGCCGGAAGGGAGTTCTACAACCTAGGTGCGGCCAGAGAACGCCCTCTCCATAGTCATTCCCCCCCGAGCAGCCCGGGGGACATCAAGAAGGGCGCTCCCGGCGGACCGCAGGGACCGATTCAGAACACGGAGGGTGAGGCGGTCTCGCAGATAGGTGGGGCCCAGGATGTTAAGGGCTTTATAGGTAAGAACCAACACCTTGAATTGGGCCCAGAAGAGTATAGGCAGCCAGTGCAGAGCACAAAGCACTGATGTAATGTGCTCATGGTGACCCATCCCCATAAAAAGGAGGGCTGCTGCATTCTGCACCAGCTGCAGTCTCTGAACCGTCACCAAGGGGTATCCCCACATAGAGCGCATTGCAATAGTCTAGTCTTGAGGTAATGAAAGCATGGATGATGGTGGCCAGGTCGGAGTCTGAGACGTACAGCTGAAGCCAATGCACCAGATGTAATTGGCAAAAGGCACCTCTCACCACAGTTCCCACCTGGACATCCAGACGGAACTGTGTATCGCGGAGCATTCCTAGACTCCCAGCCTGGGAAACCAGTGGGGGGCAAACCCCATCAATGAGGGGGGACACCACACCCACCGCTTTACCCACCAGCATCACCTCTGTCTTGTCCGGATTCAGCTTCAGTCAGCTCTCCCTCATCTAGTTCCCCATAGCCGCCAGACACCGGGTAAGCAGAGAGACTGCTGGGTCTGGGTCGGATGAAAAAGAGAGGTAGAGCTGGGTGTCGTCAGCATACTGATGGCACCGCACCCCATCACGACCTCATTCAGTGGCTGCATATACACTTTGAACAGGAGAGGGGACAGAATAGAACATTGCAGGACTCCACTCGTGAGGTCCCGGAGAACTGATGAGCAGTCCCCCTGAGCACCAGTCGCTGAGTTATCCCAGCCAGGAAAGAACGGAACCATTCAAGAATGATCCTGCCCACCCTGTCCTGGTCCTGTAAGTGGGCCACCAACTTCTCATGGTTCACAGTATCAAATACAGCAGGCAGATCTAACAAAATCAACAGGGTCGATCGACCCTGGTCCAATTTCCAGTGCAGGTCATCGACCAAAGCCACAAGCGCAGTCTCAGTGCCATAACCCAGACGAAAGCTGGATTGTAAAGGATCCAGAAAGCCAATGTGGTCTAGATGCCTTTGCAGCTGCTGAGCCACCACCTGTTCAATAACCTTCCCTAAAAAGGGAATTTTTTTTTTTTGCTTATAACTGGCTAGGGAGTCAACATCAAGCTATGTTTTTTTGAGCAGGGGCTGCACCGCTGCCTCCTTCAGGCAGCTCGGCACCATGCCCTCCTGAAGGGAAGCATTGACTACCCCTGCCAACAAAGGCTCTAACATCTTCCTGCTGGCCTTAACCAGCCTAGACAGGCATGGGTCAGGTTCACAAAAAGTGGCTCACAGCCCCCAGGACATTCCCCATCTCGGTGACCGCCACCCCCTGAAACGGATTCCTGGAAACCAGACAAGGTGGGACTTCCACAATCTCTGGTTCTCCTAATGCCAGAGTCGAAATCATGGTGAATCTGAGCGATTTCTACCCACGAAATACTTAACAAACATGTCACAGCAGGCAACTGATATTTCTGGTTCCAGGCAAAGGGAAACCAGACTAACCAGCCCCCGCACCTCCTGGAAAAGATCTGCCAGACGAGATTTCGCGGATGCTATCATGGAAGCAAAAACCTCCTTTTTTGCTGCCCTGACAGCCACGGCATAGGTTCGTAAGCTAAGTCGGTCGCAGTCTGTTGACTTCAGCCCGAGATCAACGTCACTGTCGCTCAAACCGCTGCCCTTCTTGCTTCAGCTGTCTCAGGCCATCTATGAACTGCAAAGGGCTGCGATGCGGACATCTTGGGAGCGGATGCCTAGGAGCTGTCCAGTCGATGGCCTCAGATAGCAAGATGTTCCAGAAAGCCATGAGGTCATAGAGCAGCAGGCCATCAGGGTCCAAGAGTAAGTCCCCATGGGAATTCTGGAACTTCTCTGGTTCCCTCCATCTCCGGGAGCGAACCAACTGAACTGGTTCCACACCTTTCTGAGGGCAGACATGCGCTGAGGCAGGTCCGCAGGAGGTAATGATCTGTCCATGACAAGGACTCTGCTGCCACCTCTCCCACCAACAGATCCCCCGCCTCAAGGCCAGTACAGAAAATTATGTCCAGGGTATGTCCTCCACCATGTGCAGGGCTGGTGGCCACTTGAGACCGATCCATAGTTGCCATGGCAACCATGAATTCACGCTCCACCCCGTCAAGACTGGCATCAGCGTGGATGTTGAGATCCCCCAAGACTGTCTTTGGGGATCGCAACACCACCTCCGACACCAACTCCGTCAGAGTGTGTAGGGATGCTGCTGTACAGGTAGGTGCACCGTATACTAGCAGCAACCCCAGTTTGTCCCCTGCCAAATTAGTCATAAGATGGAGTCTACACTGGATACCTCCTAACAGACCACACCACCTAAAAACAATGGCTACACCTCCCGCCCCTCTGGCCGTGGCTAATGCTGTACGGAGTACCCAGCCGGAACTAGGTCAGCCAAAACAGGCCCCGACTTTTTGTCCATCCAGGTCTCCATAATGCAGATGAGGTTGACCGCACAATTCAGGATCAACTCCTGGATAGTTACTGTTTTTATGAATAACAGAACTCGTGTTCAACTGCTTCAGGCCAGGGGCCCCCTGACCCTAATCCATCACACCATCTGCGTGGGGGGTGGTAATCAGAACAGGCACCAGACACCTGTCCTATCTCCAATTCACACACCCCTCCCCGTAGGACCATATCTCCCCTGTCATGACCCCAGTGGCTGAGGCATTCCCCCCCAGCTGGCCCGGTCCCTGAACCTCAACCCCCTTGCTGTCCCACCCCGCCGACGGTGAGGGTGTTCCCCAACCCCATTATCGCCTGCTCTCACTTGGGCATAAGAGAGATTCCCCAGGAACGCTGTATTCCCCCCTCACGTTGGGGAAAACAGCCCTTTCCTCCGTAACCCAGTCCCCCTTCTCTCCCACTGCCACTGTGGTAGGAGGTATATCCAATAACCCTCCTCACAACTCCAATATCCTCCCCCCTCAAAACCCACCCTAATCTCAAACCACCCCCAATTAAAACAGCTGCTGTTTCACAAATATTTTCTCCCCATCCTCCCGGTCCTGCTAAGGGCCTCGCCTAAGGGCCCTTTGGTGCAGCCCTTAGGTGAGCACCTGTGGCGGTGCTGGACTGGACTCTCAAGAGCCTCCCTCCCAGAAGTTCCTCTGGATCCACTGACACCCTCCCCACCACCCCCACACCCTCCTGCAATGGAGGGAGGGCACTGTTGATCATCTCCATGGAGGTCAGGTGCGGTGCCTTTCGGGGGATTGAGCCCCTGGTCCAGTTTCCAGCAGCCAGCCCCCACCCAGAGGAGTAGCAGGTGGTGGTAACGGACACCTATGGCAGTGCCGAGCTTCTATCATGTTAGCTGCCCTGAGCTGTATATGAACCTATTTAAAAATGCTGCATTTGCTCGTTTTTGTTGGTCAAAACTGGTGTAGTGAACTATTTTCTTTCTTGATAAACTAACTTAAACTTCTTACTTAGTTTGCAGCACTATCTGTGTAACATGGCCAAATTTAAAGGTCCAAAAATCTGCACAGAAATTTTCATAGACCAGCTCGTCGTCAGCACAGAAACAGTGGGTATTTACTGTGCTTAGTAATGCTGCCTTTCCTCAATTTAGTGTACCACACCGATTCTGAAACCTCCAGATTAGTTTAGCTTTTAGCTCTACAATATAGAGCACATGTTTCAAATTTGGAGATACACAAATAAATGGGCTAAATTTGCAGTTACCTAAACAGTTGCACCAGTTTAAAATAACACCATACTCGTATTAGTATTCTGCTTGCTCTTAGTTCCGTCTAGCCTAGATGGCCAGTCAGGATCTCAAGTGAAAAATAAGTGCTGTAGTGTAGCTGCCTAACTCTGTGCATAATGGGCCAACAAAAACTAAACACCCAACAGGGTATATCAGAATATCTACACTATAGGTAAGGCCACATTGGGCAACCTTACCCCACATTAGCTTGCAGTGCAGCTGACCATCAGGCCAGCAGCCACCAGATGTTTGCCCACTTTTGCCCCAGGGCGGACAGCTGGCTGCTATGTGATGGAGTCTGCCTGAGAAGGCTGGTGTTGTATTACGGGCTACTGCTGCCCTACTGCCTCCTATCAGGCTGGCCATGTACAGTCCTGTTCTGTGTCGAGGTCCACCAGCACCATAGAGCCGTGGGCATAGTTTGCCATTCCTGTGCACCTACATCACGGCAGGGAGCGGGATGGTGGGTGGGGGTGAGACTGGGTGCCTGCCCATGTGGATGGGCTCCTTGGCCCACCCCAGGATGTGGCAGGACTTGTGATGGTGGCTGGTCTGCCCGGTTTATCCGCACAGAATGGACGACCACGGGCAGAACATTTGGACTGCTCTCTCTGCCGGCCCAAAATGTAGCCGCTGCATTCATCCTTTCTGGGGTGGGTGGGGGATCCGTCCAGCCCTGTGTCGTGTGACTTTACCCTATACACATTTTAGAGGTTCTCATCTCAGATTTATTAATGTAACAACGAAGAAAATATTGGGGAAGAATAGACTGGGATGCCCACCTTCCAAGATGACAGAACTTGGTTTTATGTCAAACTTGCATTGTGTATATGCTGCTTGTGCTGGATTTTGTCTGCAGGGATTTTGGCTTCCTATAAAGTTTTGATAAAACCTTGGTGTAAGGATTGAATCTTGTACAGAACATTTTTATAGGCTAAACACTGTTGATATTGGTCTTCGTTCATTTCTGGGTTTGGTTGCCCTGGAAGTTGTGGAAATATGTTCTAAGAACTGCATTCTTACTGTTTACTTACTAGTACTAGAAAAATTCCAGGGTAAAATTTATGATGATCCTTTTTACCCTATTAATACTCTTAAAACCTGCTGTATTAACCTGCTTATGGGGTATCATACACTCCAATTAAATCGGTCAAAAAGTAGAACTATGATTGACTTGAAAATGACTCCAGTTTAACATAAACATTAACATTGATTGTGTGTACAGAAACGTATGGCCAACACAAAAGCCTATGGGGTCACTAGAGACCCCTCCACTGCTACCAGTAAAATCCCACCAGTAATGGTACTGGTATGAATTGACCCCCTGCCACCCCCCACCATTTGTGAAACACAAGATGTACAGAAACTGCAAAAGTAACATTTTCAACTGCAAAAGTGACATTTTAAAGTACTAAACCCTGCGACATTTCCAGGCATTCTGCGGCACTTGACAATTTCCAACCAATGGTGTTGGCCCTGGTCAAGAAACCAATAGTTCTGACAGTTTTACAGATAGATCTGACAGTTTTTCTGGCAGTTTTATCGACAGTTTAGTAAGGCATTCTGACACTTTGTGGCATTTTCTGACACTTTATGGGATGTGTGACTGTTCCTTTTTAAAAAACAAACAATTTTATTATGAGTCGCATAAGTGTACAACAGTGGTTTACAGCAGTAGTATATCTGAAGTTACATATTGATCTATGCAATCATATCTCAAATAAGTCATAAACATTAATGAATAGAAAGAAAGAAAGAATAATAATAATAATTCCAAAACAATATAGAACTTAAATAATAGTTGTGGGGGTGGTTATGTCTCCCTAAGGAGGGAAGCTTACAATGTAAAATTTGCAGATTTTCCTTATCAGGGCCAGTTATATTCCTCTTTTATACATTACTACTTTTTTCCAAGTTCAGCAAATGTCTGTAATACATATTGTTTTATGTGTTTTATTCATATCAGCATCTTCCAAAATAATGGTCCAACAAGGGGTCCATAGCTTGTCTTGTAGAGCTGCTGAAATCTGCTCCATAGATATGGTGTACCAGAATCTCTGAATCCATTTATTATAAAGTGAGCCCTGAATCACTTTCCAGTTGGATGCTATAGTGTATATTGCAGCTGCAAATAAAATGACATGACCTTTTTTTATCTTGTCTTAATTTTAATTCTGAAAACATCCCCAGTAATGCTATTTGAGGGAGGAAGGGTATTTGTACCTCAGTCACTTTTCCTAATTACAACCACACCTGGCGCCAAACTTTATGAATTTCTGAGCATTCCCAGCAACAATGCAAAAAAGTACCCACTCCTCCGCAACCTCGCCAACATTTGTCTGAATATGGGGGATTAATTTGGTGTATTCCTTGTGGAGTTAGATATAGTCTTAGTATTAATTTCATTTGTGGCTCTCTTAGCAAAAGAGATTTGGAGAAGTGTACATTGTTTGCCAGATCTGAGCCATATCTTCTTGGTTAATTATTATTTCCAGATCATTACTCCATTGCTCTAAATATCCAGCCTCTGGAAATCTTACTGCGTTTTGCAGAATTTTGTATAGTATTAAGAGAATTTTGGAATCCGGCGTAGTCCTTAATAGAAAGCTTTCTAAACTAGATGGTTTTCTGTTATAATGTTTAGTATCTTGTGAGTTGTTGAAGATATCTCTGAGTCTGCCATAAAGAAGAAAATCCACTTTTTCTTTTAAAGAGGACACTTTGTGACATTTTCTGACACTTTATGGGACTTACGATCGTTTTCTGACAATTTCTCTGTTGCCGAGAAATAGCAACAGGCAACAGCGGAAAGTGGCAGCAAGCATCGAAACAAGTATGGGGATGCCATGTCCATGTTGTGTCAGGAAAGCTCAAACAGATGGGAGGTTTCCAACAGAATTGTCGGACACTGCCTCATGTCGTTTCAAGCCTGCTTGTGGCATTGGTCGACAACTTTCACTGTGAATTAGATCAGGGTTGCTCAACCCCACTGATTCTATTAGATCTGTTGACTGCCTTTGATACCGTTGACCATGAGATGTTGGTGACCCGTCTGCGGAATAGAGCTGGAGTGGGCGGAATTGTTCTTGAATGGTTCCACTCTTTCCTGGCCGGGAGAACCCAACGGGTGGTGCTCGGTGAGTATTCTTAATCTTCCTGAGACCTCTTATGTGGAGTCCTGCAGGGTTCTATTATGTTCCCTCTCATGTTCAACGTGTCTATACAGCCGCTCGGTGATGTCGTGAGACAGCTTGATGTCCGGTGTCGTCAGTATGCTGATGACATCCAACTCTACCTGTCTTTTTCATCTGACCCAGGCCCTGCAGTCTGTGCTTACCCAGTGTCTGGCGGCTGTGGGGAACTGGATGAGGGCAAGTTGTCTGAAGCTGGATCTCAACAAGACAGAGGTGATGTTAGTGGGGAAGACGGTGGGTGTGGCATCCCCCATCATAAATGGGGTTCACCCCTCACTGGTTCCCTAGTTTCGTAGCCTGAGGGTGCTCCTCGATTCACAGTTCCTCCTGGATGCCCAGGTCAGGGCTGTTGCGAGGAGCACCTTCCGCTGGTTACATCTGGTGTGGTGGCTTTGGCCGTATGTCTCAGACTTGGACCTGGCCACTCTCATCCATGCTGTTGTCACCCCAAGACTGGACTATTGTAATGTGCTCTACATGGGGCTACCAATGGTGATGGCTTAGAGACTGCAGCTGGCGCAGAATGGAGCAGTCCATTTCCTTATGGGGACAGGTTGCCAGGAGCACATTACACCAATACTTCATTCTCTGCACTGGTTGCCTATAGTCTTCTGGGGCCGATTCAAGGTGTTGGTGCTGATCTATAAAGCCCTAAATGGCCTGGGCCCCATGTACCTCCGGGACCACCTCACTTCCTGGATCGGCCCTTGCGATCAACTGGGAGCGCCCTGCTCGAGGTCCCCTGCGTACATCGGTGGGCCACAATGGATAAGATGTTCTCTGTGGCGGCACCACAGCTATGGAGCACCCTCCTGGTGGAGGCCCAGACAGCCCTGACCCTCTTTTCCTTTACGAAGTACTGTAAGACGTGGCTGTTTCGCCAGGCCTTTGATGAGGGAGACGGGTATTGTTTTTTGATATCACTATACGATTGCTTATTTTATTCACTTTTTTGTATTGTGATGTTAGCCACCCTGAGCTGCATGTCGGTAGGGGTGGGGTACAAATTTTGTGTAAAACAAAAATAAAAATAAAATTTTCATCTTAGTGAGCATGCTCCTCCCCTAATGATACTTTGTATTCATTTTGGCGATTGTGAGCATCATGAAAGGGAGCGTGAGCAACGAATTGCTTGCAAACCATGGGTTGGGGACCTACGGTCTAGAGAATGTAAGGCTTTTTAGGTTCTACCCATCCCAGGCGGAACAAGACTCTGTTAAGAAACATGCAAGCCTATCTCGATCTCAGTCATTATCAACTCCCTGGAGGGAAAAACCATTCAAAACAAAAGGGACTAGCATATGCTAATCAGGGAATGTGGTATAATTTGTTCAGTGCACTAAATGCCCTAGTGGAAGCTGTTGATAAAACTTAAAGATCGTTTATGGAAAGGAATAAACTTTTCCATCATTTTTTCCTATACAAGGACCCTGAGTTCCTTCTCCTGGTTCTCCCAGTGTGATCACTTTCTAACCTCAGTCCTTGTTCTGAAAGGGGACCTATACAATACCTTAAAAAGATGAACCTAGGAATCAGAGTTTATAACTAGGTTGGATACAAAAATAGTTTCAAGATTCAAGCTCCATAAGCCACCATAGAAATGTGTAAAAACCTTTTGTTGACACTTTACCCTGCCGTTTCCCTTCATTGTATTTAAATGCATTGAATTATTAATGACTTTTCATTTGACAATTCCCTCTTAGTGACCTAACATATACCTGTCCTGCACTTGCTCATTCTTTAATTGACTTCTGCATGCCTGAGGAAGGACCCTGGGTGGCCTAAAAGCTTGTGTACTTGCATCAACAGAAGTTAGTCCAGTAAGATATGAACTGTTATAGCTTCATAACACTGTAAGTTTTAAAAGAGCAGAATTTTACCTTGTCAGTTTAGCATGATGCAAGCTGGACAGGAAACTCTGGAAGCCTACAAGTCATTGCTACATGTTTGTTTTGCAAGTATAACCACTTGCACACTTATTATACACACACGGTGATTACCAGTCACTGATGTCACTTTGCCTTTCATAATAGAATCTTCTTTTTTTAAATTTAATTTAATCTTATTTATACACTTTTCCCAAGAATAGAACTGACAGTTATCGCTTTACATGTATACATTTCAGCATTTTGTATTGTTGAAGTAATAATTCATAGTTACCAATAAACATAAATAAACATCAGAAAGGTAATCCTAGTGACATTGAGTTCCTTTTGCTGTCTGGGTTAGTGGTTGTCAGAAGATGAAGTCAAATAGGTGGGAGTTTCGATCTTCAGATAAGGTTTCTGTTTGGATGAAGTCCAAGCATGGGAATCATTTAACGTCTAATGTAGAATGAATGGAAACTTTCTGCAGAGTTGTATTCATGGAGGAATAATACATTGGTTAGGTTTCTGTTTCAAAGAACCTTCAGCAACAAAAACTGAAGAAATGTGTTTTTTAAATAGTCTGTTACTTCTGGACTTTTATAGTCATTTTATTGAAGTCAATAGCTGCTCAATTCTGTCTCCTGCCTAAATAGTCTGATGGGAAATATACTTTAATGTCTTTCTTTCAAGGATCATAAAGTGTGAGAACCCTCTGTTCCCAGGGTGCTGGGGGTTAGAGCACAGCTGTGGACTATCTTTTTGTTCAATAGTCTGAGCTGATTCATGTCCAGTTAAGTAGGTTGACTGTGTTGTTCTGGTGTGAGCAGATGCATTTGACATGTAATGTTCACTTCACTGGGATGGAAGTGCTGTAGAAAACTGCTGCCCAGAGAAGTAGTGGTAGAGCTGTTTTAATAATGATAGTGATGATGATGGTGATGTTGATAATTTCTCTGGAAGAGGGGGTGATGCTGTAGGTTTGGGGTTTTTTGTTTTTTTTAAAGCTGTCCTTTGGAGTGAAACTTGAAATATTCTGCTTGGCTTTTCTTTATTGAGCAAGAGCCAACTTCCCAGGAAAAGGAACTGCATAGGCTGGATTTGTGAAGGCAGACGCTGCCAAGGCCAATTTAAACTAAGTGTATGATGGTCTTAAGACGACTTGGGATCTCCTAGATTCAAAGTGTGGCATGAATGGCTTTCTTGGAAATAGTGAAAATGAGACTGGTCAGAGTGCATAGATGTCTGGGGTGACTTCATAGGATTCTGCACAGAAACATTTATAAGTTGGTCCTGTCTTCCCTTGCCTCTTTCTACAGTCTTGGTAGAAAACGTCCTTCTCTTTCTCAAATCTTGGTAGAAAACTGTTTTGGAGATAAAGCAATTTTTTTTTAAGTTTGGTCAAATGATTACATTATAGCTTGTAATTCTTCACCACTCTAACATGCAGATCCAACACCACAATTGACTCTCAAATGGGGTTGAGATGTTTTTACAGCTGTAATTTACAGCAGATATCATGCCTGGAAATGTGCAGTGTTAGTGATTGCATTTTTACTTGCATAGGAGTTCACTGTGTTTCCTTGGACAATACTTAGCCTCACTGTCCCCATCTGTAAAATGGGAGTAGTAATTGTAGAGTTAGCTTTATGTTCAATAACACACAGCAGAAGTTTCTTCAAAACAGAACTTCACTAAGAGCTCAAAAGACATGCTTCCATACTGTACAGACTGCATGGGACAAGATGGAGGACAGAGAGAGAAGAGAGGAGACAAGGAGGGGAAAAAAATTCATCCCGACCCTCCCCCTACTGGTCAAGCCCCATATTAAGCTTGCAGGGTTTGCAATGGGCTTTTACTTGGGACCATTGCACAATCCAACACCCCTTCTCAACAGTTGCTAGTCAAACCCACTAGGTTCATTCTTCTTAATAGCTTGCGATGGCGTTCCCCTGCTAGTGGCTTCGTGAACACATCCGCTGTCATAGATCTGTAATACTGTCCTACAGAGGATATGAGTCCTTGTTCCTGAGAGTCTTTCAGGAAATGGTCAACATCTGCAAACCCCAGTGGTTGGTCCATGTAAATATCTTCCTTCAACTCCCCATTTAGGAACGCTGTTTTCACGTCCATATGCTTGACTTGTATTCCTCTTCCGACAGTTATACTTAACAATGTTCTGATTGTAGTGTGCTTAACTATAGGTGCAAATGTTCCATCGTAGTCTTCTCCGTACTTTTGGGAGTATCCTTTTGCGACCAGTTGGGCCTTGTACCGTTCCATATTTCTGTGCGCATTGTAGTTTATTTTTTAAATGTCCATTTACAAGCTATAGTCTTTCTCCCTGCAGGCAGTGGAGTAAGTGTCCACGTTGTGTTGTCCTGCATGGACTTTACTACTACTTCAGCTACTTTTACCCATTTTTCTGCTTCCCCTTCTGATATCTGCCAGATGTCCTCCCAGGATGCTGGCTCTGACAATTTACTGGTGCTGACTTCATAGGACAGACAAGTGCAGGGGAATGCCTTTGTTAGACCTCGTCGACTGCCTTGGTTCAGCATCAGCAGCCAGCTGTGTCTGTCCCTGCACTTCTGTTATCTTTGTGCCGATTTCGAATATTTGTTCAGAAGATTGCTCCCTTTCAGTGGTTTCATCCATGGTTGATCTCTTTCACCTGGACCTTAGAGTCGTCATGCTGTTGCTTGAGTTTTCCACAAAGGTCACACTGTTACTAATGGTTATTCTGTCTGTGCGTGGATCCAGGATCCTGTAGCCTTTGGAATGCTCACTGTATCCTACGAGGATGCCTTCCACTGCTCTGTTTTACACTTTGGTACATTTCTCCTCCGGGATACATACGTAAGTCTTACTTCCAAATACTCTGATGTGGCCCACACTAGGTTTTTGACCATGCCACGGTTCGTGTGGAGTTTTTCTCACTGTTCTAGAATACAGCCGATTTTGTAGGTAGGTAGCAGCAACTGCTGCTTCACCCCAGTATCTTTCTGGTAGTCCAGAGTCTGTTAACATGCATCTAACCATTTTGGTTAGCGTTCTGTTTTTCCTTTCAGCTGTTC
>QEPC01009912.1:2601526-2647474 GCA_003113815.1 Sphenodon punctatus | reverse complement strand
TGCCGATTCGCTCTCCACAACATTGCCCGCATCCGCCCCTTTCTCTCTATCTCCTCGGCCAAAATCCTTGTTCATGCCATGGTTATCTCTCGCCTCGACTACTGCAACCTCCTCCTTGCTGGTCTCCCTCGCTCTCACCTGTCCCCCCTTGTCGCAATCCAAAACTCCGCTGCCAAGGTCATTCACTCTGCCCGTCGCTTCGACCATGTGCAGCCTCTCCTCCTCTCCCTTCACTGGCTCCCCCTTCCTGAATGTATCCTGTTTAAACTCCTGGTATTCACGTTCAAATCGCTCCACGACCAAGCTCCCCCTTATCTCTCAGACCTAATTTCCCTACGCACTCCTGCATGCGCTCTCCGCTATTCCTTTGTCCCCTCCCTCACTCTCCTTAGTTTCTCCTGCTCTCCTAACCGCCTTCGACCCTTCTCCCTCGCTGCCCCCTATGCCTGGAACTAGGTCTGGAACTAGACCAGGAGGTGGGAACCCCTTTAATTGATGGAATCCCACCTTACTTGGTAACTAAGGTTCGCAGCCTGGGGGTGCTCTTGGATCCACTGCTGCACCTGGATTGTTGGGTTGCGGTGATGGCCAGGAGCGCTTTTTGCTAACCTATATCTGGTGAGAATGTTGCAAACTTTCTATTGGATTCAGATCTGACCACCGTCATCCCTGCCTTCGTAACCTCCATGCAAGAGTACTGCAATGTGCTCTGTGGGGCTGCCCTTTTGAAGACTGTTCAGAAGCTGCAGTTGGTGCAGAAAGCAGCAGCCTACCTTCTGTCAGGGATAGGTTACCTGGAGCACCTGACAAAGATGCTCCAGAGTCTGCACTGGCTACCAATTGTCTTCCGGACATAATTCAAGGTGCTGGTTTTAACCAATAACACCCTAACTGGCTTTGGTCCCAGGTAGCTGAAAGACTGCCTCTTCCCCCTATCTTACTGTTGCAACCTCTGAGGTTGGCTGTGGACGCCCTCTTGTAAGTGTCCGCTGCCCATGAAGTTGTGCGCCCCCATTGTAGTCCGGGACTTTCTCAGTTGCTGCCACACAATTATGGGCTTCCTCAGCTTGGAGATTCACCAAAGCCTGTTCGTCTTCCAGAGAACCTTTGTTGTTAGACCTTCGTTTGGCCAGGGATTTGGCGGGCAGGAATATGGTTAGGTGGATTTGGGTAGAAAGGCTTAGGGAGGAAGATGGGTGGTTGGTTGGGATGATGCAAGCTTTAAGGGATTTTAAATCTGTTTGATTGCATTTCATATTTCTTATGTTGTAAGCCACCATGAGTCCTTGGAGAAGGTCGGGGTAAAAATGTCATAAATAAATAATTATGGTCACCATACTCGCTCCATAGGATAACATGGAAACTGCAAAACATCCTAATTTTAAAACTATACCAACTTTCAAAATGTAAACACGTGGACTAGAATGCACCAGTACACCTCCAAAAAAATAAGTTAAAACAGATGTAGCCAGATAGTGTTGCAAAAGGCAGGAAAAACAGTAAACACATCTACAGCTGATTCTCACACGCTTCATGTTTTACATCCAATGTGCCTGAAATTTTGATAGCTTGTACCCCTTACTCACGCAATCCGCCTTAAAAAAAATTCACTCCTGCGGCTCTATAATTTATACTGCAACTTTACAGTGGCTTACTTTTTTGTTCAAAAAACGTACATGGAAAATGACTTTTGAAAACACTTTGGTGTAGATAATGGCCGCGATCCAATGCCCTGCGTACCGCGTGCACATGCTCGTGTGCATGCGCGCAGTTTCCACAGGGACAATGTGCCCACAATGCGGATCCACAGGGCATTGGATCTAGCCCATTAAATGGGGGCACTGAGAAAGAAATCCAAGTTGGAGATGACTGTTGCACAGCATTCCCACATTCAGTTATAGTTTCATCAACATCTGTATATACACCACTTGACACAATGCCGATATGAATATATTGATCTTTTTAGTTCTGGTTTCTGCAGTAAACTTAAACCTCTGTAAAAGCCTTTTATCGTGTGGCTTTCTCATGTGATTTCACTTCTGTTGCAGTAGTAATTCTCTTTTCATTGGCAGTAAGAGCACAAGAAAAGTGGTCTTCGATTATAAGTTTTTTATTTTTTAATTTTTTTAATCTGAGCTGAATAAATATAGGTATTGCATGACGTCAAAAGCACAGTAGTTTAGGTATGAAATGGAGATAGCTTGCCTAATCATTGATGCCTATGTCTTACACTGTATTGTTTAGCAATTCCTGTGAGTTAGAATAGAATTGGACAAAGCTGACTTAAGCATGTGAACATTTGAAAGAGCTGCCCTAGTCTAATATTCATTGCTTTTTTGTTTGTTTTACTCTTGCAGTATCTTGGCCATGTGGAAGTGGATGAATCCAGAGGAATGCACATCTGTGAAGATGCTGTAAAGAGGCTGAAGGCTGTATGTATATTTGTTTTTCAAAACTTTGGCTCTAGCACTGTGGCTTATGCCAATGTGTTGCTGGTTCTGAAGTAGCATTCCAACTTGGCTTTTTGCAAAGAAAGCAGTTGGCATGTTAAAAGTGAATTGTAAATGATTACCAAGGCACACAGTAATCTGGTTGGGGAGCTGAAGTTTTTCTTCCTGTTTGTGATAGAAAAGAGTGTTAGATAAGAAAACTGATACCTCCCAAAATGAATTGGTGTCGGTAAGACTTTATTTACTGGTGTTGGCTACGTACTAAGAATGGTCTCTCTCTTAGTTTGGCGTCTGCCACTTTATCGGTTTTTTTCACCCCTAAGCAGGTGACATAATACACTATTTATTGCACACAGTTTAACTGCTTGGGTTGGGCTGCTTTTCTTTGTGCGACATAGACAACTAGTATTTGTTTTTGCCTGCCAAAGCTTGCATCTGCTCAAAGTGACCTTACAACTGCCTGATTGTTGGTGTTAGGATGGTTGCCTCTATTGGTTTTGCTTCTGTAGACGTTTCTAAGAACAATGCTTGTTCAAATGCTGTTTCTCCTCTGGGAGCTTCCTCAAGATCTTATCTGTTTCCTCTGGTGTCGTTTCTACAAAATCCTGAGGAAGTAACGAACTCCAGACAGTCAGTCGACTTGTGTTATCAAGGAATCTGAACTTTTTGAAGTCTTGGAGACGGTGGAAGAAAAACTTCTGCATCACATGAAAAACTATAATTGTGATGGCTATGGAACACACTTTTCTACCATTTTCTGTAACTGTGTAAACTCTTAAATGATAGTGGAAGAGGCCTTTTAAGTCCAGTAGTGCTGCAAAGCTATTCTTAGAGAGCAGGCATTTCTGCTGCCCCTTTACTAACATAAGGCATCTCCTACCAGACCTCGTTTTTTCAGGGTCTGTGATAGCGCACGTGGTTTGACTAAACCTCTTGACTTTCCTTCTCTGTATAGGATGCAGAATAGAGTATTATAGATTACTTTTTTCTCTGCCTGTTGTTGTGCTACAAAGTTTTGAATCAACTCAATGTTCTGATTAAATTTGAGTCTTTTTTTTTTTTTTTTTTTTTTCCAAACCACTTTATAGAAACATGCTGAAACTACTGTCCTTAATGTAGTTGTCTTTTTGCCTAATTGGTGTTCAGGTATGGGTAAAAACACAAACATGATCATACACTAGATTGTATTAATTTTTGTTCTTTAAAGTTCCACAGCCATATAGTAGAAGATGCCCATTAAAAGTGTTGAAAACCATAGTGTTTCCTGTTGATGGAATCCAAATAAGACTTGGAGACCTGGAATTGGCTTATTTGAACTAAAAGTTCATATTCCAAATTCTAGCAGAACATAAATTAGTGGTAGTGACTCTTTTCCTGTAGAAAATAGCTAGCCTGTCTGAACTGTGTGCTAGATACTGGTTCTAAAAATTGGAAAGTAACACGTTTTCAAACCCCAATGTGGTGGTCTCCAGAAGTGGCTTTGCTGCAACTTCAAAGTATTGGAAAGCTCATATGTAAAGCTGGCCTCTGTGGTACAGTGCATTAAATGCACGACCACTCCTCTCCCAGTCTTAGCATTTGTAGTCGTCTCTTGTACGTTGGATGTTGACTTGAAATGAAATACTTAACGCTTTATTCAATGGTCTGTGATGCCAGTGTTTAAATACTGAAACAACATGGTAGAACATTTGTTGGTGAACATCCCAAGTTTTACTTAGGGTTTGGGCATTACGATTCTCATTATATATTGGCTTTTATTTTGGGTTATTTCCTTAGTTTATTACTTGAGAACTCTTCTTACTTTCCATTGTTCTCACTTGCAAAATTGAATCCCATCCTAACATGCAGGGATCTCTTCCGTATGCTCTTTAAGAATCTGCCAGCAGTTTATTGTTACAATAACTTCAAGCTCTTGCCCTTAACTAATTAAATAGTGTCTTCTGCCCTATAATCATATGGTACAGTGTAGTCTGCAGTCCTTGCAATACAATGAAAAACTTCAGTTTTACAATATCTCCTAAAATATTTTCTTTCAATAAATGTTGCTCTCCCTCCCCCCAAAACAGCCTTTTAAAAAACCCCAAACAGCAGAGCTATTCAACAGGAGGAGTGGCTGTATCTAGTCTACTCAAAGAAAAGGAATTGCTTGCAAGTAGTCGGGTGTTAAATTGGGTTGCTTGTGTCTGGCAACTGGGCTCAATAAAAAGAAAAAACTGATTGTCTCATTCTAAACTATTTTTCTGGACTACTATCCATATACCCTGAAAATACTCTTTTGGCCATGTAGTTCTACCTTTTTGAGACTTGATTGATTCCACCCAAGAAAGTTTAATGTGATTCCCTCAAGCAGAACATAAAACAATTTTTCTCTTACTTTCAGAGTCATTTTCTCTCTTCTCCCTCCAAAAAACACATTGCAGACTAACTTTGACAACAAAAAGAGTGGAGATGGGGGGAAATGTTCATTTCACTTCTAAATTTTGTTGCTACCTTGGCTGAATGAGGGATAATTCTATCAACCTTGCATCTTGATGTACCTCTGGCTATATCTATCTATAGAGAGATATATAGAGCATGGTAGAATTGACAGTTAGCTAACCCTAATATATGCACTATGCCAAACTTAGAAAAACATGCCAGGGATACATTCTGGAGGGCTGATGGTATGACTTATGAAATAATTACTCCTGTGAGTAAGAATCTGAAATGCTATGTAGCCGTACTGTGAAGAGGAAGGGAGGCTGCACTAAACACATGGGTATACATTTCTGTTTTTGTTGTCTTGGGTGACTATCTCTCCAGCTGCAGTACAATAAAACTGTGATGTCAAGGTTGTGCAACACCTAAGTTAAGAATGAACTTTTATGTTCTGAGATTGTTGGTAGTCTTCCAACTGTTTAAAACTATCAATAAGCACTCAGACTTGTTAAACTCCCCTCTTTACCTGTAATGTATCCTATTTACTGAAAGCTGGAATAGTTATTCTCAAATTATACCCTAAAATGACAGGTTTGTACAATTTCCATATTATAATACAGAACTGTAATTTTGCTTAATGTCATGCTAATTAGACTTGGTGTACATTAGAATTTTGTTGACACTGAAGCACCTTGTCTGATGAAATAGCACACCAGTGCCTTTACATCTCATTTTTTGTATTTACTGAGACATTGTGGCTTCCATTTAACCATTGGTTAGATGTTAATATTTCAAATAAAATTGCCAGATTTCACTTCTCTTTAATGTTTGGAGACTTTGCTTTTGCATTTTCTCTGAAGTGATATTAAAAATGTTATCTTACAAATGACTAATTTCATGAAGATGTAACAATTATATTTGTGAATGTATCTGACTGCTGTGTGCAAAGATAGTCCTGTGTTGTCTCTTGTCATTTCTTCTCTTGGTTTTTATATTGGCTTCAATGTAGTATTATTTCCTAACTTGTCTCTTTATTTTGAAATATGATACATTTGTTTTAATATATGTTTTTGTTTTAGCAGGTAAATGAAATATAATAACTATTTTAAAACATTAGTTCTCAACTGCATTGACTTCAGTGTTTTAAAATACATTTTGCATGTTTGTTTCTATTAACTCTTTTCTGGGGCTTGTAAAATTCTTTAATAAATGCTTTGCTGAAAGAAAAACTAATTACTAACTGCCACGTAAAATAAGGTAGCTTCTGGTGAATCTCCTTAGCAACCACATCTTTTAAAAAGCTGATTGTTACTTGCAATTTAATGCTCAACTTGGCAGCGGCAACATCCAGTCTCATTGTTTATATACAACCTTGTGATTAATTCATTTGTTGTCCCACTAGTACTCGGTATATAATGTCAAGTATTTGAGGTTTTTAAATTTTTATTTATTTTTATTTTGACAACCCTTTAGAACACTTCCAGCAATTACAAATTTCATGCAGGGAAAGTTCTCCAAGTTCTGTTTTGAAAATTTGTGCTAATAGGTATACATGATAAACACTGAATAGCTTAATGTGAAAATCCCAGATTTAAGATACAAGTGAAGAAACACAAAGGTGACATACCCTTTCCTGGCTTGTCTCAGTTTACGTGTAAATAGCTACTTTGTATTTACCCCTTCCTTATTCCGATATTCAAGCTTGGACTATCTAAAAATAGGACTTTCATTAAAGTAATTAATCCATTGGTCAAAGTGTAAGTTGTAAGGAGGAGATACGTCTTACAGATTATTATACTGTATCTAGTTACTGCTGTGCCATTACATCATAAACAGTGGTATTGCAGGAAGCAGTCTTTTATTGTTAGAGTGGAGATGGATTAATAGTGTTTTCTAGAGCTTGCACAGCACACAAATCCTAAGCAGGTAATTCAGAAAGATGGAAGATCTGAGAGTATAATAGTCTGCAGGAGGCTGCCATCAAATCTTGAATGGATAACTATGCAGGAAGACATGGGATAGAACCCTACAGTCTTGATACATCAGTATTTGGGGCAGATTGTATCTGTCAGTCTTATGTTCTGTCTCTTGAGCCTGGCAGTGCTTGTGAAACCAAAATGCAGATGAAGGGATTTACATGGCAAATGCACTTAAAACCTGTACATCTGTAGGTGCAAATATGTCCCTCAGCCATTTACCAAATCAAACTTTGTCTTATTTAAAACAAAACACCCCACCCCCTCCCAAAACACAAATCTCCAAGAAAATCTAGCTTAGGCTGAAGGGGTGCATGATATTCTAGCTGAATGTCTCCTGGTCATTTCTACTCATAATAGGCCACTCTCTCTCTCTTTGTGCTGCTGGTTCTGCTGGATGAATTGCAGAGGTGTCTTACTCATTCTGCAGGCTTGGGTATGCCCAGTGTCCCCTTTGTTTGAAACTTCATGGGGAGTGGTAAGAAAATACTTTTAAAATGGAACAGTTAAGGCTCAGATAACTTGAGTTGTTTCCCCACCAGATTTCTGGTAGGGCAAGAAAGTTATTCTGTGGATGTGGAAGAATGTAGTAGGCAAACTGTGGATATCTAAAATCGTGTGTACTGTTGACTAATTGCCACACTGAATTGTTGAGTTCTTCTGATATTAAAAATTACAATCTGCCAGGCGACCTTTAAAAGAACACTGGGTTTTAAGAATGAATTGGGGAGAACCCAGAAGTCTTTCTCAGTTCACAGCTGATCAACTTTTTATGACTGACTTCTATATTATTGAAATTTCATCAACAAGAAAACAGTGCTTTAGCTTCATATTTTTCTGCCACTTGAGCAATTTTAGATGCTACAAATTGCAATGCATTTCTATATCAAGAATGATCTGTTCAGTATGAAGTCAATTCTAGTTGTGTTAAAGTGTAAATTTCACAGTAGTCTTACATTGCATAATCTAGAACATTCAATTTCCATGCCTGCTGCCAAGTTTGGTTTTTAACCTTACTAAACGGAACTGAGTAGGGAGACTGCAAGCAAAACAAAGTAACCACTTTGCATGGAATTGGGCCTCAGATTCTTCTCCCCCTTTCTACCAATTGTAGGGCTGTAGCTTGTCCTTTTGTTAAATCCATATAATGCCTCTCTATCTGCATTTTCAATTGATTTTTTTCACTCTATCATATCCTCTATGGATAACACTAAATACCCCTTACTTTACCTCCAATCCCCAACTATCCTGTGTGCTTGTTAGTTTGAAAACATGGGACACTTTTTAGCTACCTACAGTAATAGTGCTCGACTTGTCCCCCTGTTCCTCCAGGAAAGGAAGTTCTTCAAAGGCTTCTTTGGAAAAGTAAGTTTGAAACCTTATTTGTGCTTGCACTATAAGGAGTTACATCCCTGGTATAGCACTACCATAGATATGAATGCTGCAAAACTCCAGTATTTGTTTTGGTATAGATCTATTTCTGTTTGATGCAATTGACCTGGAAACTTTTTGTGCCAACTAAACAATGCAGATCAAAGGTAGCCCAAAATGATAGTCAAACACCAGTCAGCCTGAGATGAGAGAGTCCAATGTGTGCTTGGTTTTCCCATGACAAAGCCACAGCACTAAACATAATACTGTTAATATTTGAATTTCCCATCTGACTGCTTCCAGTTCAGAGGCAGCCTCAGTTGCATGACAGCTAGATTGATCTCATCGATGTTTGTCCACAACAGCTGACAGCTAGTTCAGGGCAGAGCAGTATTGACAAAAGTGTGGTGGGAGGCCATTGTGACTGGCAATGATACCAGTACTTTGTTTTGGGATGATTTGACTTCCAGAAAGGTGATGCTACTTTAGGAATCCTGACACTTGTATTCTGTTTGATATTACAATCTCCAGCCTAACTATAGAAATACAGCTCTGAGGGTTGGTTGTTACTTCCACAAGGTGAACAACTGTTAAACCAGTTTAAACCTTATAAACTTTGCTTTCATGTACATAGAACTTTTGAATAAGTATGCAGGAACATGCACATTGCTTCTATAAAAGTTGCTGTGATTTTGCCGCTTTCCATTAGAGTTTATTGAATACTTGAGCATTTTTTTCATCATGCACTTGTAACCTTGCCTGTGCTCCCAACTGCAGTCATCGGCACAGTTGTCAACCTTCCCAAATTTTCTTCTTGGCAAAGATAAAATGTGGGGCCTCTTGTAATCCCTCCCCCTTGAGGGAACCCTCCATGGGACCCTTAAGGTGGTTGTGTTTGGGGCCAACTGGGAGGGAGTAGAGCCCCAACACCCTGTCCTGGTGAAAATAAGAGCCATTGTAGGGGCCCTGGAAAGAGCAGGGCCTGAGGCTATTGCCCTGCAGTAAGACCAGCCCTGCATGGACATTCTCCATTAGTCTCTTGCTTCTTACCTCTCCAGAAGTGAAAGACATTCAACAGCTTCATTAATGAAGCTTAGGAATCCATTTAGCATGAGGTGTGGACATTCCTGGGATCAGTGCCTTGTTGATCAAATATTCCTATTTTAGATTTTTTATTAAAGTCGGTCTCGAACATTCCGTTTTCAAGAACAAGACTTTTTTTTTGGCCATTTTACCAGACCTTGTTTTCTTCTTTTTTTAAATGTCAGAAATATTAAATTATTCCAGATGAATTTTAAAAGCAACTGGCACTTATATCAAGATGAGTCAGAAGAGGTAAAGTTAGATAACGTGCATCCCAGAATACAAAACTGAAAGAGGAGTCTTGGGATTTCCTTAACACCTTTTCAGAAACGCGCATCTACTAGCTCGGTGGCTTTCAAAATCTTTACCTACATGACCCTATTTTTAGACTTAAATTATGTTACAACCCCAGACAGTAATAAAGACATGCAAAGTGTATGAAATAGCTATTGAGATTGCAATATCAACCAAACCCATGTAGGATCCCAACCCTTAGTTAGAGAACTGCTAACTACTCAGGAGAGCAAGGACTTGTCTGTTATAGCAAGTGAAATCTGTGGATTCAACTGTGTAGTATGAAACCTCATAAGGGTCTGTGTGGAGTCCAGACTATAGTGCACAATATAGAGGTTTGATCCCCATCGGAGAGTCCAACACCCAATCTACTTTGGAACAGTTCAAGCATAGCAGTTGAAATATTACATTTGGACAGACTTTATACATTAGCTGATTATACAATCATTAATTAGCAGATTGATTGTTGCCTGACAATGCCATTCATAATTTCATTCATTAGTAATGATAAATTCTAATACACTTTATTCTCCTTCCCAGTTACTATCCCATTGTTTTTCACCTGGCCCCCATCCCAGTCAGATTCTGTTTCAACTGAGATCCTTCAGGAATGTGCAGACCTGTTACACCATGATTTGATCATCCATCAGATTGTCAGGACAAAGTGTGTACTCCCAGATCATCTCCCTGGTACATTGATTTTCCAGCTTCCCTTAGCCAAGTCATGTCGTAACCAGCATGGGTTATGTGGCTCATGCTAACTGCATTACCATATCTGTGTACTTGTTATGTCCTATACAAATATGCCTATATGCGTCTGCTGTATACCATCTTTCTCCAAAATAGTCTACACGCACAGTTTTGTACCAGCATAACTATATCTGAGAAAAATGAATGGTCAGCATAATTGCATCTATGCTAGAATTACACTGACACAAACTACCAGTTTCTTTGACCATGCAAGTGAAAAGAGCAAAATGATTGAGGTATTGAGCTATAGAATATCACTTGTTTGAGTGCTGGAAATACTGGGTAGTAACACCCTGGGCTCGAACTACTGCTTTCTGAAACCAAAAATTAGACTTAAAGGCTTCATGTAAAGACTTAAAGGCACTCGTCTTAAGTGACTGGAGGGGTAATTGATTAAGTCGATAAGTAGGTTAGCAAAATAACACTTCATTATCTTAAGTCAACAATCATTTGTATCAAGCTCTTCGAAAAGTATTAAACTGGGCTGGCCATTCATTTAAAATTTAACTTGGCCCTCATTGAGTACTGTCGCGTTATTTTTGTCTGCAAGGCTGCGGTTTTAAAAGCATCCTTTTAATGATTCAGTTCACATACCAATATCAGTCTTTTCTAAATGTTCTAATCTTCTTCTCATCTCCTTCTGTCCCCTGATGTCAATTGCAGCTGATAGTAAGCGGCATATTTTCCTACCAAGCCTTTCCAGACCAAGCTCTGTTGGAGAAAATAGAAAATTTCAGTCATAATGTACACAACATATTATCATACACTAATTCTGAAAGTAGTGTTGCAGAAATACAACGTTCAGAAGCCTAAATTGAGTACTCTTGTGGATTTTAGCCCTTCTCTTGAATTATGAGAAAATATCTTGTGAAAAATGATGTGACCAGAAACAAAATATTTTAAAAGCTGCAGTTACAGGAAGGGCACTAAAAGAGTTAGAAAACTCTATTACAGCGGCCTACTGTGTCATGAAGAAAGCTGACACAAACGAAACTGTAGAGGGGATTGTTCGTTACCTGGTGCGTATGCTAAAGCAACAGGCATGGCAACCTACGATGTAGCAAAGCTTTCTTGGCTGTCATAAGTAAGAAAATGCAATGTGCTAGAAAGAAAAGCTTGTGCATTTGTAGCAGCCATTTTGCATGACGTCTGGCAATATTGTGTTCTTGCTAAACTTGCCTCTTTCAAGTGAGATACCATTCTTTTTTCTTTAAAAAAAACAAAAACAAAAACCCAACACACCTGGGTGGCTTTTCTACTGTATGCTTTCCCCTAAGAAAGCATATTGTCAACACAGTTGAAACCAACATGGCACTGTATACATAGACTTCTGGAAAACATTTGACTTGGTAACTTCTGGTGGTTTGATTGAAAAGCCAAATGCAAATAAGTTGACTATTCACAAATTCAGTGTGACGCACACTAATGGGATTAAAATAAGAATACATTTTATTTGTTAGAAAATATTGAATTGCCTTTCAATGTAGATGTTCTTAGTGGGGTCTTGCAAGAATCTATCTTTATCCTATGCTAACAGTCTAGGAGAAAATGTAATAAGGAATGAAGATCCTTTAGACTTGTTAGAATGATCTGGATTGCTTGACAAACTGATTTATTTTGCACTTTTAAAAATGCAACCAAATGTAAGGTAATGCATCTAAGAACAAAATGCTAGTCAGTGTTTGAAAATCATTGCCTTCCAGGATAGCCTCTTCCTTGAACAGACTTGGGAGTCGTATTGGATGAACAAGAGTGGTCATTCATGGAAAGACAGTAGGATCCAGTGAATAGAGTAGCTGGGTCACCCAGCTAAAGTACCAGTGTGACCATAGGGTGACCTTGGGCAAGATGCTATCAGTGTCTCAGGAACCCTTCTGTAAAATGGGAATAAAAAGATTGATCTGCCTCATAAGCTATGCAAAATGATTTTACAACTATTACCTTTTTCGCTCTCACAGCATCTTAAGCACTGTATAAATTACTATAACAATATTACAGTATTGCCTCTCTGTTAGTTTTCAGACCATTACTGGAATTTGAAAATTAGGTGGCAGCGGAAGGAAAGAAGGGTTTAGAACAGTTGCAAAAATGCCACTTTCATGACAAAAGCGAGCTCTGTCTGTCTATTCAAAAGCAGGCTCAGACATTGCTTGGCCACTGCCTAGAACAGGGGTGGGTAACATCTGGCCCAGGGGCCACATGCAGCCAATGACTCATCTTATTTGACCTCTTTCTGTATCCTGGACGATGCCTCTGGGGAGTTCTTACTCCCAAGCAATAAAAGACTGAGCTCCAGATAAGAAAGCAGAGATGAGTGATAGGGGACAGATCCACAGAACAAACCTATGATCTGGACTCTCTTTCTGAGCACACCCCCATTCACAGAAACGTTACCTCCACCTTGACCTAGACGTTTCTACGTAGAGATGAATTCTGGTATGAGAGCAATGAGTAGTCATTAATTTAGTAGGCAAAAAAGTAATGAGAACTAATGGCAGAAAACTAAAGCTAGATAAATTCAGCTAGAAATTAGGTGCAGATTTTTAAATGAAGGAAAATAAGTGTTGAAGTAATTTACCTGGAAATGTGATTGCTTTTCCATGCCTGGACATTGCCTTAGTTTCAAGCACATCATTTCTACTTAAAATTAGACAATCTAACTTTGATCTAAGTTTATGGTACATCCACCACCACAAAATCTGTGCTCCATAACTATATAGTAGTGACCAGGTAAGCTACTATAATTGTTTAATGGCAGGTTGACCAGGTAAAGCAAGGGTATTAAATTTAGCTTTTGAACCTTAAAACCTATTGGGAAACTGAAAAATGTTTCTATACTTGAAACTTAATTTTTAAAGTTTAACTAAAAATTAGCAAAAAGATAGAATCAAACAATTTTTTATCACTTTTGTGACCAAATAATTGTTAACCATTTAAGTAGAGAAATCACTTCATGTACCCAGACCAAGCTTTAGGAATTGGGGTTAAAACAGCTTGCCTAGACTTGAGCTGTGGTGGTCTAATTTTGTGGTGGTCTAGTTTTGAAGGTAAAAATCAATTTTTGAGTTACGAGAATTTAAAACATGGATAGCCATGAGTTAACACTTCTTTTCGACCTATGTAGCCCATTTTTGCTGCCATCTGTTCCTGATTTCCATATACCAATGGCAGAGTTTCCATCAGAGCCCACTCTTGTCCTGTTGGTTGTCTTTCCTTTCCTGGCCCAGATCTTGATTTGGACATGCTAGCTTCCTTCTCCCCCTTTCAGTGCAGCTTAGCTGAACCAGCCGGGTGTATTAAAGTAAGGCCAGTGAAATAGAGTCAACCTGATGTGTCTGCCAACAAGTGGACAATAGGCCAGAGAATGGAGCACCGGGGAAAAATAAGACAATGGGTGAAAGGGACACCTGTAGCAGAGCTTGTCCGGATGTGCCCTCTCCTCCACCTACCTCATTCTAGAAGTAGCTGAGGACCCACAATTTAGCAGAAGTTTTGTTTAGCTTGTGACTTTAAAAATCCTATAATATATAACATAGTCTAACATTGCTATTACCTGAGTCCTCCATAACAATAGATTGCTGTGAGTTCAAAATAATTTGAGCTGCTTAAGGGAAGGAGAACATTCAGAATCATTCAAAGTGCTGTGAGGGAGGATATTGCATACATGTTGCAAGGTTTATAGCGTGTGTGTGTGTGTGGGTGGCTGTAGGTTTGGCTTTTAATTGCTGTGGTTGCCCATTAAACTTTTCAAATTGCACATACTGTAGGCTGCAGAGAAAATAAGGTGCAGGGAGAAATGTAAAAGGGGAGTTTGAAAATAATTGTAAACTTTAACTATAACGAGCAAATAAGTTTCTATCCAACGCTGTATCTACAACACTCAGTTCTTTTTATATCTGCTGCTTGTTCTGTTGTGTACGTAAATCGCATCCCCCCACACAGAAAATACTGAACACTGTAAATAAATGCTTGACTGAAAGTCATTATTTTGACCCAAAAAGTCATTGCACAGTCATGTAGCTGGTATCTGAAAACATTCTGAATTGTGAGACTGCATTATATATTAAAAGCTCAGAGTACTACCAGGGCCTTATATATTCTGAGTTTTCACCATTGTTGCCAATGGGGAAAACAGACTACATGGGGCCTGCTGCAGAGGACAGTTTCTGCTCTAAGGTAATGCTGCGTTTCTGCCACATGAATAATGGGCACAGGGTTGGGATGGTGGAAATGTCAGGTAAGAATCTTTACCTTGCTAAAATTTGTGTTCTAGAAAGCTACCTGTGTTGTAACTCCTTATGCATAAGTGTTATCTGACTTTTAAACATTTTCTTGCTTGCTGTTCTTAAACAGGTGAAGAATTTTTAATCTTGAATTCTTTGCCTTTACATGAACGTATTAACCTGGTTTGATTTCATGTCTGTTCTTTATTGCATTGTGTTTCTGAAATATTGGCTTTGGCTTGATTCTCTGGATGTTTTGCAGTTTTGGTTTGAGTGTCTGGCTTTGAGCACCCCACTGAACTTGGACATCATCTCCACCTTCTTTTGTGGTTTTTGGAAAGTGAAAGTAGGCGTGAGACCTGATGATAGCACTGCCGTAACACTGTCCTCTTTCTCTCCCCCCCCCCTCCCTCCCCAAGACTGGAAAGAAGGCGGTTAAAGCTGTCCTGTGGGTTTCAGCGGATGGACTGCGAGTTGTTGATGAGAAAACCAAGGTTAGACTCCCCTGGATTTAAAATGAAGGAATAAATAAAACTTGTAATGGGGGGCAATGTCTTCATTTTAACAAACCTGAGCAGTTTTCATGGCAAGCTCTAATGTAGATACTTAGTGCTAACCTGAAACCAAATGTAAAACTACTGTCTAAGCCAGGTATGGGAACCTCGGACCCAGGGGCAAAATGTGGTCTGTGGTTGGATTTTATCTGGCCCCTAAATCCATTTCCTACTCCCCAAACACGGAAACGAGTTCAGGGTGAGGGAGGAAAGATGAGGGCATGCACACATGGGTAGAGGTCAGATCCATGAATGAACTGTCCTGTTCCTGAGCACACTCCCTAAGCATCCTCATTCCGAACTTGTATATGGCCCTTAGAAGTTGTACCAATTTTCAAATTGGCCCCTGGGGGAAGAGAGTTTCCCAACCCCTGATGCAAGTTCTTGTTTGTTGCATCTTTAATTAATTAATTAATAGATTTATACCCCGCCCCTCCTGTTAAAGCAGCCCGGGGTGGCTTCCAACAATAAAACAATATAATAATAAAATACAATTTAAAACATTCACATATTAAAACATTAAAACGGGACTCAATGCCTTTAACAGCACTAAATACTATAAATAATTAATCAGGTGAGGGAGCTAAAATCCCTCCCCCCCCCCCCCCCAAAAAAAAGGCCTGGCGAACAGCCAGGTTTTGCAACTTTGCCGGAATGTCAACAGGCTAGGGGCCAGGCAAGCTTCCTCCAGAAGGGAGTTCCAAAGGCGCGGCCCAGCCACGGAGAATGCCCTCTCCATTGTGGCCCCCTGTTTAACACGGGGGACCTCCAAGAAGGCACCCCCAGCGAACCGAAGG
Source organism: Sphenodon punctatus (assembly GCA_003113815.1). NCBI lineage: Eukaryota > Metazoa > Chordata > Lepidosauria > Sphenodontia > Sphenodontidae > Sphenodon > Sphenodon punctatus. Next base: position 2,631,558 of record QEPC01009912.1, on the reverse strand, counting down.
AGCCGCTCTGGGGCGTGGAGGGCGAGGCGGTCCCTGAGGTATATGGGGCCCAAACCGTAAAGCTCTTTGTAAATCAATACCAAAACCTTGAACCTGGCTCGGCACGCTATCGGCAACCAGTGCAGAGCTCAGAGCACAGGTGTAATATGCTCCCGGCGGCCCATCCCCGGAAGGAGACGAGCCGCTGCATTCCGCACTAGCTGCAACCTCCGAACCAGGAACAAGGGAAGCCCCACGTAGAGCGTGTTACAGTAGTCCAGCCTCGAGGTGACGAAAGCATGGATGAGGGAGGCCAGGTCCGGGCCAGAGACAAACGGACGCAGCCTACGCACCAAATACAGCTGGCGGAAGGCAGCCTTAACGACTGCCTCCACCTGCCGCTCCAGGCGGAGATCTGCGTCCAGTATCACCCCCAGACTCCGGACCTGCCGAGCTATGGGAGGGCGAACGCCCCCCAACCAGGGGGGCCACTACCTCCCTCGCTCTCCCCACCAACATCACCTCCGTCTTATCGGGGTTGAGTTTCAGTCTGCTCAGCCGCATCCATTCCGCCACGGCCTCCAAACATTGGGATAGCAACGAGACAGCAGGGTCTGGGTCAGTTGAAAAATCTTACACTGAGGTTCTTATTCCAGAGAGCTGTATTCAGCCTTATTCAGCTCTTCTGAAACTGGACATAAGGCTATAACCTTTACCCTTATTCAAAATTTAAAACAAATCTAGTCTTATTTTTAATCATAGGGGGCAATAAAATATTGTGATTTCATGCTTCTCACTCTATTGAATTAGTATTGAAAAGCTGGCATCAACCTAATTTACACTAGAGTATCCAAGGCCTTAATGAACATGGGGTACATAAACATTAGCACACCTACAGTTTACTGTGGGCAAAATGACTTTGGGGGAAGAGGGGTGTCTTTCTTTGCTCCTTTGCTATGGGGCAATGCAAAGCGCTGCTACAGCCGAGACCAGATGCCTCATGCAAATAACTCTGATCAAGTGAGTAAGTTTATTTGCTGTGGTGTAATGCAGTCATGTCTGCTATTCCACAGCAAAGGGGGGAATGGAGTGTGTAGTTGGATCTCAAGCCTGCTCTGACCAGAGCAAAATATTTGCTGTTTGTGAGGATAAGTCCATAAGGAATGTTACCTTCCTACTTGGTTCAAAACTGAGATGCAAGATGGATATGGCATGACTTAAGAGTGGCTATCAGTGCCTGGAATATACCTCTTCTGGAGTTAAAGGACTTCAATTTCAGTGGACAGTTTTACATCAGCACTAAGCTCAATTAATTTTTAGTGCTTGCCCTTAAAATGTTTTTCTTCAGATGTTAGTTTTTGAACAATATTATTTGGAGGTGATTGTTAATCACGTCCAAATGATTTAATCACCTTCAAGTTAAAGTAACAATATGTTAATCATCTCCAAGTGCATTAGAAGCAGGGTGTAATATTGCTGCCCGGTGGTTGAATCCATTTGCTGGGATACTAAATATCCAAGCAGAATAGACTCCTATAGGGAACACCTCAAATTGTTTGCACTGACTTTTGCATGTGGGTTACAGATCTCTCCATTATACAAGTCTGACAAGTTAAATCTAGAAGAAAAAAAACTAGCAGTGCAGGCAAACTATAGCTTTTGTGTGTTGAAATTTAAAAAGTAACTATATTCTGCTTTTGCTCACTAGGGGACTCCTTAACCTGAATTTCCTGTTTTCCCAGACAAATTCCAAAGCAAAGAGGTTTTCTAAATCATAACGTTAATTCTGGAGAACACCTGGCTTTTGCCTTCTTTAGACCTCTTAATTTTCCTTTCTCTAATGAAAGCAGTGGGCAAGTCACTATTTCGTGCTGATAGATACTGGGCATGCTTGTTCTGTGATAAACCAGGCAGTGGTCGACTAGATCGCCCTTAAATCAAGATTTTCTGTTTTGTGGTGTCAATTTTCCCCAACGTATGGCTGAAATTTACTTGTGGTTGTTTATGCTTCTTTACATTCTCCTCTTGGGATCCTTTTTCTCTAGGATCTCATAGTTGATCAGACAATAGAGAAGGTTTCTTTCTGCGCTCCAGACAGGAACTTCGATAGGGCATTCTCTTATATTTGTCGAGACGGCACCACTCGACGCTGGATATGTCACTGCTTCATGGCTGTAAAGGACACAGTAAGTTGAGTTGTCAGCTGCTGTTTTTGACTAAAAGTAGCAAGGGCTGCATCCACATGTTTTTCCAATCAGTTTAAAAAGGGGGGGGGGGGACATTTTATATACATGTAAAAGATATGTGGGGGTCACACTGCTATAGTTAATTAGTTTTTAGATGTCTTAAGAACCAACTTCTTTAAAAAAAAATAAAAAAAAAGCAAGTTATTAATTAAAAGAACAAAAAGCCAACACAACAAAAATAAACACAGGTTTTCAGTCACAATCACGTATGACTCTTTTGTGGAGCTTCCACATAACCTTCAAGAGTGAGTCCACCTCCACTAATGCCCTTTCCACATAAGACACCCCCACCCATCTCCAAGCAGTTTTGCCGCATGGGGTGGGTGGGGGTGCGTGCGCGCTTTTGCGTTCCACCTACCCATCACCCAAACATGGAGCCCAATTCTCAGTGGGTGGAGATGGTTGCGCATCCGTGGGAATGGGCGTACACCCATCCCCCATCCCCCCCACCATGGTCTGTTTGAAAAGGGCCTTGGGAACACTTTCCTAGGTAAGTTCAAGGTTATATTATTCCTGAAGTTAGCAGAGAGTCCTTTTGTTTTTCATATAAATGAAAGCTGTTTGCATGTGTGAACATTTTTATTTAGGGGCTAGTGAATCCTGCTTATCTATCATAGATAACCAATATGTAGAAGTCCAAAAATTGGTTATCTGAATTAAATCCTATGAAAGCAAGCAAGAAGAAAAGGATTTAGATTAGCTTCTTAAAAAGCATTCAGAAATTAATTTTTAAAATAGCAACCATAAATCTCAGCAACTTGCTTTCAAGAGGGGTCTTAAAAGCTAATGAAAATAAAAAGCTTTTAAAGTTTAGAATAGAATTAAAGTTTAAAATAGAATAGAAAAATGTCATCAGCATGATAACCTTTATCAAGCATTGCTAAAGAATTGAAATTATTCTTGAAATGATTTTAAGGGTATAATGAAATGCTTATTCAGATTTCCCTAGTAATACTTGAAGTGTCCTGTTGCTGCAGGCAGTGTATGTGAGTTGAGTATGGTGAGTTTTGCTATGTGTTGGTATGCAGTTGAGAGGAAGCCTGAGTGCGATGGCTGGTGAAGTAGCTACCTACCTTGTTTGAAATTATATGCTTCAATGACCTCTTTAATGATGACCGTAAACTCCAAATTCTTTCCAGATCCAAACGTAGATAGTATCTGTAAAGATCCTTCCACTGTGCTCTAGTCTTAAATGCAAACGATTCTGAAATGTTCTTAAATTCACACATTCTTATAAGAACATCTTCAGTCTTCTAAGTAGCTTTAATGTCTGTGCAAATTCAGTCAATTCATCATTTACTATTGACATTTCCATGTTCAAATGGCTTAAGTTTATTTTATTTACATTTTTATCAAAACCATACCATTTTATGTAAGCAGGCTACAAGATGTCATAAAAATAGTTGAATATATAAACTATTTAATAGTAAACATCAGAAGGAAGCATATAGTTTTGAGTTATTTAAAGATAACAGAAAATTTCACTTATGAACATGTTAACGTCTGGAAAATGTTCTGCAATTGCAAATATTCTGCTTAATTTTCTTCATTTAGACTCCAATCCAAGGTCTATGCCATGCAAGCTGCACAAACACAGCATGTGTATGCACTGCACGCATGCAGTGCACATGCATGGTGTGCACACATTGCATGTGCACACCTGGCATGTGGACCTTGTATCAGGACTGCAACTCTTATGTGTCAATGAAAGAAGTCTAATTTGACTATAGAGATTTCTGGGAACTCTGTGGGTATTTGACCATAAAGCCTACGTACCACCTAATTACATGGTTGTAACACCTTGCAGAAACCTGATGAAAGTGTCTCTTCTTTTTCTTGTAAAACCAGATCTTATTCAAACAAAACTAGAATTCTTAAGCGTTTCTTTAATCATCTTAAAACCTTGGAGATAACTGAAAACAGAGAGGAATCATAACTCTTGGTACCAGTTATAAGCATTTTCTAAAATCCAGAAAAGTCAGATTTTGCAATATTAAAGCTCTATCATTTTACCAGTAACCACTTTAACATAAATATTGAGGGTTTCTCCCTACAGTCCAACCTAAATCATAAAATGAAGTGAAGGCAGAGGGCTTCATACTCCTAAACCAGGGAATATGTTCAGTTAAAGATAAATGCAAGATATTTGTATCTGGGAAATATGTACATCCAAAAACTGCCAGGTGATGAGGATTTTTTGAAAATATATTGTAGAGAATAGACCTGGTAGCAGACCTTAGTTGTCTGTGTGCAAGCACCAAGAGGGAAAAATAGTTCTACTGCTCCAAGTAAAGCCTGTATAAAGTCTGATCACCTCTACTTTTAAAGATTATATATAACTAAATGTCAGTGAAGTGGACTAAGAAGCAAGAGACTGCTTATGCCACTAATTTACTATATGACTTTTTAAGGCAGCCCAACGTAGCTTTCTCATTAGTAAAATGTAGACATTTCTTAACTGTCTTCTGTGAAGTTCCTGAGAGTTTAGTTGACAAGTAATGTTCAAGTGAAAAGTACTATCAAACAAAAATTTTAAACAGAAGTTCATAGAGTTGAAGTGCATGTGAATTAACAGAATGTGTCCAGAACAATTATAGCTTGCACTCAAAGTATGTGTTGTAAGAGAGACATGGTGGTGACCTAAAAGTCTCCAGTTGGTATGCACTTGCAGTCTCTGCAGTTGCAATCTGAGGGAGACCAGGGACTTCCACAGCTGTGTAATAAGAGAGTTATGGTAACTCCACTCCAGATTAGAGACTGAAGATGTTGATTGCCACAAGTCCTTGCTTTCACCTGGGACTATTCGTCTTCTAGTTTAGAGTTGGGTTCCAGCTTTTCCAGTACATTGGTTATTGGTTTTATTTCGTTTTTAGTTGAGAAAAAAAAATCGTTCTGCCAAGGTCTAGAAGCCACCAGTAATAGTAGAGGTGGATGGTATTCTTTTACAGAAGGAAGAATTTGATTTTATGGAGCAATAAACTGCATAATAAAACTAATTTAAGTGTCAACTCTGCCTATGCCTAGCCCAAGTCAAATTTATTTATTTAAATTTATACCCCACCCATCCTCTAAGGCTCAGGATGGCTTTTTTTAAATGCAAGTTAGTTAATAGAATAAAAAGCCAACACAACAAAACCTTTGCTTCTTTTTCATTCACAATCACATACGACTCTTCCGTGGAGCTTTCACAGGTTAAACCTTTAAGAATTAGTCTGCCTCTGCTGAGGAAAACTTTTTCCTAGGTAAGTTCAAAGTTATAAATGGAGTCATGAAGATACTCTGTTTCACTGCTCTGATGAAATTCCTTTCCTGTTCTTCGATTTTTATAAGCAGGGGAAAAGTTGTGAAGAGGCTATGCCTTGTACCTTGGTCACCTTACCTTTTCAGCAAGTTGGGGTGGTTATTTGTAAACACTAACGATACTGTGGGCCACACTTTCCTAGGAGTTGCATCTAAATATTGATTTACAAGTACAATTAACATAGAGGCACAAGTACTTGGATTTGTTTGCAGTTCATCTTTATTAGCAATGCAGACTTTCTCCATGGAAAGAGAAGGCTTGTGTCATAGCTCTTTGGGAATTTCCTTTAAACATAGCAACCCCTTGAACCTCTGTGCTCACAAATGTGAAAGGTGGCTTCATTGAGTTTGTGTGCATGGTTGGTCTTAATAGCTCCATGTTAACTCAGCAGTATGTTAGACAGACCTCCCATTGCACTGCTCACTTGAACTGCTACTGAATGGGCCTGCCCCAACACTTTTCAAGATACAAAGAGATGTGATCTGTGCATTATAACAGATACAATATCGAATAGATTTTTCTGAGAAGGGAGCTTTGATTGAGGACCAGCTATCACTTGGTGACATACAAAGCAGATGCATGTTTTTATTCTGTTCCTTAAATGATGCAATGTTCTCTTGTTTAGGGAGAAAGGTTGAGTCATGCCGTCGGCTGTGCGTTTGCAGCATGCCTTGAGCGAAAGCAGAAACGGGAGAAGGAGTGTGGAGTGACTGCCACCTTTGATGCCAGTAGGACCACATTTACAAGAGAGGGATCATTCAGGGTCACTACAGCTACTGAACAAGCAGAAAGAGAGGAAATCATGAGACAGATACAGGATACTAAAGGTAAAAATGCATGATGATGGTGGTGGTGGTGAGTAAAACCTGTACTGGTATGAATGGCTTAGACAGACTGTCTTGGATGAACTATGGGACTGATGAAAAAGGATAAGATTACATGGTAAATATCCTTGCTCTATTCTGGACACTTAACTTCAGCGTGATGCTGAAGTTGTATCCCACCTAACTTTATTAAGGGACATTCCCCGCCCCCCCCTTACTCTCACATCATAGAGAAACATGCAGCGTTCATATGCTTCATGAGAATGCAGCTTTGGAAAACTTCACTCCCTTTTCTTTTGCTTTGATATCCAGGTATCTAGCAAATACCTTCTTCCATAATCAAAAAACCTCCAGTTTACAAGAAGAATTAAGGGTCTTGCAAATTCAATCATGCATTAAAAAGCATGGAAATTGCAAGTTAAGGCTCCTGCCTTAACTTCCATGCCATGTTAGCAGTAAAGACGTACAGTCTTGCATATTGTGCTCACTTACAACTTAGGCTCATGCGCCCACGCTTTGCCTTCGTCTTTCAGACCAAATCCTCTTCCTCTTTGCATGTTGGCAGCAACACTGAAGCTGGGGACAGGAAGGCATGAGCTGGCCCCTCACCCCCTCCGTTTCCTCTTTAAGAAAGAGAGAACTTAGGCGTTCTGGCTCCCACCCCTTCTCCCCCTCTAATCTACTTGGTCCCAGCCCTGTAACAGAGAACTCGGGACTCCTGGCTTCCAGCCTCTCCACCCCACCCTAATTCAGTAGGCTGCACTCCATTCACAGGCAACTCTGCTCCAAGCTTGTTCTCCTCTCCCCTGCTCTCAACCTTGTAACAGATAACCCGGGAGTCCTGGGTCCAAGTTATTCCTCTAAGCCTGTAGCCTCCACTCCCCTCGCAGAGAACTCAAACGTCCTGGGAAATACAGTGTTTGTATGTGTCATATGGAACAGAAGTGTGTGTGTGGATTGATGACAAAAAAACCAAAAAACAGTAGAGGAAATGGAAAACGAGGAAGGAGGCTATTGGGAGTCAACTATGGTAGGTCGGTAAAATGATAGGACTGCTCTCCCTGGTATCCCATCAACAGGGCCCCGAGGGAAACGCGGGTCTGCGATTCGCAGATTTCCCGCGGAATTCCCCTCCCCCCGCGGAATCTCCTGCCCCGCTTACCCCAGCGCAGAATTTCCAGCCTGCGCTGCGGGGACGCGGGGCAGGAGATTCCATGAGGGGAGGGGAATGAAAAAACCCTCGGGGCCCAGCCTCCCCAGTTGCTAGGGCTTGCCTCCCCCGCTTTAGATAACTAATTAACTTACCAGAGACGGCAGCAGCAGCTGCTCCGTCCAGCGTGCTCGTACTTCCTGGCCCCTCCCGACGGGGCCTCTCAGGGCGACACAGCCGGATGACGTCATCCGGCTGCGTCGCCTTGAGAGGCTCCGTCGGGAGGGGCCAGGAAGTACGAGCGCGCTGGACGGAGTAGCTGCTGCTGCCGTCTCTGGTAAGGCAATTCCTTTTCTTTTTCGGGGGGGGGAGAGTCAAGTAAGCCCCAGCAGCTGGGGAGGGCCAGCCCCGGCAGCTGGGGAGGGGAAGCCCTGAGGATTTGCGGGGGGAGGAGGAGGCAAGCAAACCCCCCCCCGCATGGTAAATCGCGCCGAGGCGCAGAATTGGGCCCTGACTCCCGCGGAATTTTTTTTTTAATTCCGCTGAAGAATCGGGGCCCTGCCCATCAGTCTTCTAAATCAGTTATTTCACTCAGAACCTTGTTGTACCTATTTCTAATTCCTCCTGTCATTCCACCCACTTACTTGATCCTAGCACTCCCTGTATTTTTCCCTGTCTTTCCAACCATTCCACTTACTGCATCTGGTGCCTTCCCCATCATTTCACAACCTCTTGCCTTCCCTATGTACTCCCATAGATGCAACTGTGTTGTATAATTTCACAATCACTTAATTGAATGTTGGAATGACAATAGTATTTATTTAGAAATTGGCACTACTGTTGCCTCCATTCCTTCCAATGGCCATTACATTTTATTAATTTCAGCGCATACCCAACTTAATTTTAATTAAACATTTGTATACGACTCTACCCAGTCAGCTTCACTGTCCTCTGGGAGGGCAGTGGAGACTAGTGGGTAAGAGGGACGGTTGTGAGCCATTAGTCAGCTGTCCCATTCTCCCCAACTGAAATTAAAGATAGAGGGAAAGGAGGGGGTGAGGGGCCAGCTCACGCCCTCCTGTCCCCAGCTTCAGTGTTGCCCCCAACCTGCAAAGAGAAGAGGATTGGGGCTGAAAGATGAAGGCAAAGTGTGGGTGCATGGAGCAAGTTGTAAGTGAGCACAATATGCGAGACTATACAATGTCTTTAATGCTAAAATGGCACGAAAGGTAAGGCAGGAGCCTTAACTTGCAATTTCCATGCTTTTTAGTGCATGATTGAATTTGCAAGAGCCTTACCTCTTCTTGTAAACTGGAGGTTTTTTGATTATGGAATATCCATGTTTTTTGTTAAATACAACGCAATGAAGAAAATTTGTCCTGCTGGTGCAGTAGAATCCTGAGCAGCATAACCACTATGGGAGCAGGTCTTAGGGGAGGCGAAGGTTGGAGAGCTGATCCCTTCCGTTAGAAGGCTACTTCCTTCAAAAAGCAAGCAAGGTGAAGCTGGATTTCTACTGGTAACTTCCCGCTGTACTGAGAATACAACAACTTTGGTTCAGTTTAAGCATTGCAAACTTCCAAAAACTGCTCCCTGTGATCTCTCTAGCTCATGACTTCCACAGGAGTCTTCCACTCGACTCCCCACTATCAGAGTTCTTTCCTTGTGCAACACTGCCCATTCTACTTTCTATAAGGACCTCCCCCTGTACAGGACCCCTTGCCTAGTTCACTACTTGTACAGGGCTGCCTGCTGTGCAGACCTCCCCCTGTACTGGGTTCCATATTCTGCATCCCCAATAAAGCTGCTCCCTGTAAAGTGCTCCCCCTGTGCATGGTTTCCACTTAAAAAAACCTGATTAATGCATATCTAAAGCTATATACTGAATATGTTCTACTAAGTCCACTTCAATATGAGGTGCAGAATCTACATAATTCTTTTCACATGCAGAAACTGTCAGCTGTGGAATGGTCTAATAATCTAGGTTAAAGGTGAATGTCCATATACACAAGGCTAAAAAGCATTCACTGGATTGTCTTCTGACTTACCCCATGCTTTCTGAAGCTGGTCCACTGTAGCACCGGGAGTTAGGTTAAACTGCATTATAAAACAATCTCAAAGTATAAAATCTAGCATGTGCTCTTTTGTAACATTTTTGTTGCAAATGTAACTCTTAGACAATACAAAAACACAAATCCAGTGGTCCATTTCTGAAGACATTTCTTCATCTAACATTTCTTGTAGTCTTTCACATAAGAATTGGAATTCTCAGGTATAAATTATCTTTCCTGAAGCTTATCTCGGCCTCTCTTACAAACCCTTGTTTATTTTGTAAATTACACTAGTTACACAATTCCTTAAGCATGCAGCTTTTCTCTGTTTCTACTAGATGAGCATTAACTGCTGCCAGTGGTGAGACTGGCAAGTTAGAGAGCACACACACACACATCCCAAATCATGAATTAGTATCCCTCCTTCACTTTCTGTATAATTGTAGCAGATCTTCCTCTAGAAAGATTTTGGGTTAGGATGCGGGGGTTGGGTGGGGGGTGTTAAACAGGTTAGCCTAGGAAATGTATTTAGCATCATCTTGCTACTCTAAACTTTCTGTTTTTCTCTTCACAGCTGAAACAGAGGTGAAAACAGTTGCTTCAAATACTGCGCCCAGCAACGCTGCCCCATAACCTGGCTCTCCAACCTCTCCCACCACTGATGCCACTGCCTCTCTAGACAAAGAGATGAACAATCCCCATGCCATTCCACGAAGGCATGCTCCTATAGAGCAACTTGCCAGACAAGGCTCTTTCCGTGGTTTCCCTGCCCTTAGCCAGAAGATGTCCCCCTTTAAACGTCAGCTGTCTCTGCGAATAAATGAATTGCCTTCGACAGTGCAAAGGAAGACGGACTTCCCCATGAAAAACTCGGGTAAAAGACTTTTCCCCCACCCTAATGATGCCCTGTGCATGCAGAAATCAGACTCTCAACCTTCCTTTTCCTTCTTTAACAACAATTTTATTTCTATTGCGCCTCCCTGTCAAAATGGTGCTTGGAGCACTGTGCAACATAAAAACATGATAAAACAGTATAAAAATGGTAAATTTAGAATAAAAATCCATTTAAAAAATGTTTAAAAGGGAAAAGTAAAGGGGGGGGGGGGGGAAACATACAAAAACATAAAAGAACACTACCCTTATGAGAGCCAGTGTGGATAAGGTGCTGGACCTGGAAGTCCAGGGTTCCAAATCCTGTCTTAGATGAGAAGCTGAAGGACAGTGATTTGCTCAGGAGGCCACCCATGTACTTTGTCTATTAAATGGAATAGCAATGACCTACCTCACAAGGTGGTTGAGGATAAGAATTGTAAACAAAGTGCTATAGAAATTAGAGTCCTCATCATCACTGGGTGTAAACATGCTGCTAACTCGGTGCTGTTGCACTATACTATATCCATTTTCTTAGTCTACTCAAAAGCTGCTAGCAAGGTCAGAAGACATTGGAGTTGATGGCTAGAAACTTTCAATATGCACTGCCACAAGACACTTATTTCTTCCCCCTTTGAGCAGGACCTCAAAAAAACACCCCATACTTGAATGCTGCAAGAGGTGGGGCTGAATTAGTAAAGGGCATTCCTTCCACTGTTTCATCTGTGTTCCAGCATGATACTAGGGAGTTCTGTGCTGCGCTCTCTTGTAATGTAAAATTTAAGGACACGACTACTTGTTGCAGATTTAGTCGTCAAATTTTTCAGGTGATTTGCGATCTTAAATGACCATTATTTGCAGCATAGCGTTTCCCACAAATGTCTCAAAAAGGAAGTACATAATCATTCTGTGAATATCATGTTATAGTTATGTCAGGGTCTGAAAGTTTAACTACCATCATGCATTTTGAACTTTGTGCAACTATCTGAAGTGGAAGTAGTTATTTGAACATTTATATCATAAACATTTTGCCCCAAAATGGAAAATGCAAGGGGTCTTGTGACACCGTATATACATGGTACTTTGCTGCTAATGTATTTCTGTGCCAAAGCTGGGAGCCGTGAGCTGGAATCCAAGCCATCTTTTTCTCCCGCCCCCTCATAAGAATGTAACAGAGCTGTGCAAGAACATATTTTCTAGACTTGAAAGGAGGAAAAGCTTGAATGATTTACATGTTAAATTGCTGTGTGTGCATCAAACACATGAAAAGGCTGAGCACATGGCAACAAAACTGGAAATCAAGTAACTTCTGCTTATTTTGTTTCTGCTAAGTCTTCGTTCACAGGTTCATAAGGAAATTTGAGCACTTTGTATTTAATTACTTAGGTGTTTGCAGCTGGATATCGGTGTACCTGATCTGTGTTTAATTTTCAGTTCCTGAAGTGGAAGGAGAAGTGGACAGCATTAGTTCTCTGTGCTCCCAGATAACACATGCTTTTAGCACATCAGCGGAGGACCCTTTCTCTTCTGCCCCTATGACAAAACCAGTAACAGTAGTTGCCCCACAGTCTCCTGCCTTTCAAGGTTTGTGATCTCTAAATTTGCTTGCTCACACTGAATGACGCTTGTATTTGTCCCAAAATTTGCTTTCCAGTAGCATGTTGTCATTGTAATGTCTCTTTGCCATTTGGTCATCTGCATTTAGAAGGCATTCTGCTTTAGTCATTTATGTACTTATAGTTTTTGCCTGTTTAATTTCTTGCAAAAAATAATAATATAATAATCCACATGCCTGCTCCAAAATAATTTTAGAGTAAAGGGAATTAAATAGTACCACCTCACTATGTATTTGCCCCAAGACATAAGTTGCTTTTTGGAGAAAAGCTTCCTTGAGAGGGTGACTTCCATGGGTTGCTTTATAGCTTTTACCCCACACCCCACCTAAAAAAGGAGGGAATGTATAATAGAATTAGAGTTAAGTTACCTTGATACCTTTCTAGAACCAATAGAGCAGTTGCAAATTTTGTCAAAAAGAGACTTTTAGTCTGTAGTAGCCAAATTGCATAGGCCTTGCTTTGAGGATTCTTCTGTCTGCAGTGTGAGCAGGCTTGATCCTTTTGACTAAGAGCAAAATTGGACTGCCAAGAATTCCAGACTTGCTAGTGTCTTTGGCAAGTATCCCAAGAGTGTTCTGTGCAATGCTGTCTTACAGTTAGTTGTATTCTGACTCTCTACAGGCAAATTTTTACTCCCACAAGTTGAAAACGTTTCATAAAAATAGCTACTTAAATCTGAAGTTACAAATCCATCAATCTAAACAGTCGGCTTGGTCCAACTGAAGATAACTGGCTTTCTAAAGTCTGTTCAGGGCTCTAAATCAATAGGTGTAGAAGAGTGACTGACTAACTTACACAGGGCTTTGTGTGTTGCATGTTGGCAGCCCTTTTAATGTCCTGGTCACCTGCATGCCTTGCATGAATTAACTGCATTGATGTTGTCTGCTCCCATTTTTGTAGTTAATGGCACTGCCGATGCCTTCTGTGTGCTTGCTGCTAAACCAGCCCATACTGCTGTAGCACCCACAGCAATGCCAGTTCGTGAAACTAATCCTTGGGCTCATGCCCCTGCTGCTCCAGCTGCTGCTAATACTGGAGTTGCAACCACTTTCACTGGTAAGACTGGGCATAGATCCTGTGTGTTTACTGAGGGTCAAGGGCATGATAGACTCGTAAGACAATTGCCGATGTTGAGGGAGAGAAAGGAACAGGTGAGAGAAGTGGGTTGGATTTCATGGAACTGAATGATCAGGGTTAATAGGCTGGAACCTGCACTTTGCTCTACCCAAAAAGAGAAGCAACTGTCTAGTCTTTAAACGAGTACAATTATGGAAGCACACGGACAACAAAACACCCAGAAGCTAGTAGTTTTGCTGGCTTCCCTTTCATAAGGGGGGCGGGGAGGCCTCTGGCAACAAGGGAAGACAACAAAGAGAACACTAAGAGATGGGATAGGGCAGTTTGGGCAGGGAAGAGAAGGAAAAGGCCCATAGCTGGGAAAGGTGGGAAACAAAGCAATATGTAGAAAAACTGTATAGAATAGATGAGTTGAAATAAACTGAAACTTTAAGTATTGAACATTGCAGAAAAATTAGAGAGAGGTTAACGGACTGAATTACGTAGGAAAAAGAGTATAAGGAAAGGAGAAGGAACAGAAAGGAAGAGTCAGTAAGTACAGTCTTAAACTCTTGTATTGAATGTGACAGACGGCTAACGACACAACCCTTGGTTAGATGGTTCATACATACATATTCAGCCCAATGTTATACCATGTGCTTGCACTTTCTGTTGTAAACACATATAGTCGCTCATGTGCATGTAATGAAACACAAGCACTTTGGGGGACCCTGGAGTTGTCATCAGTCATGGCCCAAAATAGTGACTTAATCCCATTCATCTTCTAGTAGAAATAGTAAAATATCAACTAGTTTAAACAAAATCCCACTCTGATGGACCAGTTTTTGCAATGGAGGACAGTTCTTTGCTGCTAGATTGTAAAATAAAATCTGACACAGGTTGTCCAAATTTGCTACTATCCGAGTTTGGACCCCTGTGCAGCTGGCAGGTGACTGATGGCTATTGGCTAGGTGTTGCAGTTAGCATTCATCTGTCTACTCAGAAAGCCATGACATGAGAAGTAGCCCTGCAGACAGAACTACTTTCTTACCCCAATTGGTGGTTCCTTCAAACCTGGAATTAATGGACAGTTGAAAGGAAAGGTCAACCTGTGGCTGCCTATTCAGTAGGTAAATGGGAACCACATTTTTTATTCCCCAGGTTGTTGGTGTCCATTTGAGTTCAGTTTTGTACTCCCGACGTTCTCCCAAACTGTGTGTGAGAAGCTGAGCTGTTGCACCCTTGTAGCCCTTTCTGGCTCGTACCTATTGCAAAGAGGGTGAATACACCTGAGGGTAATTAAGGGCATAATATGATCGCACTATGTTTTCCTCCCCAGGTACTGAATGGAGTACCAACTCAGGTGCAGCCTCACCAAGTCTCTACCAGGCGAATCACAAGCGCACTCCCTCGGAGGCAGACCGCTGGTTAGAAGAGGTATCGAAAACGGTTAGAGCGCAGCAGCCACCACCACCACCACCACCACCAGCTTCCCAGCCGTTACTACCACCACCACCTCCACCTCCTCCTCCTCCAGCTTCCCAGCCAGCACCGGCTTTTCCAGTGAACGCCTTCATCACACCTCAGCCGGTGCCAGTCGGTGTGGTGCAGCCAATGCAGCCAGCATTTATCCCTACTCAGCCGTATGCTGTAGCAAATGGAATGACCTATCCAGCTCCCAGCGTGCCTGTGGTTGGAATTACCCCTTCCCAAATGGTAGCTAATGTGTTTGGCACTGCCAGTCACAGTCAAGTGTCCCATCCCCATCAGTCACCCAGTCTTAGCAAACAGCACACATTCCCCCAGTATGAAAGCAACAGTGCTACTGCTAGCCCTTTTTCTAAGCCTCCTGCTCAACAACCCAATGGCTCAGCTTCTCTCAATGGAGTTGACACTAGCAAATGGGCCACAGAGGACAAATATTTACAGCCACCTGCAGCTGCCCCCCAGGTGGATCCGTTTGAAGCCCAGTGGGCAGCATTAGAAAGCAAGTCAAAGCGCACTAACCCATCTCCAACTAACCCCTTCTCAAGTGATTTACAGAAGACATTTGAGATTGAACTTTAAACAGTCCTGTGGCTTGTGTCCATTGTGCGTGCTGTGATAGAGGGAGCAGAGGGGATTTTCTAATCAGCACACGGATAATCGCTAAGGTCTCCAAAAATGGGAGTGGGCATTCAGAGGAAGCAATCGTGGGGAGGGAAAAAGCTGCAGAAACCCTGCCATGCAGTGATTGGGAGAGAATCCTGGAAATCTACCACTCCCCCTGCCCCCCCCCCTTGCTTGACAACCTGAATGGCAGAGGAAACCTACAAAGGGCTGAAGTTGGGAGCTGAGCCCTAAAGTTCATTTTGCAGGAACCTCAGATGACCTTGCAAGATAAGCAACTGATCTTTCTCTTTAGGGTCTTTTTACTTTCCTGTCAACATTGGACATTCCCCTGGGGGGAAGAGGAGACCGAGCTGTCCGGCATGGGGGAAATTGCTGGGTGTGCTTTGGGGGGGAGGGAGAAGCTGTCAACTGCTCAGCAAAAGCTGTGTCTGGAAAATGTTGAGCTTCCATTTTGATTAACAAAATTAATATTATATATATTAAAGAATAAAATAAAGCCAAAATCTTTATTTTTATGCATTTAGAATATTTTAAATAGTTCTGGATATTAAAAGCTGTATGAGTTGTAAGTAATCTTGCCAAAGGTTTAAAAAGGGGGGTGGATGTAAAATTGTACATAAGATTGATTTATCACCGATTCTTATTGTAAGTAATATGGGGAAGGGGGGTGGGCAGAGTGAATCCCTAGCTTGTTGTATCAATTCATTGTAAGTAGCATATTGCAACAACAATCATGAATCATGACCAATAAGTCACTATATAGTAGTTTAAATGAAAGAGCAGTATTATCATGGTTTGACAGCCATGTGGAAATTCTATTGTCTTTTTTTAATGGAATCAAGCTAATTATATATAGTGTGTATAGTTTTCTTCATGTATTGCTGCAGTTTCCTCGTCTTAAATCTGTTTTAACACTACTGTGACAACTTACTGTAATCAGATCTACAATCCAGGACTACCCAGGAACCCATTCTACATTTGTCTGTTTGATAGATTTTAGGGTTTAAAATCCCCCCTAATTTGTGAAACCTCATGGTTAGGGCTGCAGCTGTTCAAAGTTCTGCCTCTGGCAACCTGTGAAATCCATCTCATTTTAATTTACTTTTAAACTCTGGCCTTACAAGCAAATGTAAGTTATATATATTTGTACTGATTTATAATCTGCTTTAACAGAAATAAATGTTGGTAGTAGATGATGCTTTCTCTGAAGCTTTCCTGGCTTTCATATTTTTTCATTTCATCCCCTTCCTCCCTGACCTTACCAGCTGCTACACTACAGCTTTCCTGGCTTTCATATTTTTGTATTGTTTGCACTGTGGGCACCCATACATGCCAGATACTGCCGAAGCCAGTTTCCTGCCTCTACTGAACAATCTACATTCGTCTTTTGTGTGCGATGCTTGCGAAATGGCCTGGGTTTACCTAGAGCTCAAGAGACCCACTTTCTGGACACTTACACTTCCTGTTCATTTCAGCTGGAGTTTTAAGTGCTCTGAAAATCAGCCACTGCTGTGTTACTCTGTGCCCAAGGATGTCCTTGTGTGTCACAGATTCTCGCAACAGGCAATTTGGGGACTAGGAGTATTGCTGGCTTTCTCTCTCCCAGCACAAGGTGGGCAGCCTGGGCTGATGGGATTGTCCTTCCTTGCTCTGGATCAAAGATTGACAGCCTCTGTGAGTAGGAGGGGCCATCCTCCCACAGCTCCCCAATCTGGTCCTGCCTTGTGCAGAGCCAGTAGCAGGATTCTGGGCTTCCCAGAACCAAACCAGGTCACAGGCTGTTTTCCTTTCTCTCCTTTAATTTTATTATTTTCCTGTGGTCTGCTCCCCCCACCCCTCCCTCCCTTTGGAGTTATGGGCTGCTCACTGGGACACAGAGGTCCGGGGGACCTTTCCCCTGCTCCACCCTCCCTCTTTGGGCTTAGCTGTGCCAGGACAGAGACCCCATTAGAGGGTGCCATTCTTGAGGTGGGAAACACTGAAGATGGGATGCCGTGGTGCTCCTGAACTGGGGATGGAGCAGTGCGGAAGACAGTGGAGTCACTGCTACAGGGGAGAGCCAGCACTCGGGTGCCAAGACTGGGTGCAGTGAATCTGGCAGGCTTGGAGGCCTTGGATTCCCAGGATGGGGGGAAGGGGTTCCCCATGGAAAGAACTGTCTGAGTTTGTATTCCTGTGGCTGAGGAAGCAGCTGGCCAACCACCCTGGGCTTCTGGCTTTAGGGGGGTAGGGTGGGAAATAATACTTCCCTGCACTCGAGAACCCCATCCAGCATGGGGATGAAGATCCAACAAGGGGGTCACAAAAGGACCTGGGGAAGGAGAAGCTGAATCCCCTTATACTTCCAGAAAAGTTAGGAAGAAGCATTCCTCCGCCTTGCCAGCCTAAGAGGCCAAATAGGAATTCTACACACACACACACCTTCCTGCTGTTCTGATCTGGCTGGGGACCTGACTTGAGGGAGACATACCTTCACAGTCCTATTTGCCCGTCTCACCATTTTCTCCGGTTCGCATACAGAAACCGACACTATCAATTCGGAGTTCAGGCTATCATCATCCTCAAGGGTGTTTACAAAAGTCCTGGTCACATGTCTTCGGGCAGACGGGATTCATATCTACCCCTTCATTGATGACATCCTTGTGAGAGTGTCTTGTGCTCAGGCAGAGATCACCTGAAGGAAACGTACACTGCCTGGAATCTCACAATTCTCTAGTGAACCAAGAAAAGGAACCCCCTGACACCAACACAACTCCTGAACCATCTTGGAGTCGTCCTACCAGAGAGATGATGTGGTTGCCATGTTGGTCCCAAGTGACAGAGAAGGAGACAAGGTGGTTTGAATATCTTTTTTTGGACACTTGTGTAAAAAGAGTTGCTCAGTTTATATATTTCTGGCTGGCTATGCTGCATGCCTGAGGAAGAGCCCTGTGTGGCCCAAAAGCATATGCATTTTCACCAACAGCAGTTGGTCAAGTAAAAGATATAATTCAAACCACCTTGTCTCCAACTAGATACCAGAGCAGACAGTGTCTTCCTATCCTGGGAGAGGCGAGAGATACTAAGGGGCTTGTTGGCACGTCTTATGGCAGAGGACAAGTCCGATCTAATGTTTCTGGCTCAGGTACTAGGAACCCTGGTCTCTTGCACGGATACAATACAGTGGGCCCACTTACACCTCAGACTGTTGCAGAGGGCACACCTGAACGTTTCAGGAGGAAATCTCAACTCGTACTCAGTCTCCTCTCTCTCCCCCAGCAGAAGTGAAACAAGAACCGCAATGGTAAGTACAGAGAGATTCTCTACTGGAATGCCATTACAAGACCCACTGAGAACAGTAATAACCATGGACACCAGCCTCACCAGATGAATTGCCCACCTAGGCCCTAGGTTGACGCAAGGAACCTGATCACAAGTGGTGAAGAGTAGCCACATCAACCTAGAACTAATAGATAGTGATCCCCCCTGGTTCTTGTGGAGTTCATCCTTCCCTTCAATCAAGACATGTCTTAGTACAAAAAGACAGTACTACAGCGATAATATACAGGAGCCATCAAGGGGGCTCCAGATCCAGAACACTGCAGGCCAAAGCAATATCACTATTCCAGTGGGCGGAATCTCACCTATTATCCTTGAAAGCAGTTCACATTGTGGGAGTTAACATCCATGCAGATTAGTTAAGTAGACAGAAGTTAGATCCAAAGGAGTGGTCACTGTCACCCCAGGTCTTCAAGATGATTTATCAAGCATTTGGACATCCTTTCATGGACCTGTTTGCATCCGAGAACCACAAAGGTACACGCTACCTTTCAAGAGCAAGCGACCCCAAAGATGGGGTGGAGTCCCTGTTGTTCCCAAGGCAGAAGAACAACCTATATGCTTTCTTCTCTACTCTCCTATTCCTATGATTCCAAGGATTCTCCAAAAAAGCAGAGGAGAAAGCAGAGCTAATCTTGGCAACACCACAGTGACTAAGGAGACCCTGGTACTGTGACTTAATCAGCTTGAGCATCAGGGACCCTCTCCCACTTCCACATCAAGACCTATTATCACAGGGCCTGATCCTGCACCCAGACCCACAGGAACTCTGACTAACCACTTAGAGATTGAAAGGGCACAGCTGACAGCCACAGGATACTCGGGGAACCACCTTGAACACCTTACTGTCTTCTAGAAGGTTCTCCCCACATAAGGTTACAGGACCATGTGCAAGGTTACACCACCAATGGGTGTAGTGCAGCTGAAGCAGGTGTGGGAGAAGGTCTTTAGTCCAATCTGGAGATAGGGCTAAAGGCCAATACCTTGAAAAGACAAGCAGCTGCTCTCTCCAGCATCATCTCTTGCAGAGACCGCCTTTCTATTACAACTCACCCTCATGTAAAGAGCCCAAGAGCAGCTAAACTTATCTGTCCCCTGGTACAACATCACTTCCCAACTTGGAGACTCAATTTGGTGCTCAGATTCCTCATAGCCCCTCCCTTCGAACCTATATCCTGGGTACCACTGATGTTCCTAACCATAAAAACTAATAGCAATCACCTTGGCTAGGAAGGTATCTGAGTTGAGAGCACTCTCCTCAGACCCAGAGCTATGTATTTTTTCATAGAGACGGGGTGATCCTTAGGCTTGACCCAGCCTTTATCCCCAAGATCAATTCTATTTTCGACAGGGAAATGGAACTTAACTTTCTACCCTTTTGTCCAAACCCAGGCACCCCCAGAGAAGGAAATGCTCCTGCTAGTCAGCTGGTGGCATGTTTGCAGATCTGGCCAGGGAATCAGGTGGGGCTTGGGCTTGGCTCAATGTCTGACAGCCACCCCAGAGACCACTTGCTCACGTGAGCCTATGAGACCCTGACCCACCTGGGAAGGGGTGTGGGGTTTTGGACCTCCTTTAAAATAGAAGCCAAGAGGACTTGCCTGGGCATGCAAGCTGAGCTGGTAGTCCTGCTCCCTGTCCTCACCCCAATCTTTGAGGGAGGGAGTGCCATGACCTAGCCTGTGGTGTTCCCCTGAAGCAGGGGTAGGCCAGCTGCCTTACCTGAATTGATAGCTGTCTTGGTTTGCTGGCTGACATTGACACGGTATGACTTTTGAAAGGTGTTACCCTGAATGCATCTGTTGCAGGTGCATGTGTAAAAGGTGCCTGATATTGATGCCGGGGTGCCCAGGAAGGGGCCACCCATTATGCTAATGTTGTGGCCTATGCCCATTTTAACCAGTTATGTGTCTGATTTCTTCTCCACAAAAGGAGTGGCATACACTGGACGTTAGGAGAGCACGAATGGTGTACTTCTCCAGAACTAGCTGCTTTAGGAGGGATTCAGCCCTGTTTACAACTTTCCTCCCTTCTGGTCCCAAAGGCTACAAAGTCTCCTCCTTGCTAGATAGCTGAGAGTGTGCGTATTGGAAGCCTGTAAGGTGGCTGCATTGCCTCCTCCAGAAAGGGTTGCTGCCCATTCACTTAGAGGAGCTATCCCAAGTGGGGCTTCCCTAGAGGAAATCTGCAGAGCTGCTAAACTGGCCTCAGTTCATTCCTTTAAGAGGCACTACAGGGTCGATTCTTTAGCATCCACAAAGGCAGCGTTTAACCACAGTGCTACAGAGCATTCTACAGAATTCAATCTGACTGGACAGATGTGAAACCCAGTGGGAAGGCACTGCTTTGGGACTTCCCATCTGTCCAGGCTGCCCATTCTGCGCTGGGGGAAGAGGTGAATTTCCACTCAACGTGAATTCCTGTTCTTCTCCCTAGCAGAGTGGGCAACCTGGCCACACGCTGCATGGATTCCCTGTATCTGGTCAATATAGCCCTCTTGTGAGCAGAAAGGGGTTGGTTAATCTCATTTCTTTTGAGAACTTTAATAGTGTCATTAGTTTGATGGCTATGGTATCAGTTAGTTCATTTAGTTTTGGCTAGAATTGACAGTCTCATTGTGGGGAGCTGTGGAAGGATGGTTCCTCCTACTCAGAGGCTGTCAAAGTCTTCAATCCTGCCTATGGTGAGGGTGGAGGGACAATGCCATTAGTCCAGGCTGCCCACTCTGCTAGGGAGAAGAACAGGAATTCACAGTAAAGTGGAACTTCACCTCTCATGTTGTAACTGTTCAGAGCTGTTAGTTGGGAATAGTGTCATGTTACAGAACGGAGTAGAGTAGGCATTTGCTTTGTAAATGGATCAAACTTCCTGACAATCACTAGACAATGCAGTTTGTATTTGAATGTTAAAGAAGCCAGGCAAGCTGAGGAACAATAGCAGGAGCAAAAACAAACTTTGCTTCTATCACAAGATGAGATCATACCCACCGCTCCCCCATGAATGTTGGTGTGTGCGTGTTGGCAGGTGCCTGTCTGGGGAAACTGAAACCTAAAACCACAAGCTGCTCTAGCGAAACAGTCAACCTGCATGTTTTCCCTTTAAATCTATCCTTCCCTGCAATGGACTGACATCAATGCACAGATTCTCTCTTCAATATTAGTTGACAGAATACACTCAAATGAAATGAACTTAACTTGCATTTTTATTTTTTCATCAAAATAAAACAAACTTCTGTGATTTTTGGAAGCCTGCTGTTTTGATTGACAGGTTACTGGAATCGTACAGTGTGTTCAGTTGTTGCCATCTATACTGTCTGTAGAGCAGGACTAGCCCTTAATCTGTCGTGGCTTGAGACTTGCTTTCCTGATAACATACCTTGGAAGAACAGTCCTTTATGGAATACAAAAAATCTTAAGCGAAAGATGAGGCTGTGGCTAGTTGCACATGAACAATAACCTATACAATCATGCTCCTACAAGATATCAAATGTATTGGACAGATTTACCTACCACATGAGATGTGTAACATAAGACTTATATAAATGTTTATACCTTTATTATAGAGATCCACAATTTAAGAATGTCTCTTTATCCAGATCCTTACCATTTGAGGTTGTGATCCACAAACCACTTCAGCGTAAGAGGTTTGTAGAATATGGCCATCCTGTTTATAGTAGGCCAAGCACAATGTGGCACACCTGCAATTAACCAAATTTCCTGGGTGGTACTTTTACTAGAACACAGTGCGCACATTAAAAAATGAACAAGGCAACTTCTTGGCTGCATAACTTCAGCAAAATGCTAGGTTTTTCAAACAAAAGAATAAAATAGGTAGCAGTAACACACCTTCAGGATGGTGGTGATGTAGTCTATTTGTGTGCTCTATAGGCAGTCTTTATATTTATGCGAATATTTGAAGTAGATTCCAGTGAACTTTGAAGTAGTTTTTCTTGTATCTGAACATGAAGTTAAGATTAGGAATAAGCTCCCCTCAACTTTCTCTCCATTTTTGCTATGATGGCATTGACTGTTATGACTGACATTACTCCACTGAAACATGCTGTTGGAGTCAGAAGAGAATGCAAAAGCGGCCATCCTTCTGCACCCTGTCTGACACTCTCCAAACAATGTCATGCCATCACTAGCCTGACGCATGCTTGATATACTATACATGCATGTTTTGCAAATGCATTACTGTGTTTAGGGTTACAAGATGATATTAAAATCTCCAGCTATAGTGACAGGCACTGGTGGGAGTGGATACTAGGTGTGGCAGCCTAGCTGTATAAAACTTAATGGAAATTGGATTGATTGCTGTATGCTTGCTGCTACCATGTTTTAAACACCTGATCTGAAGGAAACACTTGCAGAGCCAACGTTTCAATTTATGTGGAAGGCATGGTGTTCCCGTTCTATACCTCTGTGGTCAGTGATCACAGAGGCTTGGATACATGTTTTTTCCCTCCACTAAAATTGCTTGCCTAAATTTCAAAATTGAGTGGCATTTCAAAAGCGCTAAATGAAAAATGGTGTCTAGCTATAGGCTATGTCCCTAGCTATTAGCTTTCTCTGTCTTTAACTCATACATTAGGCAGCCTTTGGCCATAGATGCACCACAGGAGCACACAGAAAAAATCAGTTCTGAAGATACCTCACTAGGTTTATGTTGCACATTGAAAGATAAAATCCTGCCCCTGTACATCATTTTCCCAATGAGGTACTTTACAGCACCCTTGCACAGTGGATAGTGACCACTTCATAGATGGAGAAACTATTGGAACTTAAGCATCTCCCCAGAAAGCACAGCAAGGCAGAACGTAGAATGCTGAAAATAAGATGCTTCCTCTTGCTACAGAAAAAAAAGCCCTGCTGGCTAATCTTGCTTGGATGGGTGTCTGGACAGTGTGCTTAACCTCATCAGAATGTAAGGAGTCTTCTACTCCAGTGCCAATGACTGAAAGGTGTATCTGTTAAGGTCTACATCCTAGTGTGCTAAAGCTACCACATAATTCATTAACAGACTTTGGGTGTAGTCAATGCTTTTTTGGAAAGAGGGTGCTATGCAGGAAGTCTTATACACACAATCTAATTCAGTTTCTTGGACTCTTGATCAAATCATCCATGGCTCTGTTTTGGCTTGAGTAAGACACTGCATCATAATAGAATCATAGCAGTACCTGGGATTGTGGTTTTTCTAGAGATCTGGCAACACACAATAATGCAAAGACTCTTATTAGTTCTTGCCGCTGAATTCCTTACTCCTTGTGCTTTGCCTTTAGGGAAGTGACTTCCTTTCCTCCTGAGACCTGTAGAACAGACTCGTGCTCAAAAACTTCTAGAGAGAACGTCGGCATTTGTCAGGAGAGCTAATGTGTTGACGGCTTAGTAAATTCTCATTACTATACCACACTTGCCACCTTTAGGTGAGGTCAAAAACCAAGTCCTTGCTTTAATACAACCCTCTGTGTAATCTAGGAATGCTTAAAGCCAAGGGTGGTTCTCCAATTCCAGTATCCATTCCATTTTATCCAATAAAGAGCCCCCTCCATTCCACTTGACAATCTGTTCCTGTCCTAAATATTTGTGCTAAGTTGCTGTGAACTGTTAAATGGAAAATGAATGCACTTCAGCCTATAGCTTATTATACTTTAGTGGTGGGCAAAAATGCCAGAATGTAGCTGTTGTATATTTGTAAAGTATGTGGGGGCTAAAAGCCACTGAATAGCCACAACAGTTGAGTAAGGATCAGAATACTCTGTTTCCTTCTGGAAAGTATGGGCTGGCTTTCAAGCAGGAAACTCTGTCAAATCAATCTTGCTATTTTGTGTTTTAGCTGGGTGCTTGTCTGGCCCCATCACTGCTTCTGTGAAGGCTCGCTGATTCATGTTGGCTGTTTAGGTTTCTCAAAAGAAACCATTCTCTTTTCGTTTAGTATTTCTTATCTGTGAAGGAGCTTAACCAGCTGTGCTTGAAGGCAGTGTGATAGAAAAGTGTGAAAACAAGTTATTTGAACAATTGTATCCAGTGGCATTATGTTGGCAAAATAGCCCTTCTGTGTTACTGCCCAAAGCCTGCACAGGGAAGCCAGCACTGTGCATAACAGTAGTCTTGGTTGCTGCTCTTGTCCAGTAATCACTACTTCTGCTGTGAGGCTGCCTTCTCTTGTTGTAGGATCAGAGAAGACTCACCCCTGGCGATGAGGAGGGCTGTTCTGAGGTTGGTGCCGAGAACAACTCGCACAGCAGAAGCTGTTGTAATACTCGTTATTGCAGAGCTGGGCCTGTAAGATCAGGTCACAGTTGGCAAGATGAGGCTGGTCAATGCAGAGTCTGCTGAGGTCTCCAGCATGAGGCACAGGTGCTACAGAAGAATGAGCAGGGAAAAAGTTGTCCATGACTGACCGTTCATTCACAATCTCACCATTAACAGTTTGACAAAGCTAGATTTCTAAAGTTGGCCAAAAATGGGTTGATCTGACTAGGAATGCATATACCCCCCTCCCCCTCTCCTGACTGAACATCATGAACGCCTGAATCCTATTCTACCTTTCCTAGCCCACCTACTTGTGCTTTTTAAAAAATTGGCTTTCCTGATGAGGGTTGATGGGTTTTTAAAGACACAAGTGGCAGGTAAGAGTAGTTAGAAAGCAATGGGAGGGAGTGCCTCCACAAAGTCTTCCCAGAGGTAGCACCTACCGCTACTTGAGTAACTATGTCTGGTGTTAGGCAGGTAGAGAACGTGTAGCTGCTGCTTCTGAAATTAGAGTTCTGTGGCTTATTTTGCATATCTGAAAGTCAGGGCAGTTTTATTTAGGGGCCTAATAATTTGACTTTTGTTAGCCAACTCCTAGTTCTGCCATTCAACAAGTGAGTGGGTGGGCTGTATATGGAATAGAAGATGATTTAACTTGATGTGAACTGAAAATTGACTTGGTAAAAACTGGAATAAGTGCCCACTGGTGCAGTTGAATCAGTTTGATTTATATGCATCTTTGTTTAAAAGTCTTCATCACACCTTAGGTTTAAACAGTCCAGTGTTTACATATAGCAAAGTCCTACCCAAGAGGAAACTAGAGCCCAAGCAAGGATTCCCCATTTCCTTTATTTTTCCACAGCACATCCATGCTAAGCTAATGCTTCTAGGGGAGTTGGGTAGGTACAGCAGCAACTAGGATATGGGAGTGTAAAAAGGTATATTAGAATAAAAACTAACTCCATATTAGCAACAGACTAAAACCTTTTCTGTATTAGCCTCCCACAGCAATTATAAATAGGCAAAAGCTTTGTGCCACTCGGGGAGACCAGTACTGCTTACCTTCAGCCTGCCTCTTCAGCACTTTCAGCTCTGTGCTGGCACTGACAGAGTTACTCCCGCTGTAGGCATTGCAGGTGTAGGAGCCTTCATCCCCAACCTGCACATTGTTTATAATCAGGCTCCGATCATGGGACATGTGCACATGGTGGCCGTTAGCTCGCACTGGAACCCCATTCCTGTGGAGACAGTACAGCACTCTGTTACTGCAGCAGTTTGGAAACCAATTTGTATTTATTTCCTCGGCGAATGAGAAAATATTGCATGATCTTTTCAAACACAAGCTTAACAAAGGATAAGAATTCTTACAAAGAAGGCTCTTTAAATATAAAAATCAAGGGTTGATGAATAAAGTGAGCCTGGAGCTGCTGTACTCTGGCCCAGTTGTAGGAGGCCTGACTCTCTTGTTCTTGGCATGCTCCAGGACTGACTAGGTGTCTTTTTGTTGGCCTAGATATAGGGGGAGGGGCAATGATATGATTTGGCTATCTTGTTTACCTTGACCATCTGACATTGACATTGCTGCCTGTCACAACACACTGGAGCTGGGTATTGTCTCCCTCAGGCACAGTGAGGCTGGGCAGCAGACCAGTTATTCTCAGTTCTCCTAGGTAGGAAAAGATTATTATACCAGGGTGAAGCCCTTTGTGGTGCTGAATCCCCACCCCACCTCAGCCAGTTTGCTTGTTTCAACTGAGCACTAGCCTGTTACAGGGAGGAGGAATTTATTTCATTGAGGAAAGGGAAGCTCTAGGACTCCAGTTGGAACATTCTACACATTGGTTCACATTACCACCCCTCTGAGGAGGCAGCCATTGACTTACTTTTCAGAGCCCTGGAGCTTTGGCAGCCACCTGTCAGGTGTGGTGCAGAAGCTGTTCCCA
Organism: Sphenodon punctatus; assembly: GCA_003113815.1. Lineage (NCBI taxonomy): Eukaryota > Metazoa > Chordata > Lepidosauria > Sphenodontia > Sphenodontidae > Sphenodon > Sphenodon punctatus. The sequence goes on along the minus strand of QEPC01009912.1, from coordinate 2,604,841 downwards.
GGGCCACCCTTCCTCCTGTCCCCAAGCCTGATGTGGCACTGCAGTAGCATGCCTGGGTTGCCACTGGCCATTAGCCTGAAAATGGCAGTTATGGATTCATAAATCCTGCACTGATTATGAATCCCTATCTCTCTGTAATGTGCAATGGAGCAGTGCTAGAAGGAAGGCATTGGCTTAGTGCAGAGCTTTGCTGACTGACTGCAATCCAGGTTTGGATGGCAATCGGCCAGCAAGGGGCAGGGGATAGTCCAACTCACTGATGTGTTGGCTGCTCCGAGTCCCGCCTGCTGCTGCTCAAGCTGAGCTGGCTTCTTCCGATGCTTGGTTTTCTGAGGGGTGTGTGTGTGTGTGATGAGAATGCAGCTCAGCTTGAGCAGTGATGGGGAAGGAGTAGGGAAGCAGCCAGCAGGTGCTAGGGATAGGCTGACCTGACTCACTGCCTGGCTGCTCCTGCTTGGGTCGTACGCAGGGCCGGCATGCTGGAAGAGGCCTCCTCGCTCCCCCTTCCCCACCTGCTCAGAAAAGCAAAGCACAGGAACAAACTGGCTCAGCTTGAGCTGCCGCAGCCAGCAATACATCGGGGCAATGAGTCAGTGTGGGGTGTCTGATTATCCCTGTCCCCTGCTGTCTGATCAGCAAATCCTCCTCTGTCCCCCCTCTCCTCCCGTGCCAAGCCAATACCATCCCTATGGTACAGCTCCAGTGATCCTTATGGAGATCCAGAAATACAAATTCATAATCCCAAAATCTGCAGAATGTGAGATATGGATATGTAATATGAATCTGAAAATCAATATGAATTCCCAGCCCTGGTCCAGGTGGCAAGCTCAGAACTTCAAACTTGTTTTACAAGCAGGAGCAAAGTTGGGTTCTCCCCCCTCCCCTGTCTTCTTTTAGAATATAAAAACTGAAGCTGACCCCTCCTCAAGCACCACTTTCCCAGTACCTAGAGGCCTGAGCTGGACTTGTCGTTGATCCCGGTCCCGCCCATTGGAGGCGATGCAGGTGAAGAAGCCAGCATCTTCTCTGCTGACGCGACTGATCACTAGAGCTCCATCCGTCTGCTGCCTATGCCTGCGGACCAAAGCCAAAATTTGTCCCAAGTTTTGGGAAAGGAAATGGGGTGGGGGCAGCATTGTGTAGTTGAGCCCTTGAGCAACGTTTCTGTAAACCACCTCTGTTAGCTGGGCTGTGACTAACATTGATAGGAATTAAACTGCCTCCACCCAAAGGAGCTTGCCTTGGGTGCTGTGAGAGTCAGTACAGACCAGTTGTATCTAGCCCCTTCCCCCTCCTCGTGAACTGGTGCCAGATGATGGTACTACCAGTTGTCTGCTATGTGTCGAGTTGCTACCTTTCTGGACATTTTTGCCCCAGAAAGGGGAAAGAGCCCCTTTGACTCACTCCATTTCTGATGTGGCCTTGTCTCAGGGTAACCTTGGGATATAGTTTATTTTTATTTATTTATTTCCAAATTTTATTCTGCCCTTCCCTTGAAGATTCAAGGGTGGAGTGGGTCCATCTGGAGCCTCTGGGTCAAGCCTGAAGGGGTGATGACTCTAGCTTTGTGGTGTTCAGTGCCTGTCTTGTGTATTACTCAGCGCAACTGTTTGAAAATGCCATGTTCATGGTTAGATTGTATAAACCATAAACCTCCCAATGGTCTGCCTGTTTCCGGAGGGACTAACTTGTTTTACCTGTAAGCCCCACAGTCCCATTGTCTCTCCATCCAGTTCCACTTCTGGGGAGGAGTCAGAGGCCAGACTAGGGTGACTCTGCCCCACAGTCAGGGACTGACCCTAGCCATGCTGCCACCACAGGCGCTAGGGACGGGGAGCCATCGACTCCCTTGTGGGCTCTCGCTGTGGGAGGGTGGGCATGAGGTAGTGGGGCCATCACTGCCTGCCACCCTGGGAGAGTGAATGAGTGTCTGAGCAAGTCGCTGAGGGGGAGTTACCAGCCTGTTTGAATACCTAAATGAGAGGATGGGGTTTAATTTGGTCCCTCTTTGACCTTTTGAAATGGCAGGAGGTATGTGACTAGCCTGACCCTCTTCGGTGACTGGATGACTAACTTAAAGGCCAAAGCAGAGGTTGGCTTAAACTGTTAGGTCTTTGTGCATTATGGGGACTGTGGATACCAAGAGGTAGCATCTTCCCTAGCCTACCTGAGAGAGGAGAGGGGCTGTCCATCCTTCTGCCACTCAATGGTCAGAGTGGGGGAGGCCTCCACTCGGCAGGGCAGTCTGACTCTCTCCCCGATGTTGGCATCCACCACTGAGGGTTCATTCTTGTACAATCGCAACCTGCAAGAGAGATGTCCACAAATCGTGATTGAGACATTGATGGCCTAGCTCAGTATTCTCAAATAGGTTTGATTTGTGTATTATCACATTCTCTACACAAAGAGAAAGGAGACCTGGACGTAGCTCATCTTGCACACAGTGGCTCCCCTACTCCTTGTACTTGGTAATCACACACACACACCCAGGTGTGACTGGCTCAGATGCCTGTCCAGCGTGTTACGTCCATCTTTACCTTTTAGACGCTGCAGATCTTTGGACATAAACATTCACTTAGCTAGCAGCCTAGAAACTGCCAGATTCTGTAGGGCTTGAATCAGCTTGGGCCAAGGCACGTCCTTCTCCTGCCCTGCCTGCCACTTAGTGCAGCCCAAGATTTGAGAGCATAAGCAGTGGCTTGCTAGATCCATTGTCTTCCCATTGAGATGCTGCATCTCATAATAGTACCATGGACATGTCCTTGCCAGTGAGGCCATTATGTGTGACACATTGCTTTCTTCTTGGCAGCAGCACACTCCCAGCAGTAGTTCCTTATTGAAAACCAATTAAATAAGGATGTTATGAAGGCTAATAGCATAACCGGGTTCAAAAAGGATGGGATAAGTTCTTAGCTATTAAGCTGGTCAGAGGTTGTCAAGGGTTGGCAGTGACTAGCAGGAAATAAACACACCATTATGTTGAGCTGTGCACTTCCCTATGGGAATCGGAGCTTGCAGAAGTTGGAGAGAGGGTGTCAGGCTAGATGGCAGGGGCGACTGGTGGGTTTTGATGTTGGAGGGGGACTGGGGTAGTAAGGCCGGCGGGTCTAGGGGCAGAGCTTAACCTAGGGGCGGAGCCAGGAATACGGTAGGCGGAGCCAGGGCATAACCCAGCCAGCAGCAAGGAGTTCCCAGGGTTAACATTGGATGGACATTACATTACTTAATCCAGCAATTTCAGTTAGGCAGGTTATATTCACCACCTCTGCCAGGTTTAAAAGTAGGCAGATCACCAGACTAACAGTTACATCTCAC
>QEPC01009912.1:2537415-2591029 GCA_003113815.1 Sphenodon punctatus | reverse complement strand
GCAGAGGAGACAGAGAGAAAAGGGCAAATCTTAGCAATGTTATGGAGGGAGAAGCGACAGGATTTGGCAACAGAGTTGATGTAGGGTTTAAAAGAAAGGGGTGGGTCAAAGATGAAGCCTAAGCTATGGGCTTGGGGGATGGGAAGAATGGTGACCCCATCAATGAGGATTGACAGGGAATAGGGAGAGGAAGGATGAGGGGGGAAGAGATAAGGAGTTCAGTTTTAGCCATGTTGAGTTTGAGTTGACGTTGAGACATCCAGGTAGAGATATCAGAGAGACAGCTGATGAGGTGAGCTTGGATAGATGGAGAGAGAGAGAGTTGAGTGTCATCAACGTAGAGGTGATATTGGAAGCCATGGGAGGCAATGCGTTTGTCTAGGGACAGGGTATAGATAGAGAAGAGGAGAGGGCCAAAGACAGAGCCTTGGGGAACACCAACTGAGAGGGGAAGGGAGGAGGAGGTAGAGTTGGCAAGAGACACATTGAAGGAGTGCTCAGAGAGGTAGGAGGAGAACCATGGAAGCCAAGGGAGTGAAATTAGTCCAGCAAGAGTGAGTGGTCAACAGTATCGAAGGCAGCAGAGAGGTCAAGGAGAACAAGAATGAAGTAGAGGCGCTTAGATTTAGCCACAAGATTGTTGGTGATCTTAGTAAGAGCAGTTTCAGTACAGTGAAGGGGGCGAAAGCCAGATTGGAGTGGGTCAAGGGAGGAGTTGGCAGAGAGAAAGTCGAGGCAGCGAGAGTAGACAACACGTTCAAGAACCACTTCACATGCTTAGGAATGTGAAGGCCCAAATTGAGAGCTGAACAAACAGCTCCTCTCCCTCAACTCTCTCTCTCTGCAAGGGCTGCACATAGCAGCAGTCTCTGTGCTTTGAATGGGAAGCAGGGAGAAGGTAGTTTAGGAGTACCCAACTCCCTTGCAAAGTTCAGAAGCTGAACCAAAGAGCTCAACCTGCTCCATCTAGATTGTACCTAAGTTCCCTGTACTCAAGGAACAGGCTGGCACTATCTTTTCCATGTCCTTCCTGCACTGCAATTACCTATTTAGGGCGAAGACTTAAAACCTTCAATCTCTTCTTAGTGAGGCCAATTAAATCACACTTGAGTCAATAGGGCAGAATACAGCCCACAAGTAACAGGGGAGATAACCCAACTTGTCTGGGATCATAGCAGCTGATTTGGAGTAACGCATGTAAGGTTGGGGGAGGGTGCATTGGTCCTTATAGAGAAATCCTGCACTACTTAGGAGGGAGGTAATAGGCTTCCACAGAAGCCTAAAAGCCCTTGGCTATTAGCCAAGTAGGCTTTGGGAACGTAACCTCTTACTGTTGAGGGCTGGTACAACAGGGAATAGTTTGCCCATTGTGACCTGTTGGGTACTTCTTCCAAGAGAAAGAGATGGATAACTGCCGGAGACAGGGTACTGGGCTTGATGGGTCATTGGTCTGACCCCGTATGGCACTGCTTATGTTATTAGAACTACTTATAATCCCACACCACTGAGTAGAGACAGAGACCCTTTTGGTCAGCTTTGATCAGTCAACATTCAGAATTCTGTTTTGAGCATATAATTTCTTTATTAAATTCTATAGAATAGATTATAGAAACCTTACAGGAAGGTGTTTTCCCTTGAGCTCTGCAGAGCTTCTCCATAAAAGGGAGGCCACGGAACCCATATTACTAAGCCAAAATGTCACTTACGCTGGCCGGGTCTTCTGAGACATCCTTCGCCTTCAGGGCCCGATGCTGACGCAATGTTGTCATAGCAGCAGCCATACATAGAGGCTCGACACTCCTCCGATGGGTTCTGCTGGGACAGAACTTGGCTTGCCTTAGCGATAGAAAGTTTAAGCCAATAGTTACTGAGCAGATACAGTTTGTAGCATGTGAAAAATCACAGAAATTATCAATTGCATGAAGCTACCAGCATCGCTACCGATTTAAAATCCTGTGCCAGTGCATTGAGCTGGACCAATTGCCTTGGAGGCTGGGAGCTTCTCTCTTGCCACAAACAGGGTACAGGTCCATCCCTGACCTGGAAGAATCATCTCTAAGGATAATAAGGGAGCTCTCTCTGTGGTCATGTCCGTACTTAGCTGCTCTAATGAGACTGCCAGGAAGGGGAATAAACACCGCCAACTGAGAGGGTGATTTTCATAATGTTGACTCCTGCCTAGTAAGAACTAGGTACAGATAACCCACATGTTGCACAGGCCACTGGACAATTAGATGATAAGACAATTCAGTCACTGTTGATCTGAGCTAGGTTAGAATTGACCACTTTGATGGCAAAGTTGCCACATTACATTGTGAGTCCCCTGTGCCATCCGTTTCCTGTTATTACGTTCAGCACACTTTACTGGACTAGTTTGGATCAGGAATTGTCATGCATGCTCAGAATGCCCGCACAGCCAGCTCCTAGGTCTAGTCCCTCCCCAGACAAAAAAAATAAACGACAGCTGCTTCACAGAATCCTAGAACTATAAAGTTAGAAAGGACCTTGTGAGTGATTTCGTCCAACTGCCTATCCTGAATCAGGATACCCTATACTTAAAGCATCCCTGACAGATGCCCATCCTGTCTTTTCTTGGGAAACCTCCAGGGAAGAAGGTTCCACAAACTCTCTAGGCAGCTTGTTCCACTGCTGAACTGTTCTAACTGCCAAGGAGTCTTTTCCTAATACTTCAACTACATTTACCCGTCTTGCAATTTTAACCCATTGCTTTTTATCCAGTCCTCCTCCATCTTTTTTTTTTTATTTCAGCCTTTTAAATATTTGAAAATTGTCATCCTTAATTTTCTTTTAACTAAACATGCCCAGTGCTACCAGCCTTTCCTCATATGACTTGTATTCCAGATCCTTCTCAGGATACAAAGCTCAACCACCTTCATACAGGCCTCTTGGACCAGCAGGAGGATTACATTGGACATAAGCCCAATAAGCAAATACTTTCTCTGTGTGTGCACTGCCCACCAGTTTCCAATGAGGCTGAGAGATGGGGTTTGGCATGGCACAATGGTCTAGAGCATGAGACTGTTCTTCCTGCTCCTTGGCTTGGAAGTACAGAATGCAGCTGCAGCACCATTGGCTGTGTTTTTGCAGGGAAGATCAATGGGTCTCCCACAGGGACAGGGAAAGAGGAACATAGGCTTAAGGCTGATCCCCAGAACCAAACCCAAATCCTAACAATTGTGGGGTTATTTCACCCAGATCTCAGTTCCACTCCCCAACAGGATTGGGGGGTGGGGGGTGGGAGTTTTGACACTTACTGTTGGGGAGGCTGTAGTGGGCTCATTTCTGGTCAAATAAACATCACTGTAATACTGTGGGCACCCTGTGTTGTTTGGGCCCTGGGCAGCTGATATTCCATCTGGGCAGCAGCCATACCTAGAAGGATAAGGAAAAGACAAAGGGCGGACGTTTCAGCACAATCCAACTTACCAGCCTATGAAACACAACCTGTACATCTTGGCTGTTGCAGGAAGGTGATTCTACCAACCCAAGCCCCATCCTACCTGCTCCGATGGCATGTGCTGAAGGGGCAGCCTTGCCCAAAGGGGCCAGAAGCTGGAGTGTGACCATCTAGGCAGCACCCATGTGGGCTCTGGTTGCAGTCCCGAGGCTCGGTCCCTGTGGCAATATGCTGGTGGGAGCTGAATTGCTGGGATATGGAGGAGCTTGAGTGGGATTCCCGCTGAACAGGCAAAAAATTGGATCCACGGTCTTCACTGGGCTGAAGCTGGTTGTGAGCAGAGCCGCTGTGGATTGTCCTTTCATCTCTATACACTGAAAAGAAAATGCCTCAGCGCACGTGGCCAATTGCAGGTGCGATCAAAGTCTAGTCCAGGTTTCCTGTCACTGGGTAAACAAAGGGAATCCTCCACCTGTCCAGGTAGCTCTGTCATCAGACACTTCCCACCTGAGAAGCAGTAAATTCTAGGTGGGAGTTTTAGGCTCAATTTTCACTGGACCTTGGCTCCTTAAGATCACTTTCCAACAGATGATCCAACTGAGCTAATGCTACTGCCCTGAGGAGATCATCTTTTATGAGACGTCCTACTGCTCCAGAAGATATTTTTAGCCGTCCCTCACAGTTAGTTTTCCCTTTCATATATTCTTAGTTTAGAGTGACTGTGGTGTTTAGCTTGACTCTCCATACACAAGACTGGTATCATGGGTATAAACAGAAGTGTGGGCAGTGGCACCCCAGCCCAGGGAACCACAGCTGACACAGCCCGGGTCAGGGAGGGGCACCGAACAAACATGCCGGTGGCCAGAGAGCCAACCTGCCACCCACACAGCCTGGGTAGGGCAGGGAGCTAAACAAGCCTCACCTGCACCCTGCTCCCAGCGCACCGCCCTCTGCCATGTTGAACAACCATGACAACCAGCGAAGGCGCTCGGCCATGATGGCTCCTGCCTCCGGGTGGGTATGGTGGAGCTGAACAGACATGCTAGACAACATTGGCGGCCCTTAGCCCAGGCTGTGACCTTGTAGATTTTCCAAAGACACACCCCAGGATAGCCCCCTCCTACACTGGATGGCACCTAAACAGGCATGCTGGTAGGTCCTGGGCCACTGTCATGTCTGATTTTACCCAATGACCCAGCAGAGGCCTGAATCCTCAGGTCACTTTCTGGCTACTCTTCTCCCTCCCAGACTAATCTTGTCTCATTCTTTGGAAAAGCAATTATTTAGAGAATGAGGGGAATACTGTGGATGTAATATAGCTTGATTTCAACAAAACCTCTGACAAAGTTTCATATGAGATTCCCATTGACGAGCTTGCAAAATATGGGCTGGGAGACACTATCACAAGGTGGATTCATAGCTGGCCGAAGAACCGTACTCAAAGAGTGATCCTCAATGGCTCATCATTGGAGAGCGGTGGAGGGAGGGAGTGGGGTCCCACAGACTCTGTCCTGGGTCTGGTGCTATTCAATATCTTTATTAATGACTTGGATGGAGGAATGGAGATGACACAAAACTGCTGCAGAAGCTAACACCTTGGAAGGCAGAACTGGAATTCAGAAAAATCTTGATAAGTTGGAAATCTGGGCTGAAATGATTAAAATTAAATTCAATCAAGATAAAAGTAAACTTCTGTACAACCCAGAAGTAAGATAGGGGATACTTCACTTGGTAGAATCACACGTGAAAAGGATCTAGGGATTGTGGCTGATCTCAAACTGAACATGCGTCAGCAGCTGCAGAAAAGGTGAATGCAATTTTAGGCTGCATACACAGAAGCATTGTCTCCAAGTCAGCAGGGGTAATAATTCCACTCTATCCAGCACAATCACACCTCACCTGAAGTACGGTGTCCAGTTTGAGACACCATTTTAGGATATTGATAAATTGGAGAATGTTCAATGAAGGGCAAAGATGATGAAGGGTCCGGAAAGCAAATCTTATGAGGAAAGATTGAAGGAACTGGGTATGCTAGCAAAAAGAAGAATAAACGGAGACAGGATAGCAGTCTTCATTCAAGCATCTAATGGGCTGCCACCAAGAAGATGGCAAGACATTTTTTGTCTGTTTGGTTTTTTAGCTCCCTGCCCTACCCAGGCTGTGCGGGTGGCAGGTTGGCTCTCTGGCCACAGGCATGTTTGTTCAGTGCCCCTCCCTGACCCAGGCTGTGGTTCCCTGGGCTATGGTGCCACTGCCCACACTTCTGTTTATACCCATGATACCAGTGTTGTGTATGGAGAGTCGAACTAAACACCACAGTCACTCTAAACTAGGATGCATTCACCCAAACCATGGACCCTGGAGGAGGCACAGCCCATGCTACCTTCTCCCATGAGCTGGGTGTTGTGTAAAGGAGTTTGCCATCTAGCAAACATATGCAAATCAAGCTTGCACTGTTGAGGGTTAAACCTTTCACACAACCCACAGAGGGGACAGTCCAGGCTGTGCTTCCTTCTGGGGTCCAAGTGTTTTGCGCCCTTGGCCTATGCTTACCACGTAGACATGACAACCTGACTCTCGGCTGGAATCTTGGGGGCTGGACTGGGGAGGACCTCTGGATTTTATAACATGAGCCTGAACTCTGTGAACTAAAAGACTTCGCTCAGGCCCGTCGCAGTCGCTTTAGACTCAGCATGGTCTAACACCACAAGAGGGAGACCACCCTCACATGGGTTGCATATACTCCAGGGAAATAGCGGGATATACATTTAAAATAAACAACAGCAAAGTAATATGCATGTGTCTAAATATAATTCAATGTAAGTGATTATAAAAGAATCTATTAATGGTTCATGGGCCCTGAGTTCCTGGCAATCTAAGGAGGAGAAAAAAAATATGAAAACACAAAAAAGGAAGCAACAAATATATGTTACATATAATGCCAAACCTGTATTAGGACTGTCTGGGTTGTAGCGGGTCAGCAAGGTCCGGCGGTTGACATCATAACCCATGGTGTCCTGCATGCTGGGAACCTCTGCAGCGAGATCATGTAGAATGTCAATATACCCAGATTACATAAACACTGGCCTGGAACAAGCAACTGGAAACACATGCAACCAGCTCTAAGCATCTCTGCCATCAGATGGGGCAAAGGAAGATTTCCTCCAATTGGGATAAAGTATCCTTCACACAAAAATTATTCCTCCTCATGAGGAAGTAACTGTGAATGAGCCTTAACATCATACTCTCCCAAACTCCGTAATCCACTGCCACATCCTCTGTGAGGTCAGTGAGTGAGAAACCCTGCAGACATGACATGTGAAAGCTTGGGGAAAAAGAGATGTGCCATGAAACAGTTATAGACAGCAGTATTCCTATAGTCTTTGGCTTCCAGTTCAGGAGAGGTGAGATGCAAAACCTGGACAACAGACTTAAGCGCTCAGGGATGAGGCAAATTTCATGGTCCAGCAGGTAGGAAGATTTGTTAAGAGATTATCACTCCTTCGTGACAAACATCATATGGTCTGTGTGACCTGGCGAGGGTTGGGGGATCATCCTTTTGGCTGCTGTTGCTTGAAGCCAAACTAGACAATAGATGAACCACTAGAGATGTAGCATCAATGGGGGCCAATCACAAACCCCCTGCAGCACATGAGAATTCTTGTTTGCTCACAGCAACCTTGCTCCTAGAGTGGATGGATTGGCTGGAATGGCTAAGGTATGCTATACCTTTATGTAGTAATTGTAGTGGGGTAATATCTGGGTAATTATGGGTGTCTTCAGACGTTCCGAGATCACGGTGAACCACGGTGAATACCCACCTGTGGTCACCGTGTCTCGTACGTCTGTTTGCGGCGCGCCAGATGTTGGCCACGGTCAATCCCCACATGGGGTTCGTTTGAACCACGCTTCCCGGGCTAGCTGGGGGAAGGTCCCGGGAAGCGTGGTCAAACGGACCCCAGGCCGTGACCAAGGAAAAGTCACGTCTGGCCGCGCGCCACGGCCCGGGATCCCCGGCAGGATCCCGGGCCGTGGCACGTTTGGCAGGCCGCGGCGGCCGCATTGGCCCCGCCGCCCGCCCGTCTCCTCGGAGGGCGAGCAGGGGGGTGCGTGGAGGGGGCGGGGCCGTGCGGCCGCACGTTGCGCCGCGCGGCCCCGGCCCCTCCCACTTTCCCCGCCGGGATCCCCCCGGCACGTCTGTTGTGCTGTTACGGGGTGACCCCGGCGGGGAACGAAGCCGGTGGTGCCGGTACAGGGCCAAAGGGCCCCGTATCGTCTGAAAATACCCTATGAGTGAAGGCTTTTGGGAATGGGTCTGTGTGGCTGGAGGGAAAGATACGAGGAACCCAGGAGTTAAAACCATCACTCCCACAAGAGACAGGCAGTGCTGTTGCTGACATTCTTTGGGTACTTCCAAACATGCACCTTAACACCGCATTAACATTTCTTATGCGTGTTGCAGAGCTGGATTGGTGCCCTATGCAGCCCTGCAACATGCATAAGAAATGTTAAAGTGGTGTTAAGGTGCATGTTTGACAGTACCCGTTGTAGGCATTTCAGACAGTGCAGGTAGTAGCAAATCCATTACAAACACAACGCAGAGCAAAACAGCCATAAAATGGAAGATGCATAATTGAGGAGGTAGGGGACAGAGGAAACAAATCAATCAGTCCAACTGGCCATGGGGAATTTATACTCAAAAGCAGGAATATTTAGGGGAATTCTGGACATCTAGTAACCTTCACTTACGCTGTGGCAGGTGGCAAGGCTGGGTGTTGCAGCTCCCCAACGTGGCTGGTATCTGTGGCTCGGTGGCCTTGCACATCTCAGGGTTGTAGAATTTGGAATCACCATCGACACACATGACCTGGCGGGTTCTGATGCCCGAGTCACAGCTCTTTGAACACTTGGGCACAAAGATAAGCAGAGTGAGCACTAAGCAGAGACAGAGTGCAGGAACTGCACTGCCTAAGGATAAATTAAGAACTAATGCACAGCCAGGTCAACCTGTTCAGAGAGATGTATCTAAAGTAATACTGTAATGCTGAACAGGGCCTGGAGCTCTTCAGTGCAATCAAGACATACTATTCCTGCACGCTCAGTCCCTGGGGCACTGTCTTGCAACTGATAATGATGCAAATAAGTCTGGTATTTCTGACAAGTGTGTGCCACCTTTGCTAGGAGACTGATGGGGAGTCGCTGGTGACACGGCAAGGAAAAGGTGCTGATAATGAAAGAATATATGCTCCCACCTCAACCACCACCATGAAGAGAAACCAGGTCACAACTCAAGCACAATGTATTTTTGGCAGGAGACAGATTAGGAGGGCTGCTAGTATACCATGCACCTACCTGTACAGCAGCATCCCTGCATGCTCTGGCAGAGCTGGTGTTGGAGGTGGTATTGCGGTCCCCAAAGATACTAGTCTTGGGGGACTTCAATATTCAATATGACGCCGGTCTTGGAGGGGCAGAGCATGAGTTCACGGCCGCCATGGCAACCATGGGCCTGTCTCAAGTAGTTATCTGCCTAATGCGTGATGGGGGACATATCCTGGACCTGATTTTCTGCACTGGCCTTGAGACAGGGGATCTGTTGGTGGGGAAGGTGTCAGCAGTGTCCTTGTCATGGACAGATCATTACCTCCTACGGGCCTGTCTCCCAACGCATGTCTGTCCCTGGAGACTGATGGAACCAGAGAGGTTCCAGAATGTTCTAGGGGAGTTAGCCTCTGATCTTGATGACCAATCGCTCAATGACCTCATTGCTCTTTGGAATATATTGCTGATTGAGGCCATCAACAGGATGGCTCCTAGGTGTCTGCTCCCGAAGCTTCAGCACCGCAGACCTCCTTGGTTTACTGAGGCTCTGCGGCAGCTGAAGTGAGAAGGGCAGTGGTTGGAGTGACGGTGGCACCGTTCACGTGCTGAAGCCGACAGATCGCGGCATAGAGCTAGTTTACGAGTCTATGCTGTGGCTGTGTGGGCAGCAAAAAAGGAGTTAGACATGACTACGAAGTCATGTCTAACTGAACTTTTCCAGGTGGTGAGGGGTCTGGTCGATCTGGCCTCCCTCCACCTGGAACTGGAGTCTTCCGGTGGCCTCTGTGACATGTTTGTTGATTACTTCACGGATAAAACCGCTCTATTCACCATGACTTTGGCGCCGCACTTATTACGATAGGAGAGCCAGAGGAAGCCCCGCCTTGTCCAGTTTCGTGGGATCAGTTTCAATGGGTATAACCCACGGGGAATGTTCTTGGGGTGGTCAGAGCCACATCTTGCAAACTTGACCCATGCCTGTCCTGGCTAGTCAAGGTCATCCGGGAGACACTGGGGCCATTGCTAGCGGGGGTGGTCAGCGCCTCCCTCTGGAAAGGCAGAGTGCCGAGCTGCCTCAAAGATGGTCGTGTGGCCTCTGCTCAAAAAAACATTACTTGCCATTGACTCCCTCACAAGCTATCAACCAGTCTCTAACCTTCCCTTTTTAGGCAGCTACAGGAACATCTTGACCACATCGGTTTTCTGGATCCCTTGCAGTCTGGCTTTTGTCCGGGTTATGGCACTGAGACTGCACTTGTGGCTTTGGTTGATGACCTCCACCATGAATTGGATCAGAGTAATTCGACCCTGCTGATTTTGTTAGATCTGTCAGCTGTCTTTGATACCGTTGACCACAAGATGTTGGTGACTCACTTGCGGGACCAAGCCAAGGTGGGCAGGATTGTTCTTGAATGGTTCTGCTCTTTCCGGGCTGGGAGAACTCAGTGAGTGGTGCTCAGGGACTGTTCTTCATTGCCCTGGGACCGGTCACGTGGAGTCCTGCAAGGTCCCATTCTATCCCCTCTCCTGTTCAACGTGTATATGCAGCCGCTGGGTGAGGTCGTGAGATGGTTTGATGTTCGGTATCATCAGTATGCTGATGACACCCAACTCTACCTCTCTTTTTCATCCGACCCAGACCCAGCAGTCTCGGTGCTTACTGAGTGTCTGGTGGCTGTGGGGGACTGGATGAGGTCGAGCTGACTGAAGTTGAATCCCGACAAGATGGAGGTGATGCTAGTGGGGAAGGTGGTGGGGTTGGCGTCCCCCATCATCGATGGGGCTCACCCCCCACCGGTTCCCCAGGTTTGTAGTCTGGAAGTGTTCCTCAATTCCCAATTCTGCCTGGATGCTCAGGTGGAGGCTGTGGCGAGGAGTGCGTTCCACCAGCTACATCTGGTGTGGTGGCTTTGGCCGTACATCTCAGACTCTGACCTAGCTACTATCATCCATGCTTTCATCACCTCAAGACGACTACTGTAACGTGCTCTACGTGGGGCTACCCATGGTGACAGTTCAGAAACTGCAGTTGGTGCAGAATGCAGTGGCCCGTCTCCTTACAGGGATGGGCCGCTGAGAGTACATGACACCAGTGCTCCGTTCTCTGCACTGGGTGCCTATACTCTTCTGGGTCTGATTCAAGGTACAGCCTTATACAGCCTAGGCCCTAACTACCTGCAGGGCCACCTCACTCCCTGGGCTCTGGATCATCCCCTGTGGTCGACCACGAGCACCTTACTTGAAGTCTGCCGGGTATCCCGGAAGATGACTATGGAGAGGGCATTCTCTGTGGCCGCACCAAGGTTGTGGAACTCCCTCCCAGTGGAGGCCCGAGTAGCCCCAGACCTCCCCTCCTTTCGATGACAATGCAAGACCTGGCTGTTCCATCATGCTTTTGGTGAGGGAGACAGGTGAAGGGTGAGGAGGTTGGAGGGCTTGGGTGGAGTTTTTTTAAATTATTTTTCTGTATATATATATATATATTTTGACATCCTCCTGTGGATCATAATAATGTTTTAAGATATATTTATATTTGTATTTATATTATTGTGCTTTTTATATATTTTTTTATTAATTGTTAGACACCCAGACCTGCCTTGGCAGGAGGAGCGGGGTAATAAATAAATAAATAACTAAATAAATAAATCAAATTAATAAATTAAAATAACTGCAGGAGTGACCGCACGTGGCTTGTGACACTCACCAGCCCCCAGTCTCCAACGTGCCAACCAATTTCCTGGATGCAGTTCTCCACAAGGCAGGGCTGAGCGAGGGGTGGCTTTGGCTCTGAAAGGCAAGCCAAGTCTTGAGTCTGAGAGCCTAACTCTCTTCTGCAGATTACAGTCCGGGTCTGAACACCTTCGCCACAGCTAGATGAGCACTGCAAGAAGGTTCGTGATTGTTATAGGGAATGCACCTCGGCAGTCCTTACATTTCATTTGCTTGCTGCGCTCCCTGACTTTAAACACACTGTTCATCTTGGAATTGGTGCAGCATTAACCTGGACTCAGGAGACGGGAGTTCATTTCCCATCTCTGTTACTAGTTGTTCCACCTTCACTGTACAATGTGAGGGGGGGCACTTACTGCCTTGAACACTTTACACATGGAAAGTGTAAGAGCTGGGTGTTATTCTGAGGAGGGTATTTTACTTCAGTTACAAACCAGCATAAAGTAGGGAGGAAGGTGCAGCTAGAACTGGGGCCCCACCTCCTATCAGGGGTGTGCCGCCATCAGCACATTACAGCTATGCTTCAGAGTCTGCACTCACTTCCAGTGGCTTTCCAAGCACAATTCAAGATGCTGGTGCTGACAACCTGGGCCCCACACACCTGATAGACTACAGGTTTCCCTAGGCGCCATCACAAGCCCTGCAATCAGACAGGCGCACCCTTCTGCAAGTACCATCTACCCATCAAGTCCATATGATGAGGGCGTGCAGAGAGCAGTTCTGGGGAGCTGCCCCACTGGCCCAAGCATCTTCCAGAGGAAATGTAAAACCTTTCCTATGTGGTCAAGCGTTTGGCAGGCAGAAATAGCAGGATTTTTCTTTTTTGGGCTGGGGGGGACGTTATATGTTTGTTTTTTTAATTTTTATCTTTCTTTAATGTACTTTTGTATGCTGCTATATGTTCTGAACCTTCAGGCTAGTGCAGGATATAAATAAAAATGTAATATTATCCAGACCCCAAGACTCCAGTATTACACACTGGAGGAAACATTTCACAGCCTGGCTAAGAACACTGAGCTTCCTCATAACAGAAGGCAGCCAGGACTTGCTGAAGGCTCATGCTGAAGGGATGTGCTATGCTAGAATGGTGTGACCCATATTTACTGATGTTTTCAATGCTATGTTTCCCTGATAACATACATCGCTGTCCAATATATCCAGAGTCTAGGGCTGAAGCAAGAGTTTGCCAAACAGGAAATCTCACTGAAATCCCAGTTCCTCATACCATTTTAGTCGAATCAAGAACCTCTCAATACTTGGTAATGTCTCCACTGACATTTTGTTTCTCAATGTACCAACTTTCCACTTACCTGGATCCTGTTTACGGCTTTGCCCTTTACCACTTTGCTATCCATTTCAAATCCTGAGAGGTAATACCGACGCAATACCGCATTTCTTGCACCCCATTTCCCCTTGTACTTCCTTGTCACTCATTGGTTGGCATGCAGATTCCTTTCCTAAACTGCAATCCAGTTGCAGATTGGTCAAAGCAAAGGGAACCACATAAAAGAACAATTCTAATTGGAGGCATTGGAGTGGAGGTTATGGAGCACTGGAGGGGATGGGGGGGCGGTGTCTTCACACAGTGATTGGCTCGCCAATGTGGAAACAACAAATCCAGAAGTAAAACAGCACCCTCAGAAATGCAGTAAGTGGTAAATGAACGGTACGTGGTAACCAGTAAGCGGAAAGTCAGTAAATTGGGATGGTATCTCGCAGTATTGTGAGAATCCAGACATTACATCAGTATCAGGAAATGGTTGGGAAATCGTTCTTGGTTGTTAATATCACAATATTCCTCACGAGCAGCATTTTATCTGCTTGTTTCAGCCCCAAATCAGAGACCATTATTCCATTATTTATTTATTTCTATTTTATCCTGTCCTATCTCCCAAGCTCAGGGCGGCTATCATAAAAAAACAAACAAACAAAAAAACAAATACAAAGTAAAATCCATAAAAACTGCTAATATCACCTCTCCAACCCCCACCCAGAATCTGCCCCTGCCCATTAAATGCCTGGCTGAATAAATAGGTTTCACACTTCCTCTGGAAGATGCTCAACCTAGGGGCTTAGGTGAGCCTCCAGGGGAAGGGAGATCCAGAGCTGCGGGGAAACCACTAAGAACAAGGAGGAAGGTGATCCTTTAGGTATGTGGGGCCCAGGCCGTTAGTAACTGAAGAGTCTCGAGCCAGGCCCAGAATCGGTTGAGAGATTATTTGGAAGGCCTGCCAGTTCCCTGTCAGGCAGGTAAGCGCACATCTCTCTCAGGCGGCTTTTATACGAGGCGCTGAGGCGCCTCCTGAGTCCCGCGTTGAGAGAAAAGCCAGCGCGGGGAGTGTTTCCATGCTCCCCGCGCTGCCGGAAGTGATTGTGCATAACTGACAGTGACCCTGCCGCTGCTGGCAACGAGGAGCACGTCACTTCCGGCAGCGCGGGTAGCATGGAAACACTCCCCCGCACGGCTTTTCTCTCAACGCAGGACCCAGGAGGCGCTTCAGCACCTCGTATAAAAGTGGCCTGAGTCTTCTCTCATTATTACTGACTTTCAGTGATCTTGATGTCAGTTAGCACCTCCTGAAATCTGTGGCCTAGCTGGCTAATGGTAGGTCACAATATAGCGATACAGGTGCTGAAAGGCTGAACTACTGGATTTCAGTTCTGCCCTGGCCTTGGATAGACAGACTAGATTGGATCTAATCAGTATTTTCCATCCTCCTACCTTGTATGTTTCTGTGATGCAAAGTATCCTGCTGGCTGGCAGCCCTGCCTGAAAAAATGGTTCAAATACTGCCCCCTTGTGGAGACACAAATATACACAGGCACTGGCAATCCATCTCACAATATGGGATAAACCCAGGGCATGGAAGCTAGTAGTCCAATGTCACTAGAGGTTCCCATAGGGATGCAATAAGATTAGATTTTGGCCCTCCCAAACAAGGCTAGCAGGGGCCATGGGCTGGGCCCCATGAGCAGAGGGACCCTGCAGGGAGGACTGTCCTGGTAGACTTGAGTCTAGCACTCCTGAGGCCCCAGGGGATGGGCTATTTCTGTGGGGCCCTCTCCCCATCCATGACTCTCAGAACCCTTGGTATCTGTTTCCTGCAGGGCCCTGCCCCTCTTTCCCTCTCCCCTCCCGGGATGGGCGAACAGGGCCCTGCATGAAGTGCCTACTTCCAGGGCTGGGGGGTCATGCACAGGAACAGCACTGCAGCGTCTCTCCTGTGGCCAGAGTGCTGCTATGCCACCGGTGCTGCTACCTCGAAAGGTCCTGCTGCTGCCAGAGCGAAGAGGCTCCTGGGGCCAGTGGAGGGGCCCTGAGAGAAGCTGTAAGGACAGCAGTGGCATAGCAAGAGGCACTCATAGGGCATGGTTGGCCACCTGGGCAGATTCTTCCTATGGGGCCCTTCCAACACCAGACTGCCAGTTATTAAAAGGTGGGGCTATGGAGGGCAGAGCCATGAGGGCTTCACATCGTATTTTCACCCTGGGCCCCACAAATTCTAAGGCCAACTCTGGGCCCTCCATGTATAGGAATGTATCCAATGTGTCAACTCACCTCAGACCAAGGCCCCATGCTCCATGTTGCACACTGCCGCATGTTGCAGGCTTGAGTGCTGTGGGGCCGCTCTGCCAGGGCCACGCACTCAGCATCATTCACTGCTCCCTGGGAGCCTTGTCCATTGTAAGAAATGCAGTAAACAGAGCGAGTCTGTGTGCCTCCTCCACAGGTGGCCGAGCAAGCTCCCCACTCCCCGATTTTCCAGCTGTAGGTACAAAATGCTATCACAAAACCACAAACCAAAAGGGATAGCAAGGGAGCCCCTGGTAGTAAGGCTGGTATCTCACTGCATGGGCACGGTGGGCTAGGGATAACCCTTTGCTAAGAAAGGGGCAACAGAGTTATTCCTAACCACTCAGTCGGAGCAACGGCAATGAATACCTGATGAGCTGGAAGGACTGGTTTCTCAGAGAAGATTCAAAGAACTGAGGCAGGAAATGGAAACAGTCTACCACCATCTGAAGGGTCTAAAGGCCAAAGCAAAATGAAGCAAATGGGATGAAAACTGATCAAAGGGAAGTTTTTATTGGTGGGATATTAGGAAAAAGGTCTTAAAGGTGTAAGCCTCTTTTAGGCAGTGAAATAAGAAAGAGTGGATGTTTCCTTACTTGGGACGTGAAGACTAAATTGGAGAAAGCAAAGAACCATACACTGTAGGGGCAATCCTATATTGGGGTGAAGTCTCTCCAGTCTCAAGCCCAGGTAGAGGGGACTACGGGGCTAAAGCTCTGACCTCCATGCCACCCGAGAGTTTTCCATTCCTGCTCAGCCACAGGATCACACCTAGTCCGCAATGAGCTGGTGCTCCCTGTCCTCTCATTGGTGGCTTGGGGCTTTCCTCATAGGAAACACAGGGTGTGTGTCTGAACAACAAGATGGCTACCTGGTTTCTGATGTAGTGAGCCCTGTTCTGCACTCTCTCCCTCCAGCTCTATCTAGTCACTCCCTGTCCTTCCCAGCCCTGCCCTGGACCTACCTAGTCTGTCTTCAGTATTGCCTAGCCTGTTCCACTCCTTCCTAGCCCTGCTCAGCCTGACACCTTGGCTTCTGAGCTGGCTTTGACTTCCTGCTGTTGACCCCACCACCGACTGTGCTGCTCTTGGCTCAGGAATCCTTGCTCAGATGACCTGGGTCCCTGACAATTGCCCCACAATTGTCAGACTGAATTATATTTAGGAAAGGTAGGGTTTTTTTCTAGCCTTCCTGGATCTGCGCTCAGCCTTTGATCTTCTTGATTGCAATATTCTTTGGGACAAACTATTTAGTACAAATACGGACCGGAGATTAGTGTGCCTGGTGCATTTATTGTACTCAAATTCTGCTCTGAGGGTCCGTGTGGGCAGCACTGGTCAGCTTACACATCAGGTCCCTGTTTCTAATGGGGTAAAGCAAGGCTGCGTTTTAGCTCCCTTTCTATTCAACTTTTATGTTAATGGGATAGTAGCTGCAGTTAGATCACTGACTTCCCGCAAGGATCTCGGGATGGCCTCTCGCAATTTTGTTATATGCCGATGACATGGCTTTTTTTTCACCTTCTAGCTTGAGACTAAGGAGAATACGGGCTGTAGTTGGGCAATTTGGTGCGAGTATGTGTCTCTCTATCAACTACCAAAAGACCAAAGTTATGGTAGCAGGGAGGTGCTCTAGGAGGGATAGGCAGTCCAAGTGGGTCCTTCATGGGACTGCTCTCGAGCAGGTCTCCATTTATTCTTATCTGGGACTACGATTCACTGATAATCTCAGCTGGCGGAGGCATATCCAAGTTTACACTCCACCAGGTAGTTTTGGGCCTGCTGAGATTTTGGAGGTCCCAGGGGGGCAGGTTGGTTGTGCCGGCACTGAAGCTTTTCAATGCAAAGTCCAGACCAAGTGCTTTGTATGGTGCTGAAATTTGGGGCTTGGCCCCAGTTGAGGCTCTCGAGCTCCCCCCAAATCTGTTTTTGAGATCTCTCATCGCAGTCCCCAAGTGTGTCCCAGCCTGTCTATTAGGTCTTGAAATTGGCACTTTGCCCATAAAAGTAAAAATTCTCATGGCTGTTGTGAACTATTGGAATAAATTAGAAGGATGTCAGAGGATAGACTCCCCCGGTGTTGTTACGCTGAGGCTAGGGCTTGGCCCACTTTGTATTTCTGGTACAACAGGGTAAGGAGTCTATTACATAATTTGGGCCTTTCGATGGAGATGCTGAATACCATTCCCCTTTGTAGTGGAAAGAGACTTGCTCATAAACAGCTTATAGATCAAGCAGTCCAGTTGGACATAGGGAAAATACATTTTTTTAAGTGCGCCCCTCTTTATAGGGAGTTTAAGCGCACCACTGGGATAGAATTGTATTTAGATATATTAGCTGACCCTGGCCTATGTAGAGCCCTGACTCTCCTGAGATTTGATTTATTACCCACCAAAGTTTTGATAGGGAGGCGTTCTGGAATTTCTTATGAAGAGAGACTATGCTTCTGTAACTTAGGATGCGTAGAGGACTTGCTCCATACATTATTTGTCTGCCCCCTTACGCAGTATGCGAGGGAGCAGCATCTCACCTCGGGGCTTGTCACAAGGCCGTATTCCTCCCCTATCCAGTTGCTGGCGTATCTTGCAACAGCTAAAGCTCCTGACCTTATAGTTAGCTTTGCCTTGATGGCTCATGAGGTCTGTAGGCATCTTTCTTGAGCCCTTCTTGCCTACTTCGGTTTGATTATGTTTTGGTATCTTGATTCCTGGTTTAATTCTTTGTATTTTAGTTTGTGCTGGTGGCTTATATTTTATTTTATCCTATAATGTTATTTGATTGTTATGTATGTATAAATTGCCCCTTACTGAGGGGGTTTTGTACGAATGGTTTTATTCCAATTTCCTGTCTGCATGTTCGATTTGGGGCATGGCGAAAGCTAGCTCCCCTAATAAAAGAAAGGGAAAGGGACTGAATTATATACACAGAGGTCTCTTCTTTTTCAAATCACAGTGAGATTGGTGATCTAACGTTCCGTCTAGGTGGTATCTTTAAGACATCTTTCATGTTCATGGGTCTGCCCCACGCCTCACAAAGAGTTAAAAAACAAACAAACAAACCTCCACTTAATAAACTAGGGGAAACGCTCTCTGTGCCCCAGCAGCAGCAGTAATGGAATGGCAGGAATCCACAAAGATGACTTAGCATCATTGTGCCAGTCAGACACTCTCTCCCCCACTCAGGACAGGCAATAAAAATGACAATCCATGTTTTATTTAAGATGTGCTGAGGAAGTGACTGATTAACACTCAGCTGTGTAGAAAGAAGACGAATTTACCACAACAGTCTGCATGGATCCATCTGCCGTTGCAAAAACTCAGAAGAAGCTGGATTACAGTTACACATGGGTTTAGACATGCTCAGTGGGGCACCTCTCTGGCTACAACTCATTTGACCCTTTGCCTGTGAGAAGACAGAGAGACAGCCTCCCAGCCCTTGGATTTATGTTTATTTTAATTTCTGAAGGAAAGTATCTCTGCACAGTAGAAGGTGCGAAGATACCAATAAAAAAAATCTCCACACTACTGGCTACAGAACAAAAATGCAACAGAGCAGCTCAACAACCTACAAAATCCAACCGTGGTCAAAAAAGCAGAACAAACAAATCAACACCCGGCTCGGCTGCAAAGTTCTATAAAGTCCATCCTCAAATTGTAATTCACAAGTCACTTGCTAGTGGTCAGTGGCAGCTGACATCTCCCCTTGTTTCCAGCTGCTAAACTACATTAGGAGAAATTAACATCTATTTCCTATTCTTCCTCCCTCCACCCCCCTGACAGCAGTTGCTGCTTTTACCACAGGGATGACAGGAGATCACAACTGGGGGGGTGGAGATTTCTGAAGGAAACTTTCTTGGCTACGATACATACAGCCTTTGCTATAATGAAGTTTGAAGCCTTCATATTAGACAATTCCCTGTCCACTTCAGCCCTCCCGAGATTAACCAGGAATATCAATGAAATCCAGCGAACCCCCTTCTTCTGTGGCACCACGGATTATATTGCCGCGCAGGGAGAGAAGCAGCAGGCAGGCCTCAGGCCATTTAGAACTTTTAAGGATCAACATTAATCCCTTCAATTCTATCCAGAAACTGGACAGCAGCCAGTGTAAGTCAAAGGGGGCCTGTATACCATGGGCACATGCTATGCCTATTTAAGCTTCTGAATAGGCTTAAGGTATAGCCCCAAGAAGGTATGGATGATAGTAGCAAGAGGTATGGATGATAGTATTCAAAAGAAAAGGGTGAACGCTTCTAGAGATGGGAAAATCCAGTTCAAAATAACAGCTGCTGCTAGATTATAAAGAAGCAGTTGGTGGTCTAACCAGAATCCTAGTCTACAAATCTGAGTCATAAAGAGAGAATACACACCTTAAGTCAAAGGGGTTTGAAATAACCTTTCCTGCAGCTTCCAACCTGTCGTCCACCCCTCCATCCTATGTGGGTTGAGCCTTGGACAGCAAATTATT
The DNA here is from genome assembly GCA_003113815.1 of Sphenodon punctatus. Classification (NCBI taxonomy): domain Eukaryota; kingdom Metazoa; phylum Chordata; class Lepidosauria; order Sphenodontia; family Sphenodontidae; genus Sphenodon; species Sphenodon punctatus. The sequence continues at coordinate 2,571,519 of QEPC01009912.1, read as the reverse complement.
CATATTTTAGGGTGAAAATAAACAAGATGATAGCCTGCATTAGCACCCACCAGGTGGGTGTTTGCCTGTGCCGCGTGTGTATTAGGTCTTCATCAAATGTTCACCAACACCTCCCACACAGCCCCCACTCACAACTTTGTCCAAGGACATTGTGGGCCTACCGTGTGGGACAGCGCATGCTATCGCATGCTCATGCATCCGCCTCCTGTTTATTAGGTTTGCCCTCAGCCTCGACTGCAGGCAGGTCCATCAGCACTGTAGAGTTGCACCTAGTGTGTCTCCTAGAGAGCTATCCGCTGTGAAGCGGCTGCAAGGAGAGAGAGTAGAGAGCGGGGGTGCAGGAAGGACCTTCTCCTCTTGCAGCGGCTGGAGCACGCAAGCATTACTGCAAGAAGAGAGTGCGATGGAAAGGGGGGAACTGTTAGTGACTGTTCGGAAGCCGCAGCTGGTGCAGAATGTGGTGGACTGGTTCCTTTCCGGGGTGGGTCACCATGAGAACATCACACCTGTGCTCTATAATTTGTACTGGCTTCCTACAGCTTTCTGGGCATAATTCAAGGGGCTGGTTTTGACCTTTAAAGTCCTTACCAACTTGGGACCCACATACCTGAAAGACCACCTCTCTTTCCATGCTCCACTGTGACTCCTGCGGTTGGCAGGAAGCACCCTCTTGTGGGTACCACCTGCCAAACTTGTTCATTTTACAGGGGCCCACAGAAAGGCATCCTTGCTGCCTTGGTAAACTAGAGAACATGTTCTCTTTATGACTCAGTTTACCAACTATAGAACATGTTCGCCATATTCACCACTAGAGAACTTGGTAAACTGGTTGCTGCCTTGGTATTATGGAACTCCTTTCCACTGGAGGCCTGCCAGAGTCCAAGCATATTCTGGAGGTGGTGCAAAACTTTCCTTTTTGGCAAAGCATTTGGCAGGTAGGGATAAGGGTTGGGGTGGGTGAGGTTTTGGAGTGAGAGTAGGTATCTTTAGGGGATTTTATTGTATTGTATTTTATCTAAAATACTGTTGTATATACCTTCCAAGCTTGCAGTGCAATACAGCGGAGCCCTCGTCTCCTGCCTGCACTGCAAGTCATCCTGCACAGGGGAATGGCAGTAAACAGGAGCGATGTGCATTGAAAGCTTACAGCCTGATGGGAGGCTTGCAGTGCTGGCTGGCATAGCACTTCTATTCCCAGCTGTTCAGATGACCAGCAGGAACAGGGATACTGCTGTGGCTGCTCCATTGCACTGCATGGTTGGAGGATATATACTCCAGTACTTTAACCCACAAGCTGCCAAATAATCATTTGTTTACTCAAAGGTGTTAATATTTTAGCTGGGAGGATAAAGTATGCAGAAGTTGAATTTTGTCAAACTTTTATAGAAGTCCCACAAAATTCAGCTTAAGAGGACTCCACTGTAAATTACCCCAATGGCCCTACATGCATACTGAGCAAGGAGGAGAACAAGGCAAGACACTGCATGAGAGTGCTCTCAGTGTTGATAAAAGATTTCCTAACACAGCCCTCTGGATCCTCTCAGCCAGGAAGGGCCAGAACCATGTCTGCTCCTACGTATGACTGCAAATGAGCCAAAATCATAGCTCGCAATCAGCAGGAAGGAAGGCAGTTGATAACTAATAAAGTACTACTGTGACTATCTGATCTTTATCCATCCAGGAAGAAATGACTGACCAAAGTAGCAACATCTTGGACTTCTGCACCATACTTGGGGGCTCTACTCAGACTGCTGAGCATCAAAGAGACGCGAGGCATACAGCTGGTGGGAGAGTATTTCACTACAACTTTCTCACACATACAAAAATTAAAAAGGGAAGATTCAGAATGGGCCAAGAAACAGCTATTGTCAACACTGAACAGTGTATGATGTATGCAAGTTTTCCTTCAAAGCAGATGGCAATTTGTACTCTCTTGAATGGAGAAACTCATGATCCAGCCAATGATTCGACTGCTTCCCAAAGACCTTTCATTAGTCAGGAAATACATAGATCTAGATAGTCTGTAGGAGAAAGCTCAACTGTCACTTCCAATACCTCGTTGAACAACGTCCCCTCAAAATATAGTTCTCTGCTATCACTGATGTAAATATGCTTTGTTCAAATCTGAATAACTTTTTTTACAAAATAACTAGAAATTCTCTCACTCCAGGAGGTTCTCTGATCAGCAGCAGAAGCTACTTGAACTAATCAAGCTGCCAATCATTCAAAACAAATGATGATGCACTGTTCAAGATTCTTGTAGAGCCCCAGAATAAGATTTTAAATGATATTTATAAACAGTGAGATTCATCCTGGGATTTCGGCCGTTGGCACCCTAGTCGTGCCCCCATCTTATTTAACCTGTTATAAGTCATCTGTAGAATCAAGGTGACCTATGAGTGGTTTGCGAATTGTGACCTCTGTGTTTATCATCTCAACAAACTAACCCCACAACTTCCAAGGCAACCCACCTTGCCCAAATGAGATGACAACACTTACTTCAGAATCAGAAGCAGAAAGATACAAAGACCCGATCCTCACCAATGGTCACACAGGACAAAGCCAGCAGTTACACTCACCATTGCCTAAGCAAAGCACCCTTCTGCAGCACCCAGGATGTTCATCATTGTTTAGGAAGAGAAGCGAAAGCAAAGCAACATCCCAGACCATCACCAAGGCTGAAAGCACCCAGTGGTTCATCAGGCAACTCAATTTTCTAGGTGGGATGTGGGAACGGAGTAGCTGAAGCTGCTTTCTATAATTGCTATCTTTCCTTGTTTGTTACCTCTTCAGTTGCGAGCTGCAGGCTCTGCTGTGGCTCCACGCTCTCGGCAGATAGAGGTAAGACATCCTTTATGTACAGAACAAAGGATTTAAAGGCCTTTAATTAATATATACAGACCTCTAGAGCCACATGCCAGTTATAGGCCAGCCCAGCTAAACGGGCTTCTAGGAGGAAACAACTGTGAGGGACTCTCTTCTATGGGAAGGGTTTGGGTTCAATGAACACTGATGGTAGAAGATAAATATGTACACTGTTATCTATATATGTAGACTTGACTGGATGCATTCTCATATATTAAGCATTGATAACTGGAACATGCTAATGCTTCACTTATTTTTGGATCTCTTCCTAAAAATATATCTTTTTTAAAAAGAAAGAATTAATTATTTGATTAACTATAGTGGATATGCAGCAAGGAAACCTAAGGTTCCCATGCAAGAGCCAAGGGGCAGCAAACAGAGTCCTCTGTGGGGACTGGCAGCCCCACAGGAAGAAAGTCTGCATGGCTCTGCTCTTTCTGAAAGTACCTTCTAGATCTCAAGTCTCCATGGTTTAAAGGGAGATTTAAAACATCCAAGCATGCACTGAGTTTTGGGGCTCTGATTATGGGGCCAGGACATTGATGATATAAAGTGATGACATAGGGAGGCTTAAACCTTTCCTACCCCATTTTTACCAAAAGGGCAGGCTGACATAATTGAGTCTTTCACTCTCCCTCTCTTGGACAGATCAATATCTCCAGTATCCTACCTCAGGAGGAGAGCAAGGGCCTGGACGTGTTGAGCCCATTCCATATCTGCACAGAAACCCATTTCCAGATCTTCTCTTAATCCCCAGTGCACAAGAACAAAACCAGCAGGTGATCTTAATAGACACGTGTGTCATTTCCCTTAATAAATACTTACCATCACTCACTGCTTGCTGTAGTCACTGGCTACTAGTCTGTGGCTGCCTTCCAACATAAGATCCACCCAAACCCTGAGGGGATGGAGACCCTACAAGTGTCTTTAGATCTGCAAAATTGGGAGTCGAGCCATATCCGGTCACCTCAGTGATGCTAACAGCATCCCTTCGCCTATTCTCTGTTGGCTTGACAACCCAAGGGCACCTCTTACGATTGCCCAGGGCTCTGTCACTTACAACTTGAGTATCGTCTGCATCAGAAAAGTCAGCTCCTACTCATGTGCATTTATTGTGAGAACACTGGGGACAAAGAGAGGACTAAACAGGAGAAACACTGCTGCTTTTTCTGCATCTCAGGATACTTCAAAGAAGGATGAGGAAGCTAGGGAGAATGGAAAGAGAAAGTCTCACCGTTTCCTTTGCGGACAGGGCTGAAGGCCACACGTCCGGTTATTGGTTGGCCGAGGTTTATCCCTGCACATGTAATCTGGGTAAGCTTCATTGTCTATGGTGCAAAATACCAGGCGTGACTGGTAGCCTAAAGGGGAAAAGCAAGAGATGACTCAGGTCAAAGAGACTCTTCCATACAGAGGCTTGAAATGTAATTTCAAGGCACATTTCTAGGGTGAGATGGAGCCCCCAGGAAACAGGGTCAGATGCAATACCAGCATCTTTGGGTACGTATGTGTGGTGTTCCCGTAGTGTGGCTAGACCCAGAGACATGTTATGGGGCCTTTCACTACTTCAACTCAGGGAAATCTTCATATAGCTCAAGAGGGAGTGGTCTGTGTTTCTGAAGGTAAAGAATCAGTTCCTCAAGGATGCCTTGGGTATGCAATACCACATGCATTATATCTAGCAACTGTATTCATTTGCTACATCTTCCAAGTAGCCTAGGCAGGGGGTTGGGTCTAGTGCCAGGATGAGTGTGGATCAGCACTTGGGGAATGGCAAGGCTTCTTACCTGAGGAGAGCACTGACAGCTTCTACAACACTGCCCTTTCATTCGCTGGTGCTCTCTGCAGTGACCACCAGCAAGGAAATCAAGCAGGGTTCCATTTAAAGCCCTCTCTCTTCACTTGTGCATGACAATGTTAACTGTACCGGAATCCAGAACACAGGAGCTCTGACTGCCTCACCCAGTTAAGACGCTCCATGCCATAAAACATGGCATCAAGAGTTGGTGGGGCAGTGAGAAGTTAGGCTTCCTGGAGAAGAATTCACCTGGTGTCTAGGTATCCTCAGGAGGCAGAACTCTGTAGAAATGGCTGAAGATGAATAAGGAAAACATTGGTCTTAGTAGTAGGAAAAAGTCAGTAAGATCTGTCAGACATGCATCTGCATCTTTCAGTGGGGGAGGCAGCATGGGCTGCACTCTGGGTGTTTTTCGACATGACAGCTCCCACCTCCACCAGTCTGGCTACAGTCTGGAACATAAGTCGGCTTCTGGGTTCAAGCATAGGCAAAGGCAGGATCAGAGTCCAGACAAAATCAGGTCAGGCAGGCTCATGAATAGGCTCCGGCTCATGAGCAGGCTGAGGTCAGGGTCAGGACTGAGGTTGGAGCAGGGTCAGCCAGGCTGAGGTCAGGACAGAAGCAGATCAGGCTCAGGTGGGAATAGGGCAGGAACAAGCACATGTTCAGATACAAGGCAGCAGATATGAGGCTGGAGATCAGGTCAGGTCAGGTCAGGTCAGGCACAACTTCAAGTCAGGTGCAGACAGGAACAGAGACCCAAGCATTGTTCTGCCCACCTCCTGTTCTTCTGGGATAGACCTATATAACTAGGGGTGGCCAATCAGGAACCAGAGGGGGTGTGGCCTTCAAGGCATGGCAGTGGTGTGTGGAGTTAGCCATCGCCTTAAGGCTCTGGAGATACTGGTTTGAGGTCTGGTTCCGAACAGGCTCATTCACAAAATACTCTTTCAGTGGGGGAGGCAGCATGGGCTGCACTCTGGGTGTTTTTCGACATGACAGCTCCCACCTCCACCATGGATTTACCCAGGTGGTAGTGGGAGCTGTCACTCCGGTTGGGAACTGGCTTGGCTGCCAAACAAATGTGACGGCAGTCGGACCAGGGAGGGGGTGGGGAGACACACAGACATGCATCTGCCTGACCCCGCGCTGCGTGCACTGCAGCGACCCGCCCCCCCCAGCAGACGGGCAGCCATGGCGGCCAATGGAGGCTGCCATGGCACCATCCCCCTCCCCCCTTGCCACTCCAGACGTGAAAGCCTGCTTTACTCCAGGTCCAGCAGCCGGATCCCGACCGTGGTGGGGGCTAGTCTGGGCTGTGACTCTGGGATTTCCCCAATACCAAGCCTGGGCTAGCCCCCACCACAGTCAGGAGCCAGATGAGACCAAGCCCCCACATGGCTCCAGCTGCACAGTAGTGCCTTCCTACCCTGCTGTAGATACTGAGCCTGCTCCAAATGCTGTCTGTCTCTGGGACAGCTCTGGGGAAGGGGAATCTCCTCCCATGGCAGCGTGTGCTGGCTTTCCCCTTTGGGTCCTGCCAAATCATGGTCCCTCCTCCAGCTCCTTACCTCCTCCACACTCAGAGCTACATTTGCTCCAGGAGCCGTAGCTCCAGCTGTAGCTTGAGCCCTGCCCTTGGAGTGGCAGGTAGTACTCGTAGTGCACACCCCGGTTCGGCTCCTGGCTGATGAGCTGCAAAAGAAAGAGGGGAAGCAATAGCAACAAACAAAAAGGAACAACATTTCCTGTTGCTCCTGGCAGCACCTACAGTCCATACCCTAGGACCAAGCTCAGCAAATTCCCCTCCCACTATAGTTCATCTTCACTCAGGAGCTGCTTCTTGTCTCTGCTGCTTTGTTTCCTCCTGCCTCCCCTCAGGCTGTGCATAATCAGAGCCCCTGCCCCCCGCCCTTTCCATGTAGAGAGAGAATATACATCTTCTCCAGGGCTGGATGATCCTGCTCCTCCTGTACTGGGCAGTATTCTAGTTTGGCACAGGCAAAATCCGTGGCTGCTCCAGTGTCGTCCCCCCGGTCACCTTAGTGAGCAACAGAAGCAGAGCCAGACCTCCCTCCCTCCAAAGGAGGGAGGAGTGACTTGATTGTTCCCTTTCTAGCAAGCTTGGAAGCTCACTCTTGCTTGGGATCCCAGTGCTATCCCTCATTACTGCACTTAGTATGGCTTTCCCCCTGCCAACTGCTACTCACCCAAATCATCCTCTGGAATATTTATTTTATTTATTTATAAAATCATTTAATACCCTGCCCCTCCTGCTCCAAGCAGCCCGGGTGGCTTACAATGTTCAAACATATAAAACCAATAAAACCATAAAATACAATAAAAAGGGAAGGCACAAAACCAAACCACCCCCTCCCTCTCCCCCATCCCACCCTACACCTCATTTCCCTCGCCAAAAGCCAGGCGGAACAGCCAGATACAACGGAAGGAGGGGAGATCCAGGGCCACCCGGGCCTCCACCTGGAGGGAGTGCCACAGCCTAGGTGCGGCCACCGAGAACGCCCTCTCCATAGTCGCTCCCCGGACCAGATAGGAGACCTCGAGAAGGGGCCCCCCAGTGGACTGCAGAGGCCACTCCAGAGCATGGAGAGCGAATAGAAACCAAGGATGTTGTCTGTCCAGAGTGATCACTAACCTTGCACTTGTGTAGCACTAGCACATCATCATCCAGTGCAGTGGGGGGAATAGAGAGTGGCTTACCTCAATGGCCAAAGGCTCTGTGGTGGGGCCCCTGGCATGTAGGAGCTCAGGGGCCAGGTCCCCCTCAGAGCCTCGGTCATAATGCACAACTGTGCTAGCGATGTGCAGGGCCCGGCTGAAGTCAATTGTCCAGTGTCCATTCAGATAATATTCCCCTCGCACATTCTTGATGGCTGGAAAAACAGAGGGCACAAAACAAGAAGTGGGGGAATGAATTGCCTGAAAGACCCAATACTTTATGTACCAGCCCATTAGAACATGTGGACACAATTGCATGTAGGCTTACGTGCCAACTTCCTCCAGACTGAAAAATCAGGACATCAAGCAAACACTTGGTAGGCCACTGGAATTAAACACCATTTTGAGATCAGTCAACACAGTATCTCCAACACTAGAAAGAAACAGCCCTGTTTCCCTGCAGTGTTTGCTTTCAACGAATGACAAGTGAAACAGAGTCCCTGTGGGAAACCGTTATCCTGTGACAAAGGATGTTTTCTGCTCTCTCATCCAAGTCTCTTGCCTTTACAACAGACAGTGGGTGAAAATAAACGGCTGATAGTCTGTAGGTGTTCCGCGTTCAGTCTGGGCAGTGCTTGCCCAGAGGGTTTCACATGGCAAATCCAATACGCAGGCAGGCACTAAGCTCTACCCGCCCCGCCCCCTCCCTCATGACTCAAAGCCATGGGGAATTCTGGGTCCAGGAAGTTCCCCTCGCTGTTTGCTTCCTGATTTGTTTGTTTCACCTTTTTCGAGTGCTGGTTTTGAATGCTCCAAAGTAAAACTAAACAGCAGAAGCCTGAGGGAGAGCAATGAGTGCACTCACTGCTCTGACCACTGGGACCGCTCTAGGTGCTTTGCCCACAGGGAGGCGGTGTGCACCCTAACAGACCAGGGCAGACACATGGGCGACTATCGGTCTGAATTGGCCCGAATTGGCCCACAAGGTGGGCCCGTGATGCCCTAGGACTCCACTGTCAATGGAGGCTCCATGGCACATGGGAGCGCTCATCTTGCAGCCACCTAATAAACGGGCAGTGAATATGGGCTGAACACCCTCCTGGTGTGGGCTATCGTCTCATTTATAAACACCCAGCATCTCTTGCCAGAGTTCACCTGCACAGCAAATGGTCTTTTCTTGTTAAGCCAACCCCCATCCCACAAGCAATTCCAGCCCTTGCTCTGTGCTTGTTTCCAGGTCTCTCTGCCATACTACATTGCTGGCCCAGGGCAGAGCTGAAGGCAAAAGTAGAAATCCTTTCATCCAAATCGGAGTGGAGTCTATGAACCCTACCCTGTACGCTGCAAGTTTTACATAGAAGGGAAAGAATATTTTGTGTAGCAATGCAGCAATGTAGCATTGTTGCACTCTGATGGAATTGTTGCCAGGTTGTACTACACAAGAGCAGACCCGAATGTCTCTGTGCCTCAGAAACATATCCACAGAGCCTGGAGAAAATGGGGAACCAACCAGCCAGTCCAGAAGAGTCCTATTTGTTGGAAGCTCATCCCTCAAGTCTCATTGAAGAGGTATCTGGGTTTCAGTTTTTCAAGCTTTGAAGTAAAGAACAAACCCAAACTCTTCTGCTACGTTAGCCAGACCCATGAAAGTTCAGGGTAAAAATTTTAAATAGGGCTGCGTCTTTCTGTAGCTGATGTCAGAAAAAAAAGAAAGAAAAAAAACCCACACAAAATTTTGCAGCTTGAATCCTGTTATACACTACAATAATGACTGTGCAATAATGTCTGCCTTACCGAGGAAGTTCCTGCTTGGTGTTGCCTCCTTAATGTGGATGCTAGTGGCTCCCAAAGGAATGATGAAGATTTGATTGTAACCTGAAGGAAGTGAAGCAAGCCAGTCAAACTCAACTTACTGAAGTAGGTGGCAAGTCAGCCTTATATATGCAGAAGGCACTTTCAGAATCACTGGTGTCTGAATGGATGGATGGTTAGAGGATGACTAGGACTACATCAATCTAGCCATTTCTGATTCATTGATTTTGGACTGGCTGCATCCAGATGCATGTTATCTATAGGGTAGTCTATTCATGTCATTGATAAAAACACATCAGAAGCAGTGATATCAAAGCACCGCACCCGGCAACAATATTCTTGAGGACATAACCCTGCCTTTCAGGATGTAACTGTTTAAGCCATTTCAAAATGTATAAAGTTGAAGCTCAGGAGATAAAGAGTCATACGCAAATGAAAGCTTGAACTAGCATGGCCCCAGCAAGGAGACCAAGATTCTAATTCTGATCTTCTACTCATTCAGGAAGCTGCTGAAGAGGGCTCCTTTAGCACAGAGAAGTCCCAATAGGAAGGCTCCAATGAAGAGTTCCATTGATCTTCTGCTGTCTGGAAGGGGTACAGCCAGCGATGCAGGTTCACTACGTTTCCCCTATTGCCACCAATGGAGAAAACGCAGTGAACACGGGTTCTGTATGAATCTGGAGACAGCCATTCCAAAATCAAGTTGGGGATGATAAAAACAGGGCTACTGAAAGAACAAGGAGGGGACAATCCATTTAAAAAAAAAAAAAAAACCAAGGTAAAATAAGTCCTACACTTTCTAGTGCCTGGGAAAGAGAAAAGCAGCATGTTTTAGGTGATCTGGGCACGCAGACCTAACTGCTCTGGTTTTTTTTAAAAAATATAAAAGAAAAAAAGGCACCTCTCTCCACCAACCCCCACACAAAGGACTGGGGACAACTCTAGGCTAGCACCATTGTCCTCCCTTATTAAGCCCCTCTAGAAAATCCAGCTCTGTACCTTTGGGGAGGTTGGGCACATCAAAGGTACCCTTCACTTCATAAAAGGACTTGCCATTCCCTCCACACTGCAGGCACTTGTCTTCCTTCTTGGAAGAATCCAGCATGTTATCACAGCCAACAGCCTGCCACAGAGCACAACAGCATTAAGACATTTCACCACCAAAGAGGGGACAGGTTAGATAGTTCACAGGCTTGGGAAAGAGGGAAGATGGTCTGAAAAGGAAGAACAGTCTCGTGGCTATTAGCTGCTCCCCCCCACAAACACACAGAAATGCACTCACATGCCTCTTTCCCCCACAGACCAGGGACGAGAAGGTGGTTGCTGTGTTGGTCCCAAATGTAAGAGAGACACAAAGTGGTTCATATGAGATCTTTTATCGGACCAACGTCTGTTGGTGAGAGTGTGAACACTTTCAGGTCACGCAGGAATGGGCCCTTGCATACTCTCACCAGCAGAAGTTGGTCCAATAAAGTGTGCCTTTTTAAATATTTTGTTTCCATTCCCCACAGACCCAAAATTCTTATTTTCAGTGTCTCAAGGGGCATAAAGGGGATTATTATTAAGGAAGGGCACAAAAGGAAATGGCAGGAAGACAGACAGACAGACAGACAGACAAATTCACTCTCCTGCAGAAAGAAGGTGATGGTAGAAGGGCTTACCTGACAGACTCCTTCTACACACACATCCTGTTTGCCTGGCTCACAGGGAGTCCCATCAACCACTGCTTCCTTGTGTCTGTAGTAGAAGTTCTCCCCCTTGGGAATACAGTTTAACTCACATTTATTGGGAGCTGGCAGAGAAAAAAAACAAACCACCAGGTGTCATTTGAGATGGTCAGATATTCCCACAAGCACACCAGGAGTCTAGTTCTGTCTACCTTGTGCACCAAGGATCAGCCCTGGGTGCATGGGCTCATTCTTAATAACTGCAAAGCACATTCCCATACAACACAAGGAAGTGCAGACAGACACAGAGCAATAATGGCATAAACATTAACATGGGAAAAGAACCAGAAAAATCTCAAGCAGCAATTTTTTTCCTAACCAAACAAATCTTAGTATTGTCTGTTTGAGCATGCCAGACAGCACAGTCTAGTGGTTATAGCCTGGGCTCTAATTTTTGGCTCTGAAACCACCTTACTGCATGATCTGGCACAAGTGACTTGTGGCAAGATTTGCTGAAATATTCACTAACTTTGTGTGTCTCCTCAGTCTTGGGCTACTCAACCTAAGACACCTTCTGCCAGATTTTTAGAGAAGCTGATGCATGCAGCTATTGATTCCAAACACCTCTTTTCCCATACAGCTGTTCCAGTCCAAAAGATGATCCATTCCAAAGGAGACACTTACAGCTATTCCAGAAGAGGACCTGTACACCTAGCATCCTTTCCAAAGAAAAAGACTATGCTCTTTGTTGCAGAGAGAGATCCCTTCAATTCTTCCACATCATCATCATCATCATCATCATCTTTATATTTGCATCCCACCCAATCTACATATGAATAAAATACCATTAAAATAGAAATAAAACCCCATCACAGCCCCCCACCCACTTCCACTCTCATGCCTCTCCCACAAGAGTCCCCACTCCAAAACAGCTTCCCCATCTCTCACCCAGGGGAAACCCCATACAGAATCTACACTCCCCCTCTCACAGACAGGTCGTGGTTGTCTCAAAATCCCACCACCATACACACCCCAACAATCCATGTTAATACATTGAATTGAATTTTTAGGCGTGATCTTAGATCACTGCCGAAACACAAACACAAAACAAATTTTACAAATAAATACAAAAAGAAAACATTTACCCACAAACATATAACAAAACAACTTCTAATTTCACTGCCAATAATATAAGGAACACTTAGTCCCACAGCTTCTAGGTACTAAGATTGCTAGATAAATATCAATCCACTTTCTTCCCTCAGTTAAAATCTTATTGCGCCTCAATCCAGCACATCCAGGCCTGCTAATTTTAAAATAATATAAAATATAAAAATATTTTACCCAATTCCACCAAGGGTTTGCATTCAAGAAACTTTTCCCTAAGTTCCATAGTCAATAATAAAAACTCATAATACTTAGAGTTATCTCAGAGTCAGCGTCGGCTAGGGCGATTTGCGTCAGAAAGGCATCTGTCACACATGGGAATTTCCCAAGAAGAGGTTGTAGTGTCTCCCTACGAACCCTGTCATATAAATGACACTCAAATAGCACATGTTGCGTGGTTTCTATTGCTATATTATCGAAAGGACATAAACGGTCCTCATAAGGAGTCTTGGTTACACGTCCCTCAAACACCCTAGTGGGTAGGGCATTAACCCTGGCAGCGAGAAATAGACACTTCTCCTCTCTGTGGGATGAAGCCAAATCAAAATAGCTTGCTCCAATACCCTGCTGTGGAGCCCATATGGCATACCCCGCCAGGTGGCGAGATCTTGCTACCGACGCCAGCTCTTCTTGATGGCTAATATCCCGTAACCGGGTAATAATCTCCTGCTTGGCCTCTCCATAAGATCAAGTTACCAAGTATGTCTCCGATAGGCCTCAACGAGCTAAATGTTCTGTAATGGCTTGCCGCCAGGGGCTAATAAAGGCGTCAGAAAAGATATCACAAAGCAAATTATCCAGTTAATACATGGAAATTTTGCAAAGGCTTCCTCCCCCATTTCTGCCTTTGTTGTTGCTGAAGGGAGACACCAAACGACACCCTTTAGCATTGCCCCTTAGCATCATAGAGTACTGCTTCAAATCAAAGCCAAATTTCCCCCACCATACTCATATAATTTCCTATAGTCAAGAACCACTGCACAAAGTTGAAAACCTGAGTCTGTTACCTCCATAATAGGGGAGCCACTTGTATCTCTTTCCTTGGAATTCTGTTTCATCGAAGTCAGCACACTGCTCTGCTCTGAAATCCCGGGTATCTTCAGGACAGCTCTGGGAGGGGACAGGGAAGAACCCAGCAGCTATTAAGTAAACACTAACAGAGCTATCTCAGGGAGAAGGGGGAGTAAGGTAAGCATCGGAAATGGGAAAGTTCCTCCAGTTTCTCCCATAGAAGAGAATCGCAAACAAAGCCACTCTTGAATGCAGCCTTCCCATGCGTCAATCTAATCCCTTTGGTTCGGATTCTCAAAGGGAGCTAGGTTAATTTAACTGGGCTTGCATTAAGTTTGAATACCTGAGCTTTCTCTCCAGGCCAGCCCAGTTGCAAACAAGTGGGTAAGGATCTGCTTCACTCAGGAGCAGTGTCCCAAAGTATTTTAGATATCCCCAATCATCAACAGCCAGAGATATACTCCGATTCATGGCAAGGAATGGTCCACAGTGACTCAAACCCCTGCACAGGATTCAAACTCGCTCGGGGCCCTGAGACTTCTTCTTGTGTCATTTTCCAGCTCCCTTTGTCCCCCACATTCTTCCCAGTACTACCAAGGATTAGAATGCGGAAGCCTGAAAAAGCTCTGAGTAATCAAGGAAATTTTCAGTGTTTAAGAGATGCTGGGTGACATGTCCCTGTTGCTGATAAAAGAATCACACACACACCCCAACCCCAAAAATGTTCCAGTCATTGTCAGTTGCGCGTCATGGCACAACTGACAATTACATGAGAGATCTCAGGCAAAATTGCTTGAGACATCCAATATGCATCCAGAACCCACTGCATGTGGGTACAAAAACCGTTCTGGGATTTAGTGAAAGGCATTCCTCAGCATCTGCACTGGGGTCAGCCTAAGGGAAAGTCTCCCGTGGAGAGAAGGAAAATCCCCATGACATCGAGTAGGCTCATGATAGGGCTGCTGAAAAAGACTGAAGCCCTCCAGGAGAAGGAGAGAATGCTCACTGGGCTCCTTACCTGAATATTGCATGAGCGATAACTTCGGGATGGTCCAATACAACTGGAACCACCATCTGTCCTGAAAGACAAAGGAACAACGTAGAACAGCTCTGAGGAGGACACGAAAAAATCATCAACACTATTCAGAATCCCTCATGCAGCACTGTACACCACATCACATATCGCATGCAGCACGAAGACACATCCCCTACCCCAGTGAACGTATTAGTCAAGACAGAATGTTTCTTTCCTACAATGTTTCTTTCTTACAAAAATGATCACGGCATTTTTCAGTCTTGCTTATTGCCACTGGTATAAGTGGGAGATACACCATATGTTGCTATAATGTGCATAGTCCCTGAGGAGAATAGTTTGCCAGCAAGTGGCAGAGGCAGTGTCTCCGGTTGTTCCTCTCTCAGCAGCACGTGGCTAGAGGTCTCTCAAAGCAATGTGGATGCAGGAAATCTAGTTGAGACGGGATGACTGCGTAAGTGCTTATGGGTGCGTGTGGTTTAAAGTTCCTAGCTGCCCTGCTGCTCATAGTCACACTCTTATTGGGCTCATTTAGTCCCTTTTCAAATGGGCCGTGGCCGGTGGGGGGATGGGAGTGCGCCCGTGGTGGGTGGAAGTGGATGTGCGGCCATTCCCATGGGCGCGCTCCCATCTCCACCCACCTCCACGCATGGAGCAACGGGCATTGGAGCCCGTTGCTTCATGTGTGGGTGATGGGTGGAGGTGAGCGGAGCACAGGAGTGTGCACACAACCCCCCCACTGCGGGTGCCGTTCCCACGGATGCCCCCCACTGCACACCCACCGTGGATGGCGTTCACCCGGGCACCCCACCCCCACGTGTACGGTGGAGGGGGCACCCATGTGAAAAGGCCCTAAGAGACAGAATAGAATGTGCCTAAGGGAAGGAAAGCAACTGTCCACTTCTGAATCCCTTCAAAAGAAAAGGCTACAGCTCAATATCAGGCAGGTCAGTCTCTAGAGAGAAGCTGTCATTGAGTTGCCTCCTCTCCTCCTGTGCTTCATGCCAGCGTTCAGACACAGCAGAGCAAGTCCCCAGCAATGCTGACTGAGTCCGTTCAGCAAGAAACAAGCACAAACCTTAACACAAATGGAAGAAGCAGTCATGGATGGAGATTCATTTTTTTGTTTAAATAGCTTTAAAAGTAGGTAGGGGAGGACCAAAACGGGGGACAGCAGGGGAGAAGGGAAGCTGTCTGTTTGATCGCTTTGTGGCCTTGTCTATACTAACATATTTCAGACTCCTAGTTCCTAGTGGGCACAGCTCTACCTGCTCAGGCAGGCTCAGGAATTTTCTTACTATCCCTTCTATACAGCAGGATGACACTGTGCTAGCACATCCTCCCAGCCCTGCCTACAATACAGTTTTCATTGCTGGAGTTGCCCTTGTTGAGAAACAGGGGATTAAAAAACCCTAGCGAACATAAACTGGCCCCAAGTCTGTTGGCCTTCCGTCAGGCCCGCAAGACATGGCTGTTCTCCCAGGCCTTCAGAGGTGGGGAGGGGAAAGTGGGTTAAATTTTTATGGGGGGAGTTTTAAAATTGTTTAATTTTGCAATTTTAGATTTTACTGTAGTTTTATATTGTTTAAGATTGCTTTTATTTTTGTTGGAAGCCGCCCCGAGATGCCATTGGCATAAGGGGGCGGCATATAAATGCAATAAAATAAATAAATAATAAATAAACAAACAGCCTTTGACTCATGAGACAGCACCACGCATACTGCTGTGGCACATGAGTGACCTCTCCTGTCATCTCTGCCAGTGCTCCGATATCCTGACCCCAAACAAACACTCTCTAGTATCCCTAACCTTCTGCCCCAAACACCACACTTCTTCTCGACCCATGATTTGAACCTTTCAAAGACACCTGCCTCCTGTAGGAAGGAGCCAAACAGTAAATATTTCAGCCTATTTGTTTAGCAAGTTTGGGGGGGGGGGGATCCAAATAAAGCTTAGATGAGCAGCACCCAAGCCTTCCTACAGAACGGAGCCTACACTGTAGCACTATGAAATGTGTGCAGGAGTAAAAATTGGAAAACGGGCCTGTTTTCTGGATCTAGTCTGGAATCCGGATGCAGCCAAAGAATGCAAAAATCTTACAACAGCAGCTAACCTCCCCACCTTTATGGGGTTTGTGCTGAAACGGTGACAGAACAGCTTGCAAAATGTTGTATCATCAGACTCAGAGCTTAGTCCTTGTTAAGCTTTGAACTTATGCACCAGACCATAAGGTCAGAGCCCCAACAGAAATGAGCTGGTGCAGTTTCCGTTGTAATGAACTAACACCATTTACGGATCTGGCTCCAACCTGGATCCCAGCTGCTTTTCTCAAGTTCATCCCCATTTATGTATAGTGAGGCTCATACGCATATTGGAGGAAGGGGAAGAGAAGAGTCCTTTTTACCAAGGTAGGTGGCAACATCTAGCACTCTGAGGCACCACAAGCTGCTCTGCACTCTCTGTAGCACAAAGCTGTTTATTATTAATACAAAAATAAATAAATTTACATCCCAAAGGCTCATGGAGGCTTACAACAAATAAAACAACAAACTGAAACAAATATAACAAATAGAAATAAATCACATATGTAAACCCCCCAAACCTCCCAGCCCTCTCATACTGCTCCCACTCTCGCTCCCTGTCTCTCCTTCGGCATGCTGGCCAGCACAAGATGAGAGCGGATTGTGGTTGAGAATGTATGTATGGAGCCCCCTTGAGATGGCAGACATCTGTATTCATAACTATCCAGGCTGGCCAAGTAGAACTCGATCTATCTTGTGCGGAAGGAAGGTTCTTCGGAACCTCCCGAGCCCCCTACATTCTACAGGTCTACAGCATATGTCACCTGGATGCACTTTAGTGGGAGAACAAGTGCTTTATTGCAGTGCAGCCTAAAAGAAGAGATTTAGCCTCACAAACAACAGTAGAGTCCCAAATATTTATGGGATACGGGAGAAATGGCTTACTTCAAGAGAGCATTGGGAAATGACCCTGAGTCGTTTGGGTAATGACCCTGAGTCGTTTGGGTAAAGGTATCCGAGGAGGAAGAAAGCTCTCTGAGGAAAGGAGAAAGCCTTACCTTTGTGAATAGCAACGTCGCTGCTGAAACGTGACACCGCCACCACAGCTCCGACTGCACTCACCCCATTCTCCCCAGCCCCCCCAGAAGTCATTTTGCCTCTTCACCTTGCGGGCCTGTAAAACAATTCCAATTTACTTGGTGCTAGCCTGGAGATTAAACAAACAAATAAACCACTCTCTAGCAAGTGTGTCAGTATTGCCTGTTCCTGACTAATAGGCTCAGAGAGAGAAAGAAAAGGATGAGAGGCAAAAAAGGAAAGTCTGAATTACCAGACACAGTAGTAAGTGGCCTCTATGAGGAAGACCACCAATGCCTAGACTCTCCCTTGAATAATTCAGCTGCCTCCTAGAAAGAATCACAGCCTCTCAAAATGTTTGCCCTTCCTTGGCAACTTTTCAGATATAGACTTCTGCTGCCTAGATTAGGCGGGAGAATATGAAGAGATAGAAGTTACCATCCCAGAACAATGAGGCCACTAGTCTGGTGTCCTGACACCAAAAGAATGGCATAAAATACCTGTAAGTTAACACACCAAACCATATAACACTTACCTTCAGAAATATCTTTGCCTAACAGGAAATTATAATCATCGGGCGGATTCCGACGTGCATTTAAATTGCACAGAATCCTTAGCGGCATAGTGCGATTTAAAAAACCCCGCACTTCCGGGCTGGTGTGAATGCGCTGAGCGCGCACATTTCCACTTAGCCCGAATGTTTGGAGCGCGGTTTGAAAAGCTGCTCGGAGCAACTTTTCAATCCGCACTCCAAACATTCGGGCTAAGTGGAAATGTGCGCGCTCAGCGCATTCACACCAGCCCGGAAGTGCGGGGTTTTTTAAATTGCACTATGCCGCCGAGGATTCTGTGCGATTTAAAGACACGTCGGAATCCGCCCAACTCTGTTTTTCTTTTTATTCCAGAGACATAAGCGAGATCGCTTAGGCTAGGCTAAGATAAGATATTGATATGAAGAGCAATGACCGTAGTAAGAGAACGTTGTCCCTGAGAGGTATAAATATAAAAATCATGCTGGCTGGCATTTAAGACAGGATAACACTTGGTCTTGCAGCATTATCATAGAACAGGTCGTTACCTGGGATTGCCCAGGGAAAACAGGTTGTGTCCAGTCTGTGATCTTTTGGAGGTAGAAACATGTGAGCACGTTTTCTTTTCTTGTCCAGCATATGAGATCCCTAGGAGTAAATTCCTACTATCTTATATAACTGGTAACCAATTTCGATCTTCAAATTTATTATTGATGGAACTCTTGAACCCCAGAGATACGCCAAAATCAAGGGCAGTGGCTGCATTTTGCTCCAGGGCAATGTATATTCGAGGAAATATTTTAAATATAAACTGAATAAGAGGAGTGATAAGCTATTTATAATGAAATTAGACATGTTTGAGAGGTTTAAAGTGTTTTAGATTTAGGTTTAATTTATATTAAGGAATTTATGAGATTTGTATAACGGACTGTCCTGTTACTATATATGTTTTACATTTGTTTTGTTTTATCTTACTCTGTTATTTGTGACAACCCTTGGGTTAAACAATAAAGAATACATACACATACATTATAATAGAACCATAGAATTGAGAGGGACCTGAAATATCATCTACTCCAACTCTCTGTTCCAGCCCAGGGCTGTCCAACAGGTGTTCCAGAAGATGGAAACAGTAGAGGAACTTCAGGAGGTGGCCAGGAAGTTGGACAACCCTGACCTACAGCATCCAGCCCTTTTAAAAAACATCCAGGGAAGCAGATTTCACAAAACTGGCATTGGAAGCTGCAGTAAGCAGCACCCAAGGGGGGTATACAACGCATTGACTCTTATACCATGTGGGAATCCTTAAAAATATTCCACAGATTAAATTATCTCAGAGCTACCATAGGGTTACCATGGGACACAAGATTCTAGATGCCTTGGAAACATGGTTTGTGTTATTGATGCAATTTGTCCACAGAGGGATGTGGGATTAGTACATGCAGAAGAGTCAGTTACTAAGAGATTAATTAATGAGAAGGAAGGTAAAAACAGTGCTCCACAGAGAATGCTGGAGCAACAATACATTCTAGATTTAGAACAGTAACTGAAAAGCAAGTTTATTCCTAGGGTTAGATCTGTGCCCTGAGGGCTGTTCTTGTGAATTCTGGATGATGGAGAAAGGCTGGGTGTGCTTTTGGGGCAGGGAGCCAATGTTATTAACAAATACAAGGTGCAGCTGAGACAGGCATAAAAGGTTGCAAAAGGACTCGGGGCTAAGTCTTTACAGTCACTGCATTCTCTTTGAACACTAAGTTTACAGCTCTGTCCAAATAGCAATCAAATGTGTCTGATCTGGCAAGATTTAGAAATCCATGCTGCCTGCTGTTCACTGTTACATTACCTTCTCAGGCGCCAATTAGGAGCAGTCTAAAAAGGTGTGGTATACAAGGGGCACTACCTTGGCAAATACGTTTGGGGCCTACCTAAATATTACCCATTTTAAAAATAAGGATGTACACTGTAGTTTAGGGGTGGGGAACCTCAGGTGCGGAGGCCAAATGTGGCCCGTGGCTTGTTTTTATTCTGTCCTTTTGCAGTTCCTGGATCTGGCCCCAATTCCTGGATTCAATTCCTACTCCCAAAACACTGAAAGACTGAGCTCAGGGTGCAGGAGCAGAGATGAGGGCATGCACACAAAGACAGGTGACAGATCTATAGTACAGATACATAATCTGGACCCTCCTCTTCCTGAGCACTCCCCTTAAGGGCCTTCATCCATCCCCAACTTCTGTGCAACTCTCAGAGCTTGTACTCATTTCCAAAGTATCCTCTGGAAGGGGAAGGGTTCCCCACCCCTGCTGTAGTCAATCTCTGAGTGGAGTATAGCTGAGTGGAGACATTCTGCTAAAGCCATGCGGCCTTTCTCCACAACTGTCCCTTCAAGACCTCTGCAGTGAAGGTGTGCGTGTATACGTGCGCCCCTCTCCCCCACCCCCTTTTGTGTGATTTCAGACATCACAACATTTCAGAAAGCATCCAGAAAGTGTCTGTGGAGTAATTTGTGGGGGCAACTGGAGTCTTGTACCCCATGGTAACTCTATGGTAACTCCATGAAAATATCTGGGGATATTTGTACCACGTGGTACAAAAGCTCATAAACTTGCAAACCACGCTGTGGAATCTTGGTCCTCCTCTCCAGAGTGCATACTGCAGCTTTTTAAGCCACAATTTTGTGACTTCTGCCTGTATTTCGAAGGTTGTTTTCATTCACCTCTACCTAGATCTCTCCTTCCATGTGCACCTCAGAGACAGCATAGGCGCCTGCTAAGGCACAAAATCTTGCAGGCTGTCATTATGACACAAGGGCATTTCACGTTGCAGTGTTATCACAGAATCAAAGGGTCATAGGCAACTTGTGGGGTGGCACGTGCTCCCTTCAGGTTTTTGGAAGCCCTATAGAATCCCCGCCCAGCCCCCACTAAAAACGGTTGCCAATCACCTTGGTTGGGAGGGACCTCAAAGGTCATCTACTCCAACTTTCTACTCCAAGGCAGGGTTCCCAGTGCCTGCACAGGGCTGTCCAACTGAATTCAGCATGGGAACTTTGAAGAGGTGGCCAAGAAATTGGACAGCTCTGACTTACAGCATCATCACAGGTAGCTGCTTGTCAATTCAATTTTTGAAAACATCTAACTAATAAAATGAATAAAATAAAACTAATAAAGTGAAGTTCAACAGAGGCAAATGTAAAATTCTGCATTTAGGTAAGAAAAATCAAATGTACAAATACAGGATGGGGGATCCCTGGCTTGGCAACAGTAACCTGGGGAAAGGATCTGGGGATTGTAGTTGATCACAAACTGAACACAAGTCAAAAAAGGTGAATGATATTTTAGGCTGCATTGACAGAAGCATTGTTTTCAAGTCACAAGAAGTAATAGTTCCACTCTATTCTGTGCTGGTCAGACCTCAAGTGGAGTACTGTGTCTAGTTCTGGGCACTGCACTTTAAGAAGGACATCAACAAATTAAAACGAGTTCAGAGGAAGGCGACAAAGATGGTCAGGGGTCTGGAAACCAAGTCCTATGAGGAAAGGTTGAAGGAGCTGGGTATGTTTAGCCTAGAGAAGAGAAGACTAAGGGGAGACATGACAGCAGTCTTCCACTACCTGAAGGGTTGTCACAAGGAAGATGGCAAAGACATGTTCTCTGTTGCCCCTGAAGGCAAGACTAGAAATAATGGGCTCAAATTACAAGTAAGCAGATTTTGGTTAAACAGTAGGAAAAACGTTGTAGGGTGTTTCAGACGTGATGGGGCTGCTTTGGCCCCATCACGGAATCACCCTTTTGATTCCCCACCAGAATCTGACCGTCACGGTCAGCAGACATGCCGGACGATCCCGCGGGGAATCTGGTGGGGAGGGGGGGCTGCGCGGCACAACGTGCGGCCGCACAGCCCCGCCGCCCCGTGCTCTTGAGGCCACCCGCCCTCCAGGAGACGGGAAGGCACAGCGGCCAATACGGCCGTGGTGCCCGCCCGCCCCCCGGAGTATTGACCACGGCCCGGAATTGCCAGCGAGCATGGCCGCTGATTCTGGGCCGTGGTCAGGGGCCAGACGAGACGTTACCACGCTCAACCACGGTGAATCCTGCCGTGGTTGAGCGTGGTAATGTCATGTCTGTTGGGGACAAAAAGTGATTCCCGCCGGGAGTTCACCCCAGGCGGGAATCACTTTGACCACGCTTTCGGAGATGGTCCCCGGACCATTCTCGAAAGCGTGATTATTTTGATCCCCGCCGGAGGTTCACTGTGGTGATCAAACAGACATTACGAGACCATTCCCCACCACAGGGTATTGTCTGCGGTTGAGCGTGATCTCGTAACATATGAAATTACCCGTAATGGTAAGAGCTGTTCGACAGTGGAACAAATTGTCTAAGGAGCTGGTGGGCTCTCCTTCACTGGAGGTTTAAACAGAGTCTAGTCAGCTATCTGTCAGGGATGCTATAGCTGCGATTTCCTGCATTGAGCAGGAGGTTAGACTAGATGTCCTCTGACGTCCCTTCCAACTTTGTGATTCTATCTCATCTCAAGGAAGGAGATTTTACAACATCTCTAGGCAACCTAGTCCATTGCTCAACTGTTCTTGCAGTTAGGATATTTTCCCCCTAATATTTAACCAAAATCTACACTGTGGCAATTTAAATCCATTTCCTCTTGTTTTATCTTCTGTGCCAAAAAACCATACTAATGTGCTTGCTGATTCAGAAAAATCATCAATTCATTCTAAAAGCAAAGGATCTTTTAGCAAACAGAGAGGGAAAGGCACAGGAAGAAAATGTGTAGTTAAAATCTATCAAAGATGGGTTGGTAATTAAAAGTCCACAGAGGTTGCCAGGGGGTGGGTTAGAAAAGAGGTAGCTGGTGTCAATCTCTCCCTCCCACCCCCGCCCCTCCCTAAGGCACATGCTCTTGTGCCACGAATATTCAAGCCTCTCTTATCTATAAATTGTATTTTTATTTCCTCTACATGGTACAGGATCCATAGAATCTTTTCTCGGTAAGGTTGCTAGGTCTGCAGTGTCTGGGTACCACAGCCTTCCCAACATCAACCGAGTAGAGTTCAAAACCAATTTCTCAGCAAAAAAGCCATTACTAAGCAGTAATGGGACTTTTCCACACTGGCCTTGCAAATCCCACCTGTTCAAACCATAGTGCTCTGCTCACGAGTTATCTGGGCAGCTTCTTTCTGTGCACCAGTGAACAGACAAGTTTACCTGCAGCTATAATTTTATAGGTTTGCATTTTTATATGAAAACCTTGAAATCTATGATTATATGATCTCATCATAATGAGCTGTTTCTGGAAGTCATTATCCAGTGTCTGTCTCAACAACTTTGGTATGCTTTGATCTATTGTCAGCCAGCATAACTAACCCTCTGTCCATGCTGGACCCTGCAGCTCGACCCACAAACGTCTTTATTATCACTATCCCACCCAGCTCCATTCTCTGGCCTTCTGCTACACAAGTTCACAATCACACAGCGTTCTCGGATTTCTGGTGGGTGTGAGTAGGGCAGTGTGTTTTAATATATTCGAGAAAACAGGGCATAACTGTCTCTCATCCGACACACGATGATATTAGTAACCTAAAATATAGCCAGGGTCCATGTTCACTGCATTCCCCATCACTGGGGAAAACACAGTGAATGCAGGTCCCTGGCCACAGCCCTTACAAGGGTGCTGAGACGTCTGAAAAGGTTAAGGCAGGAGTGGAGAACCTTTGCCATGGCCACACCAGGTATGCTCCAGGCTAAGGTCCCAACTAGGGCCGGAACAAGCAGTTAAATTGCTGTTCGCGAGAAGTTTCAAAATATCAGGAACTGGAAACAATTTCTCAACTGTTTCCTGATACTGATGCGATTTCTCAATTCTCACAATACTGTGAGATACCATCCTGATTTGCCAACTTTCTGCATGCTTAACATTACCACATGTCGTTAATTTACTGCTGCTTACCACATTGCTGAGGATACCGTTTTACTTCAAGGTTTGTTGTTTCTGCATTTTCTGAGCCAATCACTGAATAGCCCACCCTTTAACCTCCCCCCGGTGCCCTTTAACCTCCTCTCTGCCTCCAATCAGAATTTTTGTTTTATGTTGTTCCCTTTGCCTTGACCAATCTGCAACTGAAATTGCAGATTAGTAAAGGAATCTGTGTACCAGCCAATGAGTGACAAGAAAGTACAAGGGAAAATGGAGTGCAAGAAATGTGGTACTGCGTCAGTATTACCTCTCAGATTTGAACGGGAAAGTAAAGTGGTAAATGGCAAAGCAGTAAACGGGATCCTGGCAAGTGGAAAGGAAGTAAATCGAGAAACAAAATGTCAGTTGTGATATTACTGAGTACCAAGAGATTCTTGATTCAACCAAGATAGTATCAGGAACTGGGATTTCGATGAGACGTCCCATTTTGGCAAAACCTCATTTCAGCCTTAGACTTCCACCCCTGGCAGAACACTCTGGAAATGCTCTGTGGAGGCAAGGCCCTAGCCTGGAGCACTCTGTGCAGGGTCGGATGTGCCCAGGAGCTCTCCCCTGACACCCAAAAAGTCCCCATTCCATACATTTTGCCAGCGGCCCACCAGAAAATGGGCAGGCAATGAAGGCTTGAAGGCGCCTCAGGGGCTGGATGGAGAGGCATACTATACTGGCTTGATAAATGAGCCAATCAGGGTGGATTCTAGGTACCATGTCTTCCCTTCCACTCCAGGAATAACCAAGCCAATCTTGGGATGCAGATCTTAAAATCTTTACTGAAAATTTAAAATGAATAATTACAACTGAGTAAATGAATACAACAGAAGAAAAGTAAAGTATGAAATCACTGCAGATGAGACATGAACAACATATAAAGTATAAAAGTAAAAAAAATAATGGCTACACAAGAAAGAACTTAAGAACTTGTAAGACTTTAGAATTGTTCTGTAATCAGCTGACCAGGCAGAGAACAGATAATAACTTACCCAGAACCTAAGTTTGAAGAGAAAGAAAGAAGAATTTCTGCAGACTGGATTCCCAAAGTTAGACAGTAATAGGAAATCAATTACAACTATCCTACCTGCTGTATTTATTCCATTCATTGACATACTAGTTTTTTTTTTTAATACATTGGCGCTTTTCCCCAGGCTTTAGAAGTCTGGGTTCAGGAAACCCCCATGGGTGTGTGTGTGATTTAGACACTTGCTCCCCGAACGGAAATCACCCGGGTGCCATTGGAAACATTGGCGCCACACGACTCCCACACATTTTGAGACCTAGACTTATAAAACCCCGGTAGCCGAGGTCTTACAAGTCCACGTCTCAAAACATGCAGGAGCCACACAGCACTGCCATTTCCAAAGGCACCTGGGCAACATCCGAATGCGGAACGAGTGTCTAAATCCTTCCCATAGATGTTCCCGACCCCGGACTTTTGAAGTCCAGGAAGAAATGCCAATGAGTAAAAACGCTCCTAGTCTAATTGTGACAAATATGGAAATGAATATTCCATCCCGCTGGTTAACAGGCTCTTGCTTATGAAGCTGTCCTTTTTCTCATAACATAAAGCTAGTATTTATTATTTCCATTTTAATTGGCACCATACTCCACTCTCTTATCTACAGTGTTCAGCACTCTCAACCCTGGGAGACACAGAAGCGTGCCAAATATTCTCAGTCCTCAGCTACTTCAGCAATTTACCAGTTTCCTATTAACCCTTCCTAGAGGACCCTTTAACCCATAAAACCTAGCTCCATGGGTTAGGCCAGAAGTTCCATACCCCTGGGTAAAGGCACTGGAGTGACATATGTCTCTTCTTCGGTTAACTTTCCCAAATTGTATTTCCATTTTACTCTTTTTTTTGCAAGGGCAAGACACATAGCCATGCCATGAGGCTGCTGTGGTTGCCGTGTTGGTTCCATATGTAGGAGATGGAGATAAAGTAGATCAGATGAGATTTTTTTACTGGACCAACTTCTGTTGCTGAGAGTATGCAAGCATTTGGGCCACACACTAAGGCTTATGTACTCAGGGAGAGTGATGCAAGTTAATGAAAAGATTCCTATTTACCTCCAGAGACTTTAGATCAAACAAAGTTTTTCCAAAGGACTACACTGTGGCGTGAAATATACAAGGTTTGTTCTGAGACAGGAGATGGTTTGGGGGGAGCTGGGGCAGAGATGGGGGAGGGGAGCTCAGTAAAATTCGATTTGGCAACTTCATATATTTTTGAAAGGCTTAAGCCCCTCTGCAAATTCCTTTTAAAGATGTTACTCAGGCTACAATTAGCATTACTGAAGCTTAATGAACCCAATAATTCAATTACAAGACTCCACTTAACTCTGGCACAAATCTTGCTGCCTTGTGCACACTTAAGCTCATTACCAAACGCTGTGGAAATAAAAAGTTCCCCCAGATTGAAAAATGGGCCATGGAAGTCTGCAAAATATTACCTACTGGAAAATAAAGTCTATACATCAGTTTCAGTACAAAAAGGTTATCCTGACTTGGTTCCCTAGACTGAGAGGGAAATGTTTAATACAGGAAGGAAATTATAATTATTATGGCCACAATCCTCAATTCACATACTTTGGAGTAGTCCCTTTAAAGTCATTGGGACCACTCTAGAGTAAGTGTTTGAAGACTGCAGCCTATACCTCGAGTCTGTATTAGCTAACTTGTGTTGCACAATTAACTTGCGGAACATGTTGCCAGAAGATGTTGTGAAGGTCAGTAGCACAGATGGGTTCAAACACGGATTGGATAAGAGGATAGATCCATAAATGGCTATTAGTCAAGTAGTTTGGGGGATACAAACTCTGACTGTCAGGAGCTGGATCATCCCATTGTGACCCGCTGGCTACTTCTGTGAAGAGACTGAGGTTGGCCACTGTTGGAGACAGGATGCTGGCCTCAATGGACCATTGGATTGACCCAGTTTGGCATGTCTTAGGTTCTTATATTATGCAAATGGCATTTGTCATGTACAGTAAACTATTGTTTGATCTTACTTCATATTTCTTGGATATCTTTGCTTGCTTTTATTTTGTCAACTGACATTTGCAAACAGTGTCTTATTTAAATTTTATCTTTATATTGATACGCTCTTGAACTTCTTTGACGAGAAACAAAGCTTACATTTAGCCATTGAAAAGATATCTGATCATGGTTAAAAATTGGTTTTGTACAAAAAACACTATTCCTTTCTTTTGGTTTTACTCCCAGATATTTCATAATAGCTTCATTGTAAAACTCCATTCTTGAAATGTACAGAATGTACTGGCCAGTTACCGCCCTGTCTAAGTTCCACTTCTTAGGCAAGGTTATTGAATGGGTAGTTGCTCAGCAGCTTCAGACACATCTTGATGCTATCAGATTTCTGGACCCTTGTCAGTCTGGCTTTCATTCTGGGTATGCTACTGAGACTGTGGTTGTGAAATTTTGAGAGCCCTAGTCTACAATCTTGGCCTAGAGATTGACAGGGGAAATCAAACCCTGTTGATCCCGTTAGATCTCGGTGGTCTTTGGCACAGTGGATCATGAGGTTTTGTTGAGGTGACTGTGGGACTTGGCAGGGGTGCGTGGCGTTACTCTTGAGTGGTCATATTCTTTCCTATCAGGGAGGTCCCAGTGGGTGGTAATGGATGATTGATCATCATCCCTGTGGGGTCCCCTGCAGGGTTCCATTCTGTCTCCCCTCTTGTTCGATGTGTATTTGAGGCCACTGGGTGAGATTGTGCATACATTCAGGGTGTGGTGCCATCCGTATGCTGTTGATACCCAGCCCTATCTCTCCTTTCCATCCAACCAAGGCCCTGCGGTCTGAGTACTTACATAGTGCTTGGCTGCCATTGGGGACTGGAGGTGGGCAAGCCAATTGAGGCTGAATCCAGACAAGACTGAAGTAATGATGGCTGGCCAGCCCTGTGACCTGAGGGAGGTAGGGATGCCCGTTATCAAGGAGGTCCAGCCTCCTCTGGTCACTCAGGTTCACAGGCTTAGGGTGCTCCTGCTCTTGGATCCCTTGTTGGATCCCAACCTGGAACATCAGGTTGTGGTGGTGACCAGGAGTGTTTTTCACCAGCTCCATCTGTTGAGGAGGCTGTGACCTTTTCTATCAGATTCAGACCTGGCTACCATCATCCATGCTTTTGTAACCTTAAAGCTAGACTACTGCAATGTGCTCTATGTGGGGCTGCCCTTGAAAGCCAGAGCCTTCAGCTGGTGCAGCATGCAGTGACTCCCCTACTGCTGGGGGTGGAGCACATTACATCGGTGGTCCAAAGTCTTCACTGGATGCCAAAAGTATTCGTGGCACACTCCAAGGTGCTGTTTCTGACCTATAAAGCTCTGAACAGCTTGGGCCTCAAATATCTAAAAGACTGCCTTCCCCTATGTTTCTTCATGCTCCCTTAGGTAAGCCAGGGCACCCCTCTGCAAATTCCATCACTACACCAGGCCCAGCCAATATGGATGTGCAGAGAGGTGTTCTTGGTGGCTGGTTGACCCAGAACTTTAGAAGTCCCTTCCGCTGGAGGTTCACCAAAGTCCGAACTTGAGCATCTTCAGAAGGCAACGTAAGACCTATTTATTTGGCTGGGCTTTTGGTGGGTGGGGCTAGGGTTTGGTGGAGGAGGGAGTGGTTTTAATTAAAATTTTATATGGTTCATTTTTAATAGTTTGTGTATGTTTGTAAGCCTCTCTGGACTTGAAGAAAATAAATAAATAATCAGTGAGGAATGTAGTTTTGCCAGGTTTGAAAAATAAAGTTGTAAATGAGGGAAGGGGGGGGGGGGGAGTCTTGCATGAACCATGTCCCCAGATCGTATGCTTATCAGGGTAGTCCCTGAATCATACAGCTGGAAGGACAGTGAGGCTCATCGACTTCAGTCCCTTGCTAGGTGAAGGATTGCTATACCTAAACTAAAGCTGACCAAAGCTTCCTGTGTGTTTGGAAAGCAATACAGTGTAGATTTGGGGCAGTACCACAATTTATGTAATAGGAGAATTATAGGCAAATCACTAAGTGCTTGAAAAACCTGGTCTTGCAACCCACTGGGGGCACATTTCTCCACCATTAAAGTCAACGAGAGCAAAGCCATTAGCTTTAACAGATGGAGGAATGCATCCTGAGCATTCTCAGTTCCTACTAATTTTGACTGGGGCACTCAGCACCTCACAGGACTATCCCTTAGAAATAGGTCATGTGTGTGCAGATATCCAGGTATATATAGATGGCTTTTTCTGGGATATCCATTCCTCTACTACGAACCAAAACCAATATATATAAGTAGTAGGTCTTGTGTGAAACAGGCAAATAGTGAAGAAAGCTCACTTAGCCTAGGAGGAAATAGATCACTTCTTGCTATTCTGTCTTAGCACCTTATCAATCTTGCCCTCTGAGACACAGCATGTTTATTAAGTGCTGGGAAGCTTAAAAGTGCTAAGCATCAATTTATTATGAATAATAAACAATCTGTCAAGAAATGCATTTGAACAAAACAGGAACAACTAGGGCAATAGAAAATAAACAAGGTGGTGTCAGTAGGAGATGAACCAGAAGAAGACACAAAAGTAAAGCACAGCATATTAAACAGCAGCATATTAACCTTTGAGGTTGCAACCCTGAAACTACTTGCCAGCTTGTAGCTTCACGTCCTAACTGTTAGGTGTGGAGTAGCCAAGAAAAAGCAGAAATACACATGAGGCTACTCTGCAGTCAGCATCCATTACTGTAGACACAACTGTGCACCTGCAATGCATTATGGGTGCAAATGTTAATGGCGAGATTAAAAAAGAAAATGGAAGAAAAAAGACTCACCTACTCCAAATTAAAACTGTGAACATGAAAAGAGAGAAAGGAGACAAGCAGCCACTAGCATTTGTCCTTCATCCAAACGAGCAGCCCAATTATGTCATCACGTGGAAGTTGTCCCAGCCAGCCTAGGCAGACTGTATGCATGTCTCAGGGTATATGGATTCATTATAGGGAAGCCTTTTTCATGACTTCCTCCTCCATTAATCGATACAGATATAGTTTTGGAAGTTAGCTGACCATTTTTTATGTAGAGAAGTTAGTAGGTTTATAGGCGCACCGCTTCTTTTGGGGGAACATTGGGCCTAATTCTCTTTCCATCCAAACCAGCAACAAAACTCTCACTGATTTCAGAGGGAACAAGTTCAGGCCTACCGTGTGATCCATTAACTTCCACTCATTGTTCTCCGATCACAAACAGCTGGAATTACCACCAGCCTTCATAAATGTTAACAAAGAGGCATTATCCATGTCTGCACAGGGTGCTTCCCTACTTTCGTCTTTGTGTACTTATCCACATGCTAATCCATTATACAATAAGGGCTCTTGTTGTCAAATGCTACCTTGTTTACAGAGAGTGTGGGTGCCGTGTTGATTCCAAAGAGATGAAGGCACGGTAGTTCAGGTGATCTCTTTTATTGGACCAACTGTCATTGATGAGATTATGCAAGCTTTTGGCACATACAGGCCTCTTCCTCAGGCTTCTGGCAAGTCAGATTTGCACAATCTCACCATATACAGTTGGTCCAATAAAAGATATCCCCTAAATTACTTTGTCTCCATCTCTTGCGTTTGGGACCAACACACCAACCACACTCTCTTGATTCCAAAGGTAAGAGATGGAGACAAAACAGTTCAGATCAGATCATTTATAGGGCCAAAGTTGGCTTGTGAGAGTCTGCAAGCTTTTGGGCCATAGAGCTCTGCATGGCCCGAAAGGTGGCACACTCTCACTGACTGAAGCTGGTCCAATAAAAACTTGTTTATAGACTCATTCAGCTGAAGAATTGGCTAGAGATACATTTCAACCTCATTATAACACTGTATTTGGGAGCCATGAAAGAACTAGAGACAAGCCCAGCACAAGCTTCTCTCATACAGTTCTCATTGCACCTCCATCCTAAGATGGGCAACCCATACTGGTCACGGACTACTCCGTACTCCCTTCGTGGCTCTGCAAATACTATCTTTAATGACTTGCAGCACCCCAGCTGTTTCAGATGCCACCTAGTTCTTCTGGTGCATATCAAGCTTGACCTGCAAGTCTCCTGCTGCCCCAGTCCTGGGCCCTTTCTCTTACACTCCTATCACTCTCATTCCCTCTGATCTTCCAGATCTTGATTTATTTTGAACAAAGACTGTCAAACAATGCGGCAGTTGGGTTATAGGGATAAGTCCATTTGAGAGAAACGCATGCCACTTGTGATGCATTTCACACACAAAATCTGATTTCAGCAAATTAGAATTATGTGTGCACAGCACATTGTGACTCAGACCCCACCACCTTTGCAGAAAGAAGGACAGAGGCAACAGCTGCCAGCCAAGTGCTAATTCATTCAGCTACATTTACAGCTGAATTGCACATCAGCAGCAGTTCTTTTCAGGAAAGACCCCCCAACCCCGTGTTCTCTGCAAACTCCCTAACTGCCAAAGTCAAAACCCTCTGGCCTAGGGTTGCCACCTATGCAAATTTTTAAGGAACACTTATAAAAAAAATACATGCTGCAGGCCCTGCAACATGTATTTTTCATAAACGTTCCTTAAAAAATTGCATAGGCGGCAACCCTACTCTGGCCCTAGTCTCACCCTTCCCCTCCCCCCCCTTGGAGACAACCACTAATCAGAAAAATACTTACTGAGCGCACAATGGGTGGCAGCACTGTTAGCACGAGCAGCAGGAACAGATGCTTCATCGTACCCTGTGGGAGGAAAATAGTGTAAGTCAGATCTACCTGCTTCTTGCCTCCTCACAGAGGCAGGAGGGGGGCAGGGTACTCAGATGGAAGAGTCGGAAGGAAAAGGACCAAAAAACAAAATATTCACCATGAAAAGATGATGGATACCTCCATGACCGTAGAAACTGAATCAAGGAAACTGTGAAGACTTAAATTATCTCACCAGGAATCCAGCGTGTAATTACTGATCCCCAGCATTTCCCCTAAGCTTGTGTCTTTGGCATAAGGAGAACACTATCACAGAGTACAGAGGTGATAGGACATGCTGTCTCTTGTCCTCCCTCCCACCCAGGTATATACACACACAATAACATAGTTTTAAATGCTTCAAATTATGTTTGTGTTCTGACTTCACCTGACCAAAGCCAGGAAACTCCCAAGTTAACATTTCTTTCTGCAGCCCAAACTCTCCCTATTGGGGCTGGCTGGAACTGTAAGCAAGTGACCTTAGGATGTTTGTTTTCACATGGCTAAAATAGTCAAGGTCAAGAAGTGCCTAAAGTTAGACACCTAAATAAGTGAACTGAATTTTCAGCAGTTCCCAGCATTCACAGTGGCCTTGGAAATCAATAGCAATTGTCAGGTGCCTACATTCTTAGAGGTGCTCGGTATGGATTTGGATGCCTAGGCACTGACATTTGGAAATTTTAGCTCACCCAGGTTTCCAGAGTATGAGAGCCCAGTTTAGAGGGACTACTGCTACAAAAGGATCAACTACCTGGCTGGATTTCAACTGAATGGTACTTTTTAAAAGAAAGCATTAGGTTATGGGGAGTCTTCTTGCCAGATATGGGCAACTTAGCTAGAAGTCCAATATCATACTTGGATGCTCGTGGGCACTGCATACATACTTTGCTGAGTCCATCCAGCAGCTCCTCAAAAGTTACACTCCTTGCTGACATCAGCCTGACCAACATTGCCCCAATCGGTACTCAGGAACGTAGTGGTTTTTTTTTTAGACAAGCGCCTCCCCACCCATTATCCACCCATCATGCATGTTGCAGGGCTGCATAGGGCGCCAATGTGGCCCTGCAACCTGCATGATGGGCGCGGAGGCGCTTGTCTAAAAACACCCAGTGTCCCTACACCATTCAAAACCTGCCTCTGAGCATCTCTTGCAACTTACCTCATGTAAAAAGATAATCAATCAGCTCCCCCCTCCCAACCTTCAAATACCTCCTCAAATCCCACTCTTCCACCAGGCCTTCCCTACCTACTCACTTCCCCAGTACGGTCACTTATGCTGTCCTCCCATTGGCATCCCTTCTCCCCATAACTAAGCTAAGATCTTGCACCTGCAACGTCTCAACTTCATGCATCTACCCATTTCTCCCTAGTCTCTCCTAGACTGTAAGGCCCTTGGGGTAGGGGCATGTCTCTAATCACAATTGTACAGTACCAGGTACATTGCTTGTGCTATATAAATAAATAATAAACTAATAATAATTAATAAGTATAAACTTGTTCTCTTGGGTTTTCACTATTAATGTCCATTCTGACTCGCAGTCGCACTCTGTACCCAACCTACATGAGGCTGCATATGAGGGGTCATTCTATTTGCTGGGGATCACCAGCGTGCTTGGGGTGCCTTTGACATGCCTCTCCTTTCCACCAGCCACTGCTGTGCTTCTGCCCTGGGATGGAGAACCATTTCCATTCCAAAGACCATTCTGAAAAAGCTCCACAAGCTGGATAGGAGTTTGAGGTGATAGTGCTTAAGGAGTCTGCTAAGAATGGGGGGAAATGGGGTTATAGTCATAGATTGCTAGGATAGCATATAGCATAGATCCATTCCCTATCCTTGAGTGCATACCTTCATTTCTGCTCTTTCCTATGAGCTCTCGCTTTCAGTACTGGAGGGCAAGGATCAGATCCATGGGGCAGATCCAGGAATTGGAACAGGGTCAAATGAAAAACAGGCATGGTCTGGACAAAACTCGCAGGCCAGAGGCTCACTCTTCACCCCTGTTCTATGTTTTCCGGTCATACTCCTCCTGTGCCGGGGCGGGGAAAGGGGGGGGATCTCCCTTTCCTCAGAAGCAGAATCTCATCCATAATTTTAGCCTGACAGTGAGTATCTCTTCCTTTAAGACAAAATACATACAAACAACAGGGTCCCTGTAACAAATGTCTCTTTAGTGCTGAATACTGATTTTAGACTCCCAGAGTAGTTCAGATGTAAAATGTATAAAGTTACGTAGAATACGATATTTTCAAGTTTAAAAGATTTGATGCAGAAAAAAAATCAAGCCGGGAATGAAAGTGAACAGACAGCTGAAAGTCAGGTCCGTCTGGTGCAGCATCTGTCTCAGAGACGCTCTTCGAGTCACTCCAAGGCAGGGGAATTCACAGCTGCTGCAAAACGTCCATGATGCCGGTGCTGAGCTACTTCTTGTGTCTGAGGAGGGTGGGGAATAGGAAATCTCATTGCTCTCATCCCAGACACATCTCAGATCACATGGTTATAGAACATATTAATCCACTGAAAATATGCAAAGGGATTCTGGCAAGACCCAATATCCAACAAGCTGAGGGCAGAAAGTTTTGCTCTTGAACATTTCTTCTGCATGAACCTTAGACCTGCAAAGCCCTGAGAATCCAGCTACGTCGCAACAAGGCAGAGAGGGAATGAAAGTGGAAGAGCAAGCAGGAGACAGTTCTTCATTCCTTTTCGACCTCTGGAGTTTATATA
>QEPC01009912.1:2513772-2526528 GCA_003113815.1 Sphenodon punctatus | reverse complement strand
CTGGGAGGGGGAGGGAATTAATTTATTTCATTGGTTTCAATGGGGACACAGCGCCCCATTGAAACCAATGAAATAAATCCGGTACCGGCATACCCGATTTAATCCGGGAATCCGGTTTTCCTAGAACCGGTAACCGGTAAATCCGGTAGCCGGTAATGGGCCTGGGGTCCCACCACTAGTCTTTAGTGAATCCTGTTAATATAAAATACATTGTTACTGATTACCAACAAAGTTATCATCAGTTTTATAGCCTCTTTTTTCTTCTCTGCCTAGTCTGCTGTTAACCTCAACTGCCTCTCCCCTCCAGCCTTCTCTAAAACCCTTTGAATCTGATTGACTGTTCAGTATCTCTCCCAAACATTCTGTGTGTCTCTAGCTGACAGCCGGACCTTTCTGTTACACTTCCCTTATTTTTAAAGTGGAAAACTATCCTTATTTCCAACTGTTAGCTTGGAACTTTCTTAGAACCATACGGTAACCATTAAGTATATAAAAACTATTGATACAACACAATATTATCCCCTATTCCACAAGACTATAATGTTATCTTAAGTTCTAACTCAGCACCTTCTGGACAGAGCATCAGGAATTACATTTTGCTTCCTGGCTATATGTTCTACCTTGAAGTTATATTCTTTTTTTTTTTTCCCCTCAAAGTTTTATTATTTTTCCAACAACCAACTACAATGTAACACAATAATAATCAAGCATCCCAACCAATAACAAAACGAATGCAACAGTATGCCAAACCCCTCTATTTCACACTGAATAGTCCACTATGTACGTCTTCGCTTCTTCTGGCAAAGCGTAGCCCTGGACAGTTCCTATGCACGTAAACCATCTTGTAGTGAATTTCTTAGATTTGTTTTCCAGGTTTGCGGCAATTTTTTCCATAGAGTACATGTACCATAAACATTTTATCCACTCCATCTCTGGCAGTTCTCTTGCGTTTTTCCAGTTTCATGCTATTATGTTGATCGCAGTCAGAGACATTACTTTACAGGTTTCTTAATGATGGTTCATCAACGGAATGTTCAGGTATAATCCAAGCAGAGCTGTTTCTGTCCGGAACGGTACTATTAACCCTGTCGCTCTCTTCCCAGACTAGACAATCATGGGGCACTGCCACCAGCAATGTAGGTAGGTGCCCCGCACTCCACACCCCCACCAGCAGAGCCCTGAACCAGGTCCAGACATTGCCTTAAAGTGTTGCGGGGTAAGATAATCTCTCATTATTACTTTTATTTGGGGTTCCTTGATTTCAAGGGAGCTTGCACAGTTATGCATGTGTTGCCAAATTTGATCCAGTTGTTTTTCCTCTAATTTTATCCCCAAGTCTGTTTCCCACTTTGCTATATAGGAACTCTGTTTGGCTGTCCCAATTTGAACCAGCGCCCCGTATATCCTTGCTATCATTCCCTTATTGGGGGAGTGGCCAAATAATACCTTTTCAATAGCTGTGGTGGGCCTTCGTAGTGATGGATGCACTCTTTATCAGTGTGTATGTTTTTTAACTGGAGGTACTGAAAAATGTTAATTTTTGTTTTTATTTTCCCTTCTAGTTCTTGGAGTGAGATAAATTCATTTCCGTGGAAAAGTTGTTCTGCCCTTTTGATGTCACATTCGGTGAGTATTTTACACAGCTTGGTAGCTATCTTATTGTCTAT
The DNA here is from genome assembly GCA_003113815.1 of Sphenodon punctatus. Lineage (NCBI taxonomy): Eukaryota > Metazoa > Chordata > Lepidosauria > Sphenodontia > Sphenodontidae > Sphenodon > Sphenodon punctatus. Next base: position 2,524,861 of record QEPC01009912.1, on the reverse strand, counting down.
TGCTTTTGGGGTATTTAGTGGGGAGAATGGGGAAGTCAACGAAGATAGCTTCATCTGTTTTAGTGTTTGATGCCAGTGTTGGATGGCTGTGTGGGCAAAGGGGTGGGCTGATAATCTAGTGGCGTCAGTGCGTGAGCTGCTGCTGGTCAACAACTCTTGAAAGTTGTTTATGCCCAGTATCTGTTTCTCCATTTCTACCCATCCAGTGTTTATTGTGGAGTGGTACCAATACTTAAGTGTCCTTAGGGACGCTGCTTTAATATATATGCTTATGTCTGGCATAGTGATCCCTCCTTTATCCTTCCATCTTACCAGGGTGAGTTTATTAATTCTTTGTTTTCCCCCCTTCCAGACAGCTTCGAAGAGGGTGATTTCACACTGTTTGATAAAAGATTTTGGTATGTAGATTGGTAAGGCCATTGCTTTGTACAGTATTTTAGGCAGGGCAGGGCAGGGCAATCATTTTATATAAATTAATGCTACCCACCCATGAGGTTTTGAGACGTCGTCAAATTGCTACTTCAGTGCGTATCTGGTTAAGAATGCTGGGGAAATTAGCCTTAAAGAGGCTGTTGTATTATGTAGTGTATGACGGGACCCCCTCCTCCTGGTGAGAGCAGCAGGATGGTGGGGGGAGGGCTGGTGGCAGCAGGGTAGGGGCGGGGAGGTAAATGATGGCAGGTGTTATATATTATGTATAAAATGAATGTATTAGAATATATTTAAATTGTCAGCGGTTATTTAAATTGTGAAGGGTTGTTGTTTATTGTGGATTGTATTGGTCCTTGTGGACCTTATTTTTGTATTATTGTAAGTTATAAGCTGCCTCGAGCCGCCTGGCGGGAGAGTGCGGGGTATAAATTAAAATGGAATGGAATGGAAAAAAGAGCTTACTGTGGTCCCGGGTGATGTTTACCCCATGGTATTTAAAATGGTTGTGTGATATTGTGAGAGGGACTTGTGTTTCAATAGCCCTTCTGACATCTTTATCTTTTGCTAATATGAGTACCTGGAATTTATGGTAATTGATTTTGTATCCTGAGATCAGGCTGAATTGATCTTTTAGTCGGAGGACCTTTGGTACTGTTGTCTTTGGCTGTGTTAGATAGACAAGCATGCCATCTGCAAATAAAGAGATTTTATACTGCGTGGTACCTATTTGTACACCTTGTATTTCCTGTTCTTGCTGTATGGCACACGCCAGTAACTCCAAGGTTATATTAAAAAGCAGGGGGGACAGAGGACAACCCTGCCTGATGCCCCTGGTTAAATAAAAAGGTTTTGAGAGGTTACCATTAATTAGTAATTCAGAATTTGGGTTTAGGTTCAGGGCCTTAATTGCTCGTAGGAAGTTCCCTTTTATTCCCATCTTCTCCATGATAAGATATAAACACTCTGTCTCCCAGCGATCAAACGCTTTCTCCACATCAGCCAAGAGGATTAGTGTTGGGGTATNGATATCTCGTTGCGAAATCTACAAGTGTTAATATGAACTTCTTTTTCCTCTGTGTGGGCTTTGAAATGGGACCCACAATATCTATTCCCACTCTCTGAAAAGCTTCCCCAATAATACTTCCCCCTTACTACTTCTTTTTCCTATTTTTTGACACGTTTCACATGACTGACAATATTCTGATACATTCTGAGCTAGCTTAGGCCAGTAAAAGTTTAAAAGAAATCTTTGATGAGTTTTTCCTGCCCCAAGATGTCCCGCACACGGCATATCATGAGCCAACTCCATTAATCTCATCCTGAACTTTTGTGGTACCACTAGTTGTTTGAATGGCTCCCAGGCCAGGACAGCTTTCTGCCCCTAGATAACCACTTCCTATACAACCTTCCCTGGTTCCAAGCCACTTGTTCTTGGAGTTCCTCAGTGAAAGCAGTCTTCTCACTTAATGCCATTTGCTTCATGGATTCTAAACTTGGATCCCTGACAATTTCTTGCTTGAACTCTTCCTGGTCCCAAATTTCTTCAGTTTGAACCTCTAATGAACTTTGGAAGGAGTTGTCACTCTCTTTGTATAACTCCTCCTCCTCTAAGTTATCTTCAGATAGCTCACACTCTACAGTAGGTGCTGTATTATCTTTTAAAACCTCTAACTGGTTTCCTTTTGAGACACGTTCCCCTTATATGGGGTTTTCTCTCTTCACCAGCACCTCTTTCCCTTTTTCCGAATCAGTTTCTAGCCCCCTCTTGGTTAGAAACTGATTCCCTTCCAGTAAAACTATTTCCCTTTCTCCAGTTACCTCGTTGTATTCTTGCCTATTTTCTGTAGGTGAATCTAGTTCTTTATGTACTAATCCCCTTTTCTTTTGACTACAAGTAACCACACAAACTTGAAGTTCAGGCCCTATTAAGTCCCTTCCAATGAGCATTGGAACAAATTGTTTTTCTAATACACCAGTCTCTTGGAAACTATACCCTCCTCTCCATTTGATTGATACCCGAGCTACTTTAATAGGAAAAGGATTACTTCCCACCCCCTGAATAAATATAGTGTTCCAGTTACAATATCAGCAGGGGATATTAAATCTGAACGGATGACAGACACAGAAGCTTCCATATCTACTATACCTAGAATTAACTGACCTCTCACCCTTATTTTTTCTTTAAAGGTTCCCAAGACTTCTTCGGAATTTTTAATCACAACCCCACAAGTATGTACTACAGAAGGACTGACGGGCCTTGGAATCTTATGTATTGCTGAGGCTTTATGTGCTGACCTAGATAACTTGTGTCGTTTTGGGCAATTTGCTTTCAAGTGATTCAGGTCACCACAATGGAAACAAGCACGTTCTCTAAGTCAGTACCCATTTCCAAGGTCTGAGAACTCTTTTCGCTCAGCAAGCTTGGATTCATATTCCTTTATTTTACCTTCCCCTTTTTCTTCCCTCTGGTAACCTTTGTGCTCTTTCTTATATAACAGATTTCTTTTCTCCCCCCTTCCCGATTAAGTATCATTTGGTCTGCTACCTCAGCAGCTTGCCATACATTTTTGGAAACTTTATCTTTAACTAAATGTTTTATCTCTTGGTGAATTCTGAAATAAAACTGATCTAACCCAATTAAATCTATCAACTTTTCTCGGGTGTCATCTTTCGCTCCTTCTATCCATTTTTAAAAACATTTCCATCAATTTAGCCCCAAACTCTACCACTGACCTGCCTGATTGTGGCTTCAGGGATCTAAAACCCTTCCTGAAATAATCAGGTCCCATACAAAACCATTTAAATACTGCTTCGTTAAAAACAGTATAAGTAGCAGCTCTCCCCTCAGGTAAGCTATAATATACTTCAGCTAAGTCTCCTTTTATCAGGTTAGGGAGGTATTTCATATACGCCTCAGCTGGAATCTGCCACTTCTCCGCAGCTCTCTCAAAGGTAGACAGGAACACCTGGAGATCTTCTCCGGGTACAAAACATGTAAAGCCTTTAGGGGTGACTCTTATTGGCTGCTTATTCTTTAATTCTAACAGTTCTAAGTTATGTTGACGTTGTTTTTCCTGGGCGTCCAATAGTTCCTGATGCATTATCCTCTGATTCTCATTCTCTCTGGCTCTTGCTTCTAGCTCCAACCTCTTTAATTTGTTCTGCTCTGCCAGAACAGTTATCATATCCACTTCAGCTGAAGAGGTATCCGCCCCCCTCTTCTCTCCTTCTTGCTGAATAAGGGTGATTTTCAACGCTTCTATAATGAGGCCTTCATACTGCAATCCCTGTTTCTGGCACTGCTCAATCAGTTCAGCTTTACTCATTTTTAAATACTGCGTCGCCATCGTAAATGTGTACTTGACTTTCTCAGCTCTGATTTTGTTAAGGCTACACTTGGTCTAAGGCTTTCTGTTTGTACCGATCCTATAGACTTCGCTGTCAGTCTGTCATGATAGTAGTGAGGTCCTTGGTTGCTGGTCACAATCCACTCCACAGATTTCTTTATCTGCTCCTTACGATCGATCCCACTGCTGACATCATGTTGTTATGGAAACCTCTCTCTTCTTTTAATGTTTCTATAACCTTAATCCATTTATGACTGTATAGGGTTGACAGTCACCAATCCTGATAAGCACAATCTTTTTTCATCACTGGAGTATAGTAACAGCTGTGCTTTAGTCTTCCTCAGAGAATAACGCTAGAAGCCTCTTTATAACAGTTGAAACATTTCTTATTTTATTACAAAGTAACAGATGACTCAACATTAGTAACTAAATAGAAACCTTCAGTAATGGCTTTAGTGAATCCTGTTAATATAAAATACATTGTTACTGATTACCAACAAAGTTATCATCAGTTTTATAGCCTCTTTTTTCTTCTCTGCCTAGTCTGCTGTTAACCTCAACTGCCTCTCCCCTCCAGCCTTCTCTAAAACCCTTTGAATCTGATTGGCTGTTCAGACTCTCTCCCAAACATTCTATGTGTCTCTAGCTGACAGCCGGACCTTTCTGTTACACAGTTCAACAGTCACTTGGGTTGGCAGTGCGGGTGCAACAACACATGCACACTCATAGAATCATAGGAGTTGGAAGGTACCTCAGAGGCCAACTAGTCCAACCCTCTGCTCAATGCAGGGAATCCACAGCTACAGCATCCCTGACAGATGGCCGTCCAGCCTCCGTTTGAAAACCTCCAGCGAAGAAGAGCCCCCGCCAGTCTGTTCCACTATCGAACAGCTCTGACCATTATGAAGTTCTTCCTGTGTAGTCGAAATTTGCTTTCTTGTCATTTGAGCCCATTGGCTCTTGTCCAGCATTCAAGAGCAATAGAGAACAAGTCTGCTCCATCATCTATGCAACAGCCCTTCAGATAGTTGAAGACGGCGATCATGTCTCTCCTTCATCTTCTCTTCTTCCCAGCATAAGTTTTGTAAATGTTTTTCAACCAAAAGCCAGTCTATAACCAATAGCAGCTCAGGCTCGGCATGCAGCCAGCCCTGTAAGGACACATGACCAATAGTGGCCAATCGCTGCTCACATGTGGCACACAGCCAGTCCTGGCTAGGCAGCCACTCAGCTTTTTTAAGTTGTTCAAACATTTGGTGCAGAGTTCACGGATGCAGTAATTGCAGCCTTGTGCTCATTATCGTGCTCCAGGCCTTCCTTTCTGCAGCTGAACAGAACCTGCAAGCAGTCCAACAGATCCAAGCCTTCTCCTGTCATTGGTCTGATGTGATGTCAACACATAGAAAGGCTCTTGCTCGATTGCTGGCTGGGATAGTGTGGTGCACTACACCGTAAAGGCGGCTCCTACTTTGGTACTGTGCACTTGCCTTCCTCTGGCAACAATGGACTGTGCTGGGGAGGATCAAAGCAATGCAAGAGCAGCTGATGCGTGCAGAGAGCTACCTATTGGGAGATGCAGTTTCAATCACCCACGCCCTGCGCAGGGCTGTACCTGCTGAGAAACAGGTCTGGGTGAAGGAGAAAAGCATAGACTGGTGGGAGAACATGCTGTCCTTGTGAGGAGATGCTGAGTGGGTCGCAAACTTCGGGATGCCCCATTACCTTGGCTTAGAGACAGCTGAGATCCTCAGACCTGAACTGGAGAAACAGAACATGATGAAGTGGAGAAATGCATTGCCATCGCCACTCTGGAAGCTTGCCACTCCAGACTTCTGCCGCTCTGTCGTACAGCAGTTTGGTGCTAGAATTCTACGGTGGGAACTATAATAGTGGAGATTTGCACAGCTATTGTGGAAGTGTTGCTGGACTGGGTGGTGTAGTGGGCTGTCCCCACAATGGAGGACTTTTGGCAGGAGGGGTTCCCAAACTGTATAGGGGCAATCGATGGGAGCCATATCACCATCATCTGCCCACCATATAGCAACCGTAACTAGAATGGCTACCTTAACTAGAATGGGGTTTGTTTTTTAATGGTTCTCCAGGCTGTAGTGAACCACTGTGTCTGGTTCATGGATGTGCCGGCTGGGTGGTCCTGGAAGAACCACGACGCCCACATCTTCCATCAGTCCCCCTTTTTGACTGCATGTACACAGGAGACTTTGAATCCTCCACTGAAACATGCATTGAGGGTGTGCTCATGAAGCCTGTTCTCGGGGACCCAGCATACCCACAACACCCTGGCTAATTAAGGCATACAGCATTGTCCGCACCCAGAAGCAAAGGTACTTTAACTTGCAGCTCAGCACTGTCCACTCTGTTGTGGAGAGATCTTTTGCGTGATTAAAGCCATGCTGGAGATCAATTCCAGACAGAATTGATTTTCAGTTAGAGACTGCTCCACTTCTGGCTACTGTTGCCAGTATTCTCCATAACATCTGCAAGACCACCGGGGCTGTGTTGGAGAACACCCTCTGCAAGTTAGCTCTGGTAAGCCAGTGCCCCTGTTCCAGGACCAGGCTGCTGAACCAAACAGAGGAGTGCATAGCCAGAGAGATTCAGGAGCCTTGTGCTGTCTGTCATATCAACCACAATGCTAGCCAAAATACTCACCATCAGTGACAGTTTAATTAACATTGGTGAACTGTTTCAAATGATCTTTTTGTGCTATCAGTAAAGCCTTTAAAAATGTTTTCTGTGTGTCACTGTGTTTTCCTCTGACCCATCTGGCTCCCCACCAGCACTGGGATGGCATACATTCTCTCCTTGGCCCCCTACCAAGATATTTCCTGAAAGGTGGCCTGCCCTGTGTGTTCTGGCCTCCTTCCCCCCAAATAGCCAGCCCAAATCCTCCTAGCAGGGCTTCTCCCAGTATACCTGGGTCCCCCAGATAAACATAAACTCCAGAATAAATATAGTCCCTTCTGGGTATAATACAGTGGATTACACCTGAGTCCTGAAGGCTTTACTTAGTCCTTAGACTGGTCCCAGGCTGTGGGTTTTACCGGCTCGCAGGCAGGCTTGTCTCCCTTTGCTTGTTCCTAGGCTCCTTCTGCTTCTCTCAGCAGTGTCTCCTCCGTGCTCTACTGTTACTTGTCTCTTCTCTCTCTGCCTTCTCCTCAGTTTCTCAAGCTTTATTTAGCTCATCAGGTCCTTAGGCCAGCTGCCATCTTTCAGGCTCATTTAACCCAAACTGCTTGGCCTCTAATGGACCGGTAGTCTTTGTCAGTTCATGTTACTGCTTGTAGCTAATGCTCCCCTTTTCTGGGATCAAGCTCACTGGCCAGCCTGTTTGGCTCTGCCACAAAGTACTTGGCCTATGCAGCTGCTGGGGTGGTTGCTGCAGCAGGATCCCAGTGCCACTCAGTTCTCTTCCCATGATTACTGTAGAGGAGTGAAGAACATACAGAAATCAACCACTGCCATTTGTGCCCTCACCGCCATTTTGGCCTCCACCACCCCCTGCCAGCCCACTGTTCCACCACAGTGTCTTCCCATGCCTTCCATTCCGGTCCTTTGGAGCTGTTTCCCGGTAATTTTCCTCCTACTCCTCCATATTCTCCTGGGCACCAGTCAACACAGTAAACAATAAAAAACATAATTAGATAATAAAAGGAAGTCTTTGTGTTTACACACATGCAGCTGTGTAAACACAAACACTCCCCCACCCCAGCTGCATTAGCCTACCATTCTCCTCTGGTTCCACTGCCTCCTCTACAAAGGTGGCATCTGGGTCCTCCATGCCCTCAACCAGAACTTCAGGTGACTCCTCAAACAAGGGCTGGCTCTTGAGGTCATGGGGGTACACTGTGAGAGTCACTGTGTCCATGTCCACATCGACCTGTGGAGCAGGAAGGGGCATGGAGGAATGTCTGACGGTGGTCGCAGCTTCTGTGGTAGGACTGGGAGTGGTTGCAGTGGAAGCAGACAGTGGGGGGAGCCATATCCGTCCACTTCTGGCCCCTGGCAAAGGAGCAACCATACAGGTGGGATGCAATGATGGCTCCCATTGACAAAGAGGAACTGATCAAGGAGCTTGTAACACGGCTATGTTTGCCTCCCACAGTACACCTCATGTCCTGGGTGTAGTCCTGCTGTACCATTTGGACCAAGATCTCTTGGAACATCACCTAGTTCCTGTAGCATTTCACAAGGGCATATAGGACCTTCTGCTCCCCGACCCCCATAGAGCGATGAAGACCTTGATCTCTTCCTTGGTCCAGGGAATACAACATTGGTGGCTGGATCGGTAGGCAGAGAGTGACTGTGATTGCATGGTGGTGGTAGCGGTGCTGGTTGTTGCTTGGCTGTTGGTTTGAGCCATGGCCCTGGTGATGGTGATCCTCCACAATTCATTATGGAGAATGCAGTGGCTCAGAAAGACCGGGCAGACCTGGGAGAAGAACGCATGTTTGAAAATGGTGTGGTGGGCTTTTAAGGTGGACATTACACGTGCAAGAGTGGCAAGAGGGGTCAGAAGTAGTCGCTCCTCGGAATGCTCTAGGTTCTTCACCCACAACTCTATGGTGCTGGAAGACTTGTACACGCGGAGGCTGCATGCAGCCTAATTGATGGGTCGTGGACACATGGGCACACATTGGCCTACATTCACCCACACAGTGGGCTCTGCATGCTCCAGAACCCTGCATGGTGGTGGCCACATGGTCACCATGAGGGGGCGAACACCTAACAAACAGGCAGGTGGACACCCACCTCGTGTGGGCTACCATCTCATTTGTTAACACCCTATGAGGGGAACACCTAAAGGAGTATAAAGGAGGTGCAAATTTGGACTGAAACTTTTCCTTTTTTGCAGATGTTAAATTTGATATTCAAAATACTTTATTTTTCCTATGTGTTGGTGATAGCAACAGGTAAATAAAACTGTCTTTTCAAATTATTTTTAATTTCTTTGTAGTATCCCTTCAAAAAGCGCTTATTTGGGTGTTTTTAAAGGAGACAGGGTAGGGTGGGGTCCGTGATTGGTGCGGGTGCATGGGCACCGAGCATGGGAAGCGCTTCAAGCAAGCGCCCCCCTGCACAGCTGCCCTGTCCACGGATCAGCCACCCCATCCCCGTACGGGGCACTCTGGATATTTCCGGAGTGCCCCGTGTGCGGACTGGGTGGGTGGTGCGTGGGTCACAGGAGTGCATGCTCCCATGCACCTGTATTCAAATGAGACCTCTTTCACGTGGATGGTGAGTATCCAGATACGCGTGGGGGTGTCCTGTTTAAAAACACCCATAGTCTGGTGTTTGGTAATGTTAAAAAATCCGGTAACATTTATATGAGGACGGTTTCCAGGTATCCTTTAGCCAAAACTGTCCTTACCTGTATAGGTATATGCCGTGCCCTGGGCTGCTGCTCTCGACTCCAGAATTAGCTGTATACCATATTTTATAATACGAGGCACTATATAAAATTGAGATTCAAAGTACAGAGCAAAGGGGAATGAATAGTGGTCCTACAGCTTGGGTGCAGTCAGTCTTATTGAGTACTGAGTAGCACAGTTTAATCCAATCTGGAAATATTTAGTGACAAATCTAATAAATGTACTGTAAGCTTTCAACATCACTACACAGAAGTTATAATAATAATATTTATTTGTGGTCAAAGCCAAATCAAACAAATGAGCAAACAAAACATACAAACAAAGCATCTCCCAGAAGACAGGAGTACAATAAACCACATGCCTCCCCTACACCCCCTGGGAAACCCAAAAGATCACACTATAATTACAAATGAAGATACATTCCACAATCCCTCACTCTTGATCAATAGGTTGCCTCAACTTTAGGAACAATACACAGAGACTCAGAGCTGCCATGAGAAACTGGGCAACAGCACTAGTAATTTCAGGGTCCACATCCCCCAGCGCCAGAAAAAGAAGATTCTGTTCGGTTCTACCCGGCTATCTCTGGAGAAAAGTAGAAAGATACTTGGCGCGAATGCGGTCATACAGATGATAACTGAATAGTACGTGCTGAACCATCTCAACACTTTGTGCATTGAAAGGGCACAGCCGCTCGTCAAAAGCTAGTGCCCTCATTCGCCCCTCCAGTAAGGTTGTTGGCAAGGCATTTAGCCTTGCACATAAAAACAGATATTTCCCCCGTGTCACTATGGCTGAAGATAGACAACCAGCCATAGTCGGAGATGATCTAACAAAACAGAGATAATCTGCCACATGTAACGTAGCTCTAATACTTGCTATCTCCTCCTGTAAATCCTGATCATATAGTCTGCGAATAATCTCAGACATCATTTCTCCCAGGTCTTTGCCAGCCCAATAATCTAAATGGAAACCTAACTTGCTGAGGAATAGCTCCACTGCTCTCTGCCAAAGACTCTTGAAGGTATCCTCCCTCCAATACCTTATCAACCCCGGTCCTGGGTAGTATATAACCTGGCCCAAAATTTCAAAACTAGGGCCCAGGCCTCCATGGACCATCTACGCTGACCCAGCTCGGCCCTAATGGCCGCAAAAGGAGTACCCAATGGGATCTTCAAAAGATACTGGAAGAAGCGCGCCTGGAGACTGTTAAGTTTCCCCACCAAGGCGGTGGCATAGGGCATCCAAACCTCGGCCCCATATAAAAGTTGGGCTCGAACCTTGGTGTGTAGAACCTTGGCAGCAGGAGCTATTGCCCTTTTCCCCATGCCAGAGAACAACCTGGCAAGAAAGAAAGAAGTTCCTTTTGCAAGAGATACAGCATTTTCCACATGCCCCCTCCAGGTCCCCGTTGAGTGAAAGAGCAATCCCAAATAATGGAATGACTTCACTTGAGAAATAACTTGTTTGCCCATCCTCCACTGGGGCTCCTGGCGAGAGCTAGAGAATATCAAAATATGGGATTTCCCATAATTTATCTTGAGCTCGCTCTGGAGACAGAAATTGGAAAAGCAGTCAAGCTGCCGCCTTAGTCCCACCTTTGTTTGAAACAAGATAGCAATATCGTCAGCGTAGAGTAATGCGCCGATGGAATGCTTAGCCAATTTGGGGGGGGTGAAAAGAAGGAGAGGCTAGCAGCGGCACTACCCCATTAATAAAAAGGTTGAAAAGGAGGGGTGCAAGCACGCAACCCTGCCTTACACCTGAACGAGTGGAAATGTCCTCCGTAAGATCACCCTCGGCATCAATTTTAACAGCCAAAGTAGTATTGGTATGGAGCAAACGAAGTAAGAAAAGTAAACGTTGGTCCATGCCCATGGAATCCAGCCTCTCCCACAGAAGAGACCTATTTACTCGGTC
>QEPC01009912.1:2494613-2507508 GCA_003113815.1 Sphenodon punctatus | reverse complement strand
ATCAGTGGCATAACCAAGTGGTGGCCTCCCCCCTCCCCCTGCCGCCGCCATATTCAATAGGAGGGCCTCACACCCTGCCACTCTTTCTCGAATGGATGATGCCCCACTTGCACTTGCACCTGCACCTCCCGTGGGCTCCCTTCTCCCGCTTGCCCGGGCATATTGGGGCCTCCTGTCCTGGTCCTTGACTCGGCTGCGGGGGCTGCTGGGCGCGCTGCTTCTTCTTCGCCTGTCTGGCTCCCATGCTGCGCGAAGAAACCCGACACAGAGCCCGGTGGAGCGTGCTGCTCAACCGGCCGCTGGCTCCCGACTGAGGGAGGCAACAGCCACAAGACACACAGAACCACCTTCTTGTGGTGGTGGACCAATGGGAACATGCCTTCTTTTTGCTCAAACCTTGGCCAGGGTTGCCTAGCAACCCTGGCTGGGCAATCCTTCCCTGGTGGCCGTCTCTCCTTCTTCCCCACGAGTGGACCACACCCTTGCGGGGAGCCCTGCCGGCGAATCTTTACTTCTCCCCCTTAGCTTGCCTCATTTGTGAAGGGGGGGGGGCGGCAAGTGAGCCATCGCCGCCGTGAGGGCAGCGAAGGGGCAAATGTCTAATATTAATGGGGCAGGCCTGAAATTTGGACATATAAAACTGGTCAAGTTGGGCTGATCCTGGCTTTGACCTGTAGTCAAGTATATCTAATAGGTTTGGGTTGAGCTTTCGCTGTAACCACAGTACAGTACTTAGGTTTGCACTAATCTCACAAAAATGTTTCCCACTTGGGTCAGGATGACTTTTGCTTTCCAGAGGATTTAGGTTGGAACAAGTCCTGCAGGTTTCTAGGGTGCAATGCACCACAGCTGCCTCGAATGGCCAGAAAGCACAACTCTAGCTCTTGTCAAATGTGAGACTTTTCTACTGAGCCATGGGCAGAACTGCCAACCGCACAGAACATAGGACACTCAGCAGACTTGGCAAAAGATGGTCTAAGAGCTTTCTCATTACAGTAGTTGACTGCGAGCCAGACACACCCAAGAATCAGTTTACCAAATTTCTGTGGGGAGGCTCAGCTGGGATTTATGGTGAGCTGGTAGGTTGGAAAAGAGAAATGCTGGAATCTCTTTTTATCAAGATGTAATTTCCCACTAAATATGTGTGTTGCAACAACCTGCATGCTGGCATAGGAGTTGCAGGGAGAACTGTTTGGAGGGTGCCAATCAGAAACGTGTGGGTCTGTGCGTATGTTCTCTGTGCTACAAACTGAGCTGCAGTATGTAAATAGTTCTCTTAATAAAAAGCCAGTTTATTGCAGCTATGGTGGAGTGCATGAAACATGGTGACCGTGATTATCTTGCTACCCAATTACCCACAACAAGCAGGGTGGAGACTTCTTTCCCTCATTACTCATAAAGGGAAGAGAAGGCAGAATGACTAAGAGATTGAGGGTAAAGGGAAAAAAAGACATGACAGGATCTTTATCTGGCTTTGTTGGACCATTGCAACACACTATTCCATAGATCTGTAAGTGATAGGATCTCCATCAGAGTTGTCACCGAAGTCTGTAAAAAAAGAAAAAGGCTGGACAGCCATCCGTCAGGGATGTTGCAGTTGTAGTTATCCTGTATCCAAGCAGGGGGTTGGACTAGATCAGTGGTTCTCAGACTTTTTTGAGCCATGCCCCCCCCCAACCCCTTTTCACTTGTTGGTCATAGTTGAACTCCTCCCCCCAGCACACACATAAATACATCATCTTGTTCCCTCTTCTCCTCTCACCCTTTCACACTGTCCTGTTGCTTCTTTCTCTTCCTTGCCACATCATTATTTTGGAAATTCCCCCAGCTCAGTGCGAGTGTGAAGTTAGGGGTTTGTCAGCTGGGGTCCCGATGCTCCTCCTAAACATATCCATGCCCCTCAGTTTGAGAACTTAGGGACTAAATGACCTTCAAGGCCCTTTCCAACTTTGATAGGTCTGAGGACTAGGACAGTGGACAACTGGACACTACTTCCCAGTCCTGTCGGCACCCCTAGCTCATCCTACACTTAATCCCATCTGGGAAGTGTCTGCGATTATTCCCTTCTCTCTCTGTCTAGCACTGCAAGAGAGCTTTGCTGACCAGTGGGGACCAAGCTGTTTGGTGTGGGGTAAGATAGCTCTGCCTACAGCACTAGGGGTGAGGGGCTGACTCCTCCCACAGGTTAGACACAAATCCACCAATCCCAACTGCAAGAAGGGAAATACTTCCTGATCCCACCAGTGGATCACGCCCCTGCAGCAGCCGTACCATCTCAAGAAATTAAAACTGTCTTGTTTATGGAATTATATTTGAGAAAAATACAAGAAGTATAGAATATACAGAGTCTCTCAATGATGTCAGAGTAAACTAGGATCCATTTGCTTCCTCTGAGGTTGCCATCTTGTCCCCTCTGCAGAGCTGCTTGCTCCCCCCAGCTCCGGCTGCTGTCCTCTGTGGGGTAGCCATGCACAATGGGAGGAGCACAATAGGGTTGAGTACTCTTCAGGTAGTTTCAGAGGCTCACCATTTCCTGAAGCAGGCCTTTGGGGATTTATCAACCCTTTTATGTTGCAACTTGAGGCAAACTTATTTGCCTCTTCCATCCCCTCCCTCACCCTCCCATGCTCCCCCAACCGCCTTCATCCCTTCTCCTTCGCTGCCCCGCATGCCTGGAACTCCCTCCCTGCCCTTGTCCACCTTGCCCCCCCCTCCACACCTTCAAGTCCCTCCTCAAAACCCACCTCTCCGCTCTGCCCTTCCTAACTCCTGCTAACCAACCCCACCCAGGATTATCCCCCACCTGTTATCTGTAAACTCCTATTTACTGTAACCAAGCCAAAAACATGCACCTGAGTTCTCGCATCCTCGTGAATGTTGCATCCCTTGTCTCTCTCTGTGTTCCCCCTTCCCTGTCTCCCCTCCCCTTGTCTTTAGATTGTAAGCTCTCGGGCAGGGACCGTGTCTATCTTACTCTTTGTAAAGCACCAGGTACACTTTTGGCACTATATATAAACGCTTATAATTATTAATAATATGTTGGCATATTTTCCACCCCCAGAAGCCCTGGTAGTGCTTGCCCACCCCCAGAAGCCCTGCTAGTGCTAGTTTCAGAGTCTCTTCCTCCCCCAAAGCAGGCCTTCGGGAGCACTACAGTTGGATGGCTATTATGCAGGGCTGCTGGAGGTGCCTTCTTGCTTGATCTTGTTTATGAGTGTGTGATACCAGGCACGCCCTCCATCAATCAATCTGCAGACTACAATTTTTCAGTACTCAGAGTAATTCCCCTCAGTGTGGTCAGCTGAATCTGGGTTTATGTTGCTAATGAGATATTTCTGGTGTGGTAGTGCATACTGAAGTCCCAGAGATCTCCTTGGCAGAAGTCCGTTCTGCTTACTACCAAAATCTACTATCACCAGGGAGATCTGATTCCCCTTTCAGAAGGTCTGGCTTGCATTTAGAATGGACCATGTCCACAAAGATTCACATGGCTGACTTAAATCCTGTAACGGGACACAGGACACAGTTCCAGTCTTAGTGCCAATTGTTATCCTTTTTTGGGGCCCTGGCTGTTCTTTCTGTGGCTTGTGGATTGGTAATTTTTATAAATTATCCAGTTAGCAGCAGAAGAGTGAAGTGTGGCATGTAGGTAAGGTATCTGACATGGGTAGCTCTGTAATCACATACGTTCCTATGCTTGTGACATGACTTCTTCAGAACACTGACTGAAATGCATGGGTTTGGAAAGAAGTATAACAAAGTTAGGCTAAGAGTGTAAAATCCAGGAATCTAAAGTTAAGAATTTCAAGTCTTCACTATATACACCACCTCAAATTGGCCTCTGTGGGAATTGTCATGTGTTCACCACTGACAATCAGACTTCTTTCTTATTGCTTGTAAGGGGCAGAGCACCTTACTGGCCCTCCTGCCTTATCCATGGTGCATGTCAGTAGCTGGGGCCCTTGGCCTCCCTGGGGGAAAGGACTGCATGGGGAGTATCCTGCTGCTTCCCGGCACTCGCCTGACCACTTGTAAACACAGTAAAGAAACCCACCCACCCCCTCAGCTAACTTATAGCAATAAACGAAGCCTTCCTCATGCAGCTGTGTAAATGCAGCCCCTCCTTCCCCGGTGCATTAACTTACCATTAATGGTGAAAGTCGCTCCAGAGAAGACAACGGGTTTATTTTATTTAGTGATTTGTATCCCGCTCCCTCCAGCAGCTCAGGGCAGCTCAAAAGACATTTCAAAACAATATATAAAAACAATACATAAAAGGGATTACTCAAACAATAAGGAGGTAAAACCACTGGTAAAAGGGGTTGCAGGCTTTCTCCCTCAGTGTCCCTTGGTGAGCAGGGCAGCCAGCTGGAAAGCAAGCACCATGGCGGGCTGCTGCCATGCATGTGCCACATGAATCGTACGTAGTATGAGGCCGGCCAGGCGCAGGCATGGAGGCGGGTGCGTGTGAATGAACCCAGTCCCAGTCTGGGGGCGGGGCCCACCTGCTGCCTCAGCCTCCCTTCAAGCTGCTGCAGAGGAGGAACTGGAGGGAAGGGAACAAGCAGTCTGCAGCAGCCAGTGCAGAGGGAGGGATGTACTTGAAAAATATTTTATAATTTATTATTTTTTGCATCTTTAGCAAGTTGCTCTTCAAATTCCCTCTTGGCCTGCCTTATTAATGTTTTAATCTAATTTGGCAATGTGTTTAGGCTCTTTCCTATTTTCTTCATTAGGACTAACTTTCCATTTTTTTAAAGGACACTGTAGCAGCAGTTCTGTGTGGGCCTGGGTTCTTACAGGGGCAGATCCTTCAGACACTTACCTCTCAGGGCCAGTGCTCTGTTGCAGACACCTTTTGGCTCTACTGCCTCCTTCAGCTCACCTGCCACACAGGCAGATGTTTGGTCCTCTTGCTACCTCTTTTCATCTTGCCTGTTATCACCCTTAGTTCCTCCGGTGCAACAACCCTTCCCCCAATAACAATAATCTTGGCAAGACACTGGAGCTGGGTTTGAGTGTGGGTTACCATACCCTGGAAAGCTGCTTGAAGTGGAGACAGCCCTAGATACGGGGAAAATGAGAGCAAGCAGAGGAAAGAGGTTTGCACACTCTAGCGATGGAGAGGCTAGGTTTGCACATTCTAGTAGTAACAATGGAGTATTATTTCCATGACAGAACACCTAGGGAATGCCTGCAGTGCTGACACTGAAAATGTAGCCAGTGTGGGACAACTGGACTTGGTAAGCCCCTTGCTGAAATCACTTGACTGGATTGGGAGGTAAGCTCCCAGGGTCTCCTAAAGATGACAACAGAGAGCAGCCAGAGTGGGACAGCCTCCCTGGACTAGGTTGATGCTGAAGATTCATGAGGCACTGCCTGAGGTTTTGTGACGGCATCAACAACGGAGAGCAGCAGCCTTGATGGGACAGCCTCCCTGAAACTAGGTTGAAGTTGAAGACTCATGAGGCGCTGCCCGAGCCTTCGTGATGGGGTATCAACAACGGAGAGCAGCAGCAGCCTTTGTGGGACTTGGAAACTAGGTTGAGGCCGATTCAGCGAAGAAGGAAGAGACTGCACAGGTTCTACATGAACTGAATGTTCCTGATGAACTGTGAGTGGGGTGAAGGGAATTTGTGTGTGTGTGTATTTTGCTGGCACCAGAGCCACTGGTTTATTTTATTTTTTTGTTTGGTTACTACCCTTTATTAAAGCTCCTTTATTTGTATCCTATCCTATTTGCTTGCAAGAGGGAAAGGTAACAGCCTGCCAGACTGCCCAATGCAATTTAGCATCCCAGGCTTCTGGCTGGGGGTTCAAGCCAGTGTACTGTGGTGTGCAAAACCCCTAGAAAAAGTCCCTAGCCCTTCTTGCCACTAATGCCATTGGTATACAGGTTACAAAAGTACTTTATAATTTATCTGATTAACTCTCACAACCCACTTTGATGTAGGTCATAATTATTATTCCCATTTTACAGAGAGGGTACTGAGACTGAGAGATGGTGACTTGCCCAAGGCCACCCAGTGAGTTCATGGCGAAGACGGGATTTGAATGCTGGTCTCGCTGGTCCAAGCCCAATACCTTATCTACATGCACTGCAGCTTCCTAGAAAGTGCTGGTGACAGCTGGAGGCTCTGTGCTTACTACTCAGAACTGAAGAAGACCGGTGAATGGTCATGAATAAAGATGCATTCCTATTCATTCATGCCTCTGAGGGGCTGGGAACATCTGAGAAGTCACATGCTGAGCCCCAGCAAGCTGACTGTGGCTCCTATGGACTAAGGGTCCAGGATTCCTATACTAGCTCATTGTACCTTCCCCCTTAAAACACAACCATGAGCAATGAGGAAAGAATGTGCATTTGTGTACAAAACTAATTGCAGAAGACTTAAGTGCAGGTTTCACATTCAGTCTTTCCACTTAGGCATATTAAAGCAAAATAGTTCAGCTCCGTGAAGCCCAATGCATTTTGTCAATAACACTGTTACTGCCTGCCTGCACCACCGTGTCAGAAATTCAGAGAGTGACTTCCAGCTGAACACAACACCTGCTAGCTCAGCCCTCTTCTTCACCAGTGGGCTTTCCAAGCTTTATGCCTGCCTGTGACCCCAGGGAGCAGCATAGATATACAAAGTTCAGCCAATACCAGTTTGGGTTATACCCTGCCTTTCTGCAGCTGATGCAAGCCCGTTGGGGGTCTCAACCCACAATTTGGGAACCTCTGCTTTTAACTACCAAGTGTGAGTCATGTTCTGGGTTCCAGCGAGAGTGGTGCTAAGTGGCAGGACACACACACTCCGTCCTGCATGCAGAGATAGGCAAATCTGCTGCCTTGTTAAACCTAGCCCTCTGTTCTCTGGCTGCTGACTGGGGTGCATACAGTAATTGCCATGATCCAAGCTCCCGCAAGCATCTTTGCACTGTCTTCTGTCTCCTGCTGCAGCCTGTCTCTGTATGCTGACTCATGTGATATACATGCAAAAAAGAACAGCATACAACCTAGCCATTTGCATTCAGAAAGCTGGATATTAATGATCGATCAGACTCTCACTGTGGAGTTAGATGCATTTCCGGCCAGCTGATGGTAACTCCTCCTCAAATTAATAGGCTATGTCAGGTAAACTGAAAACATCATCATAAGTTATAGATCAGCTTTGTGTCTTACCCTCTGTAGCCGTTTAAGCAGGCTGAGTGTTGGCCTAGTAGCACCTGCATTAGACATTTCCCATAGTCCATGACTAATTTGAAGATAATTATGTTCATCGATGAGCTTCTCTGAAAGCTAGGATTGGCACCTCTTATAGTTTGATCCTGAGGCTCCCATAGGCCAAAATGGGAGTCTCAGGGTCAAACTGAAAGAAGTGGCAACCCTACAAACAACAAGACTGCAGAACAGGAGGAAGTGGGACAAGGTACCTCCTGTTGGAGATGCTACTGTGACAGATGCAGATTTGGGCGTAGTTACAGAAGGCCTAAACTCACTTCATATCATTATGACTTCACTGAAGTTAGGTCTGTATAATAAGTGAGGGCATGATAAGGGTCAGAGTATGTGCTTTCAACTGAATTCTTCTAGCAACGGCATATGTGGCTCTCCCCCCCAAGCTCTTCATTTTAGGAAACTTGTCTCTAATGATCTCAACATTGCTAAGGGTAAATGGCCATGAAGGTTCTCTTAGCTGTTAAAGCCTTCCCCTAGAACAAACAAAAATGCCCCCCTCCTTTTAGCACTGTGGATTTAAACATGACACAAACTTAAATTGGCAGCTGGAGAGCAAATCTCATTTAGTGTGATTAACCTGGGGACACAGAGTAATCTGTGTGGTTTCCATTAGTCTGTTGATTATTACTGTGGATTGATACTGAAATTATTACATTTTAGCAAATGAGGAAAGATACAGAAATATGAATGAGTGAGAAATTGATTTATCCAGAACAGAACTGTCCACTGATCTCTGAAAAGCCTTTGCATTCCTGTTATTGTTGGTTGGCAGTTTACTCTTACTTGTTTAAGAAGTAGAAAAGCAAAACAATGGATGAAAGAAGATTTAGGGTTAGAACATAAGCTTCCAGTGGAAACATCCACAGTACGCAAACATAAGAACAAACAGAGGGCCTGATTCTGGCTTTCTTACCTTCAGAAAGCTCTCATTAGACTTCAAGAGAAGTAGGTCAAGCCCTGAGCTTTCTACTAGGATTAAATTTAGGAGACTTTCCTTTCACATTTTTACCTTCAGACACTCTTTTCCACACCCACTCACCCAATAAAAAGGAAAACCCAAAATGTAAACCAACAAACAAATGACAAACCATTATATAATGGATTCCAAGTGTAGTAAGCTCAGAGTGAAATGCAATTATAGGGAAACACGTAAAGGCCAATTCATAGTAATGCGCTAATCAGAGTTCTTACATAGGAACCCTCTGTTTAAAAAGTCTGATCAAAAGCCAGTGTGACCTCAAGGATGCTGGATATAGACCAGACTGAGACTGTCCTATGAAAAATCACTGATTCACTCTGGGACTGCATTCACACGTGGTGGCAGTGTGGCGGCAATGGGGTTCTGCCATGACTTTACTCGCGGTTGTCAAGACTCACAATCCAGCCTTGACAACCGCAAGTAAAATCCTGGCAGAACCCCGTTCACACCAGCAGTAATCCCGGCATCTGCCTCCTCCTCCCCCCGCCATGTCTTTGGCTCGTGGCAGTTTTGAAGCTTACTCCACCATCAGGTGTGAACGTGGCCAAAGTCTGGCCCTACTCCCTTTGAAACCAGCAACTTCCCTGGGACTTGATCAGGCCCTATAAGACTTCATTGGGAGTTTTCAGATGGACGTGAGGCTGCTCTAGGGGTACACTCCCACGTCCGCCCATTTCCAGCCCTGCTGGGGTCCAGACCAGATGGTCTGCCCATGTGGTGCCCACCCATCCACCCTCACCCCACAGAGTTGCGGGTTAGAGCATCTGCAACGGTGTTGCCTGCAGCATCTGCCAGCTGGAAGTGGAGCAGCAGTGTGGGTCTATGCATTAGATGGACCACTGCTCTGCTTTGGGCCCGGGGCTTGGCAGGATTGCTCCACCAGTGGTGCCCTAGGATATTCCGAAGCACCACTGACGGGTCTGCCCAGGGCAGGCAGAGTCTGTCCTGTGCCTGCTCCACCTGCACGTCTGGTTGGGCGCCTTTAGATGGACAGGCCAACTAGGGATGAAGTGGGCTGGCGCAGTCAGCATCGGGGCAGCCCATCTGTCTCAAGACACCCATTGTGTCTTTCATCATGTAAAACCCCAACTTTAACTCAATGCCCCTGAGCGAGCAATTCCTGCCCCACCATTTCTACCGACATAAAAAAATCTCTCCGCACTCCCTTCAGAATCTCCCACAGGTGCTGCTGCTCAAACAAACATTCATCCCTCCAGAAGTGAAAAATCTGTATGTTTGTACAGGCTAGCCAGGCATTTGGAGGGAAATCAATAAAACCAACAGCTGGTGGAATCTGACACTGTTGTTTTTACAGTGAATTTTCCCTTCAGATTTTCCCGGTCCTCCAGCCCTTTGGCCTTCAATCTCTATTTGAATGCGCAGACCACAGATTATAATTATTATTATAAAAACTTGGTACTAATACAAGAAAACCAACATCAACATGTGAAGAACAATTCTCTTGAAATTGGTCCAGCTATTCTTTGTTTAAGCATGGAGGCTGTTTTCTTTCTAATTCCCCCTCTCTCCCCAATCCGTCCTCAGACTCACATTACCCAGCTATGCCTTTGTGGCTAAATGGTAAATGGCACC
The DNA here is from genome assembly GCA_003113815.1 of Sphenodon punctatus. Taxonomy (NCBI): domain Eukaryota; kingdom Metazoa; phylum Chordata; class Lepidosauria; order Sphenodontia; family Sphenodontidae; genus Sphenodon; species Sphenodon punctatus. The sequence continues at coordinate 2,497,711 of QEPC01009912.1, read as the reverse complement.
TGTTCTCAAGTACCTTCAGCAGCAAACATCCCTAATAGCGGAATTACAAGACAGACAAACTAAGAGAAAGTGACAAATGTTTTATTCCCCTTTCCCCCCACCTTTCTAATGCCTGGTCCATTCATATGAAGTTACTTAGGCTTAATAAATGTAAATCTGGTGTCAAAATATAGCCCGTCTGCTAAAAAGCATATTGAAGGTTATTTGAATATAATCTCAAAGTAACCCTTGTTCATCCCTGTTATGTACTGAGTTTACAGATATTTTCCCCCCTTTTGTTTCATAACTGAACTGTGTGATCAATATGTAGTCAACGCAAATAAAATATTGACTAATAATATAAAAGGATTAACCACATCAAAGGCTTAACTCTAACACCGAATGCTTCAAGTCATTACAGATGGGTGGTATTGCAACAGAAATTTAGACAGAAATCCCTCCATTCTTACATTTTAGTTTGGAGCAGGAAAAAAAAAAAGACAGGAATGACTGCAATAACATTAATATTCTCTGGCCTGGCATGTTCCTTGTAGCAGCTGAGACACCACTGCCTGCATGCGTCTAACTTTAGAGTCAGGCAGTAAGGCTCTTTAAAACGCCACAAGCCAGGGATTGATGGTACCAGACAGAGCCTAATGGCAGCACAGAAAGCATTCTCTGTGCAAGTGCTGCAGTTACATCAAGATTGAAAACGCTGGCTACAAAGTGGGATGTAGGTGATGATGTTCCCTTTCTCGTCTGTGGACTCGCATAACCTAGGTCCTTTCAGCAGCTGAAGGTGGAACCAGTCCTTTCCCCTGTGTACACTCCATGGCAGGTTGATGGTGCTCAGACACTGCTATATGTCAGATTGCATAAGTGCGTGTCAGGGATCTGCCCCCAAGGTGATGCCATTCACAGGTGAGGAAGATTCTCCTCCTACGGTAGAATCCAAGTGGTGCTTTTCTTGCCTTGATCTAACTTCCACAAACAGGTAGCTTCCAGCATGTCCCTTGACTTTGGAAGAGGATGGTGATGGCCTTTTAGAAATGCCAGTCCAGTGATTTCTGGTGACAGCGGTGTGCTTTTGGTTTGCTTTTAGGTGTACTTACGAACCTTTGTGCCTCCCACTCCTGTCACCTCACAGCTGCCGGTTGAGCTTCTGCGCTTGCCGCTCCTTGGCCTCAAAGGCATATTTGGTGTCTTGCAGCTGAGCAATGGTCTCCTTGGCTTCCCTCAGGTCCTGGCAAATGTGCTCGTACTTCTGAGTCAGCTCCTTGTTCTCCCTGCGCAGCTCCTGCACCACCTGGTTGACCTCCTCTGTCTGCTTGGTGCAGTGGATCTTCAGCTGCTCCACCTCGGAGAGCATTATTTCCATGTTTTTAACCAGCGATTCCAGCTTCTCCTTGGACATGGTGTCGGATGCAGTTCCGTCTGCTCGGCCTAGGCCAAACCCAAACCCAAACCCAAACGGGACAAAAAAAGCCACCTTGTGTAACATGCACCAGGAAGCCTGATGCTGACAATCGTACTGTCTTTTATACTCTCTTGCTCTCATCCACCTCCCTTCCCTTCCCCAAAGCGTTTCTAATCTGCTTTGCTGGCTTAATCTACTTATTTTTACTGCAAAGTAGAAATCTACTGACGGACTAAGAACTCTGTGGTGACATATGCGCTGCAGAGCAAAGGGCACAATGCTGTATGCAGTCTATCAGATATACGCACTCCCTCTCTTTGGCCATTTTTGGGGGGACTTATGTCCCCCCCCCCACTAGTAAGCTTAATGTACTTATTGCTCAGATGAGTCCCTTGAAAACCACATCCCACTCTGAGTACATCTGATAAGACAACCATGCCCCCACCCCGCACTATTGGAAGCCAAGTGTTCACTCTCCTGATGTCACTGGAGATAAAACGATATAAAACAAGGGTGGGTGAGAGGAGAACCATTTTGTAATCTCCCTCTTCAAATCACTTCATGGATCCTTCTCTCATTTTTGCATGAAAGGTCCAATCAGGGCCAGATTATTTCTTTGGGGGCCCTCCTTTGTGCAGCAGGAGTTTGTGCTAGTGTTGCCACTGGAGTTGTGGACTTTGACCTTTTACTCCTTCACCAAGTTGGTCCCACTCCCAACAGCTGCATTTCCACCTCCTGCTGCAGCAGCTCCCTCCAATGCTTTACTTCAGCTCCAGGACTGCTGTGGCTTCCCTGTTTACCATCATATTGGTCCACATCTGTTCTGGCATGCGTGTCCTGGGGAGGGGCGTAGAGAGAGGGAGGGGTAGAGAGGCTGGGGGAGTGGCGAATAGAGGGGAGGGGCACTGAGGGGTGGAAAGACTAAGGGGAAATAGCACAGGTAGGGTTGCCATAGATGCACATGTTTAGAGGACACAAGAAATACAGACTGCAGGACGGCCCTAGTCTGAGAGCACCTGGGGCAGTGCCCTGGCTCCGCTCTCCCCCATCCCTGGTGCCACTGACAGTAGCGCTCACTGACTGAGCGCTCTCTGCCTCTGTCAGCGGCTGAAATTGACATCGGAGAGCCGCGCTGCTCCGACTGCTGCAGCTTGGCTTGCAGTTAGAGCAGCGCGGTGCTCCGATGTCAATTTCAGTTGCCAGCAGAGAGAGAGGCAGAGCACGCCCGGTCAGTGAGTGTTAACCTCTGCCTGCCCTGGACTCCTTCTGGAACTCCAGAGTCTGGAGTCCCAGAAGGGACAAACTTGGTCTGAACGTGAGCCGGGCAGCTCAGCGTTCAGTCCAAGTGCACCACTGGGAAATGAAATTTCCCTGAGCGGCAACTTTGCATTGAGCCCATGCTTGGCGGCGAGATGTGCTGGAGCACGCATGCTTGAACTGACTCAGTCAGTTGAGCATGCCCGCCGCAGCACATCTCACCGCCAAGCGCCTCCTTGAACGTGGTGAACTAACTGCCTGGTGCCAGTCCCCAACGAGGCGACGATGGTGAGTAAACGCGTGCATGTGTGTGTGTGTGTGTTGGGGAGCAGAGGCTAGGGGCCTAGGATGGAAGGGGGGAGGGTGTGCGAGACTGGGGAATGGGGGGAAGGTGGATGCGCACCCACCCTCCCCCCCATTCCCCAGTCTCGCACACCCTCCCCCC
>QEPC01009912.1:2469170-2493087 GCA_003113815.1 Sphenodon punctatus | reverse complement strand
TAGGGCCGCGGCTGTGGAACTCCCTTCCGGAGGAAGCTCGCCTGGCCCCAAGCCTTTTGACATTTCGGCGGAACTGTAAGACCTGGCTGTTTGCCCAGGCCTTTGGGAGGGAGGGTGGGGGTGTGTGATTTTAATCCCCCGCCCATTTATCTATTTATTACTGTTTTCTAGCCCTGTTTTTTGATGTGTTTTATATTTATATTTTAACTGAATTTTAATTGTTTTTATGGTTGTTGTTATCCGCCCCGAGCTGCATTGCAGGAGGGGGCGGGATATAAATCTGAAAAAATAAATAAAATAAAAATAAACCACATGATGAGTTCTTCCGGCCAGGAATGAATGGAACTATTCAAGAACAACCCTGCCCACCCCGGCACGATCCCACAGATGAGTCACCAACATCTCATGGTCAACGGTATCGAAAGCAGCTGATTAGTCTAACAGGACCAAAGGGTTGACTGTCCCAGATCTAGAGCACATTGCAGGTTGTCGACTAAGGCCACAAGCACAGTCTCTGTGCCACATCCTGGAAAAAAGCCAGACTGCGAGGAATCCAGAAAACTGACCCGGTCAAGATGGTCCTGAAGTTGCTGGGCCACCACCCGCTCAATAACCTTCCCTAAAAAGGGAACGTTAGAGACAGGTCAGTAGCTGGCAAGGGCATCAGCATCAGATTTTCACCCACAGAGCAGGGAGAGTGAATGAGATGAATATGGGGAGGGGTGGGATTTTGTCATATGTATTCTGATAGTATTTTTTTTAACTGTTGTAAGCCACCCTGAGCTATTTCTGGGATAAGGCCGGGTATAAGGGCACTTGTACATGTTACCTGTGGAAACTGGGAAGGACTTAGAGGGAAACAACAAAATTGATAAAAGGCTTGGAATACAAGCCCTATGAGTAAAGGATGAAGGATCAGGGCCAGTTTAGCTTGTAGGAAAGAAGAAGAAAAGGGGAGAGGGGATGACACTTGTTCTCAAATATTTAAAAGGCTGCCTTAAAGAAGATGAGAGAGTCCAGTGGCACTTTAAAGACTGACAAATATTTATTAGTGCATGAGCTTTCGTCAGGACAAGCCGACTTCCTCAGATGCATGGAATGGATAGGCAGTTGGTCTTACTCTATATATGGTTACACGTGATGAGATTAGTTACAGAGAGGGGGTGGGGGGGGACGGACTTCTGTGAGGGCAATCACGTCTCGATTGTCACTGGCATTAACGCAGGTAGAAATGTGCTAATCCGCTTTTCTCTCCTGCAACACTTGCACATGACTGGGTCCCCAGATGTAGCTCTTACACTAACATATTTTCACTTGTTCTCATGGGAGAACAGTGGAATAGTGCATTTCTACATGCACTAATTCCTGTGATAATAGAGATGTGATTGCCCTCATGGACCCCACAGGTAACGTATGCAAGTGCCCTCAGTCTAAGATAAAAGAATAATAATTAATAATAATACTGTTAACCTCTCCTGCCCATGGACGTAGATTGGATCCAGCACCAAGATGCCATTGTAAATCTGGGTCTGCTGCCAGTTCCAACCCAGCCCTCATCTTCAGTTTCCTCCTCTCCAGCCTTGCCAATGCCATTTCCTTCCCCTTGTCTTTGCCTTTTCCCATGCTCCCCCATGTGTAGGGAATTGCCAACTAATCCAGTTTCACCACCTTCCCCTTTATTCAGATTCTTTTAAAAATGCCACTTCTTCCATGCTTCCCAGACAAGAAATGTGCATATAGGAAAGATGTGCCCCTGCTCAACCTGAAAAAGTGTGTGATCCTTCCACACTCATCCACCCCATCTCATGAGTTGTCCGTACCCTTCACTTATTCCATCACATCCACCGTTAGCCTATGGAGGCAGAGCCATGCAGCGTACGTTTATGTGCTGTATCAAGCACCTGGCAGGTTGTCTAAACACCTGGGACCCTGCATACTGGGCCAAACCCAATGGGACCCGAGGAATCCTGTTGGGTTTATGAGTCTGGCTCCCTGGGGACAAGAGACCCCAAAGGTCCAGGACGTCAGAATAAGGCTTGATCCTGACTGTTGAGCATGTGTAGGGCTCTAGATAAAATGAGGTAACTACTTATCAGGTTAGTTGCAAGTGCGGCTTTCCACTTGTACTTACAGGCTAGGCTTATGCACACATTCGTGAACGTTATTGCGCAGATCCTGCCTGTAAAATAAGCAGGTGATATTAGCACAAACTGGAAAGAGTGTGTCACGTCCAGGCTCTGGCCAGGTGAGTGTATGTTACTTCCTTGAGAGTTCTGTTAATTAACAGAGCTTTTTGAACAATAAGGATGATAAATTTCCTTGGGATCCGGTGTAATTACATGAACTCAGAAGCATATTGAATTCAAAGAGTGTGTCAAGTCATTCCACTTTTCAGCATTCGAGTGGGATTTACCAGTGACCATCTGTTCAAAGGCTACAGCCATCACTAGAAGCCAGGGGTCAGGCTCAGTCATACATCCCTGGGGTAATCTGAGGTCAAGATTATACTCTACAGTGTTGTCAACATATTAATCCAGTACATACTCATTGCCCTTTCTAATCATGCTGACCTAGTGCTGCAAATTCAATCCTGTTCAGCCAATGCAGAATACATGCAGACCCAAGCACTTTACTAATGATGCTCAATACTTCATTTGCCACTTAGGAAATAGACAAACTGGGAAGGATTTAGAAGGAAACAACAAAATTGATATAAGGCTTGGAATACAAGTCCTATGAGTAAAAGGAAGAATCTGGGCCAGTTTAGCTTGTAGGAAAGAAGAAGAAAAGGGGATAGGGGATGACACTTGTTCTCAAATATTTAAAAGGCTGCGTTAAAGAAGATGAGAGAGTTCAGTGGCACTTTAAAGACTGACAAATATTTATTAGTGCATGAGTTTTCGTCAGGACAAGCCAACTTCCTCAGATGCATGGAATGGATAGGCAGTTGGTCTTACTCTATATATGGTTACACGTGATGAGATTAGTTACAGAGAGGAAATAGTTTACACTGAAAGACAAAACCACTTGATCAGATAGAAACCCATCCCGACATACATTCATTCCCAACATACATTCCATGATTATGTGATAGTTTCAAGCTGGGTTATACCTTATATTGTAGACCTGTGTGGGGATGGCTATTTCAACTGATCACCAGCCCCTCCTACTAACGTTGACTTCTTCTCTAGTTGATGGGGGTCTGGATAAAACCGAGGAACAGATCTCAGAGGAGGTGGGTGAAGGAACCTTGGTCAGAGTCTCTTGGTCTGCTCTTTTGGCTGAGAGGCTTAGCCGATTTCTCTGAGAGGACAGTATTGATACTCTTGAGAAGGATCTTTGCGGAGGGGAAGGCACTGCGGAGATCTTTAATGCAACTGTTGGAATGAGATCACCTCTCCTAGTCAAATCCTCCCCGCCTCAGAGAATGCTGGAGGAACAAATGCCGAGTTGGTTTGACAGGACATGTAAATCCCCAAGGGCACAGCTTGGAAAGCTAGCTCGCAGAGTAAAGAGATACCCTGCTTAATTGGGAATTTATTCTCAGGCCAGAAAGAATTATATATCCGTACTCAAGGATAAGAAATACAGTTATTATAAAGCAGCTTGGTATTCCCTAGAATTGGCATTTAGGAAGATCGATCTTGTATCCTTTTGGAAGCAGATTAGGCAAGCATGGTCCTCAAACTCTGTGAGCCCACCAGGGGTCATTTTGGCATCTGAGTGGGAAGGTCACTTTTTGTCCCTTTATGCTGCTCTAGACTCAAGCTATGAGCTTGAGATCCCCCCCATAACAATTTTCCTGCTTGGCCCCCCCATTTGTCCGGAGGAATTGGAATTACTGATTGAGCAGTTACGCTCAAACAACGCCCCTGGGGCAGACTTCATCCCCCCCAAGCTTCTCAAGGTGGATACTTTGTGGTGGGCAGAACTGCTGGCCCCAATATTAACTTATGTTAATGAGTCCGGGCACTTCAAAAGAGCATTATCGTCCCAATCTTCAAGAAAGAATGTGTGCAAGATCCATCCAATTACTGCCCCATAAGTCTATTTATTAAGCATAATTGGGAAGTTATATACTAAATATCTACTCTCTCGTCTGCAGCAGTGGATGCTCTCTGAGAACATCCTATCACGTGAGCAAATAGGGTTTTCTAAAGGAGTAGCGACACAGTCATATTTTCACCTTAAACCAACTTATAACCAAATATGTTCAAGCTAAACCGGGTGCCTTGCTATGTTTGTGCTTTGTGGATCTTAAATCTGCATTTGACATGGTCTGTAGAGAACGGCTGTGGCGGAAGTTGGGCCAATCTTCCATTGATTGTTGGCTTTTGTTTTTGATGGCCCAACTGCACCAGGGGTTATCTTTGCAGGTCAGAACCAATAGGATGGGATCGCTCTCACGCCCTGTCCCAGTAGAGAGAGGTGTTAGACAGGGGTGCCTATTGGCACCCATGCTCTTTAACTTATATATTGATAAGGTTGTGGAAGTGCTCAGGGGCCCAATGTACCACCCAGCTCATTTGACTAATTTCACCCAATCTGTTCTGCTATATGCGGATGATATAGTTTTGATATCTGTCACAGACTGGGCTCAGGTGATTAATGAAGGACTTTTGCTCCTTCTGTCAGGATGAACTTCTTTTAGTTAATGATGTAAAAACAAGGGTGATGGTGGTTGGCCCGGGGCGGACAAACCACTGCTGATTTATGAACGACCATGTAATTATGCAGGTTGACTGCTATACTTATTTGGGGGAGACGTTTACTAGAACAGCTTCCTGGAGAGCTCACTACAAATCGGCTATGGCTAAGGCCAATGCCACTTGCAAGGGGATCCTCACCTTCTTTTTCTCATGAGGGGGGAAGTTGGTGGGTCCGGCTATCCGCCTGTTCAGGGCAAAGGTTATTCCACAATTGCTCTATAGGATCCAAGTTTGGAGAGTCCAATTTCTAAAAGATATGGAGACTCTCCAGAATGCTTTTTTGAGTCGCCTTCATTATAGCATGGGAAGGACCCTGGGAGAAGGGATTTATAATTGCCTAGCTCAGTTGGGCTTCTCAAAGGATTTCTTTGCTCATTTGGATTATAGCAGGGGTGGGAGCTTGATTAAGTCAAGGATTGAAGATCAGGAGGGGAAGCTCAGAGGGGAAGCAATATGCACGCAACGGGTGGTGGGTTTTTACCATCTGTTCCCCCTGGATCCTAAGGGGGCCAATTATCTTGCAGCCCTGGATGCTAAGCTAAGAGTTCCCTTCTCCCTGGCCAGATTCAATCTATTCCCCTCTGCCATCTTGCTTGGTAGATATGTGGACCTCCCATATAAATTGAGGACTTGCCAATTTTGTAACCCACCCAGAATTGAATCTATTGGTCACGTTATCTTTGCTCATTATATAAAGATTTGCGAACCAGTAGTGAATAGGATCCCTCCATGTAGTCAGTGTTGGTATATGCAACATTCATAAGTTAAAGTTACAGTAATTGACTATAGAGCCACCAGATGGTGCTGTTAAGTTTGTGTGTACACGGAAGGGAGATGGGGTTTTACAGTTGAATTCCTTTGTGTAGCCACTCCTTCTTCCCTTCTCTCTCATTGTCTCAGTCTCCATTTTGTCTTCTTACTAGCTAGATGTAACTAAGGATCTGTGCCTGAGAAAGCTTAAGTAAAGTTCTGTTTTTAAACCTTCAGCTACATTTGTCCTTACTGATTGCAAATCAGTTATTACTCTGCAACAGGCAGGAGATGCTGCTAAAATGTCTTTTGGCCGCTAGAGATCCTGCTACTACTGAAAGAATAGCTAAATGTTGTGCAGCAGCATTGTGAGTGTGCAGTGCTCTGCTAGGGCAAGCTCAAGTATGAAGTGCTCCTATTATTGGGTGGGACAAAGCTTAAGATTTCTTTAGTGTTTTACTGTTTTATCTTCTTTTTTCTTGGATATTTGTGGGCACTGGATGTATGCTTACATACTATGTTCTTATTGTCCTCTATAATTGGTGTGTTTTGTATATATTATGATGGCTAATGCTATATAATGATTGACGAGGATTTGAATATTGTGATATTTGGACTGGGTTCAGCACATGGATTGGTTTCTTCATGCATAGGAGACTGGTTCTTCCATTGCTCCTAATTCTAATTTCAAGATGCACTCCATTGTACTGATCGAGATTACAACTGGTTTGGAGCCTAGTTTTGTCCATAGTACATGGATTCATAATAAATGAATATGTCCACTTAAAAAAGTAAATGGTAGTTTCAGCTCAAGTTCAAGTACATCCAGCTTTAGTTCAAGTTTGCCAAGAACTATGTCTCCTCCCCACAGTGATAGTTGCAGATCTGAGGACTTCAAGTTCTTAATGTAGCAGTTCACATAGCTAATTAAAATAGGAGTCACATAGGACTCAAGCATCCTGGAAGATTTCTGGATTACTGGTCAAAAGAGTTCCTCCCAGGCATCCTATCACAGCTGTGTCCACGTAGTAGCTACTTAGTACAGCCGGGGAGACAGTTCCGGGTTTTCCACGCACAGTGCCTCAGTCTAAAGTGCCCCCGTCGATCTAGCTCAGAGCTGAGGGACGGATTTGCTGATGATACAGTGGGGTGGAACTGTCACTTGAAGAGAGGGCATAGGTTTATTTAATTTGTTTATATTAAAATTTATATGCTGCCCCCCTCCTGCCTCAGGCATCTCATGGCGGCTCACAGCATATTTAAAACATTTTAAAACATTAACATAAATAATGATTCAATTAAAAAAACAATATAAATCCCCATCCCCCCCCTACCCTAACCCCACCCACCCACCCCATCTCCCTCAGGAAAGGTCTGACAGAACAGTCTGGTCTTATATTGTCTACGGACAGAGGGGAGACTAGCAGCCAAGCGGATCTCTGACAGGAGGGAGTTCCACAGCCACGGCGCAGCCACGGAGAACACCCTCCTCATAGTGGACACCCGGGAAACCTCGAGGAGGGCACCCCCAGCCGACCACAGGGGCTACTGCAGGACCCGGAGGGTGAGGCGGTCCTGCAGATAGGCGGGGCCCAAGCCGTTTAGGGCTTTAAAAGGTAAACACCAACACCTTGAATTGGGCCCGGAAGCCTACCAGCAGCCAGTGCAGAGAGCGGAGCACAGGTGTAAGTAAGTGTAAGTATTAAGTAAGTAATTTATTAAAGCGTGACCATAGGTCATTGCTTTTAGTCATACATAATTATACAAACAGTACAACCAATACAAGTAATGCAAATAAAACAAAACAAAATAAACCTATGCGGTAAATACAAACTTAGGAATTGAAAAAACCCTCTTGGTGTAGGCTTGAAAGTATCATACCCTTTATATTCCCAAATAAGAATAATGAAAATATGACAAAAACTATAACCACAATATACAAAACTATATCAAAACTAAGGCATGGGGTAACTGTTTCTAGCGAGACAGAGAAAAATTTAGAAGTCAGTTCTAAGTCTGTTGATTCCAATTTAAAGAATATGACAAGAAATTAACCAAAACAGACCCACACTGATGTTCCAAAAGAAATTAGACATTAGACATACAACTAAAAATAAGTTATTAAAAAAATTAACCATTACTCATACCAATTAACAAATATAAAAAAGGCAATCACTATAACAAAAGCCAATTACAATTTAGCAGCTACCTTTACTCATCTGTATCAACAAGTTAACAAGTATTACAAATATTACCAACCCCCCCATGATTCCAGAAAAATTCACACCAGGATGACAGAGCACAGGTGTGATATGCTTGCATCGGCCCGTCCCCGTCAAGAGACGGGCCGCCACATTCTGCACCAGCTGCAGCTTCCGAACCAACACCAAGGGTAGTCCCACGTATAGCACGTTGCAGTAATCCAGTCTCGAGGTAATAAAAGCATGGATGACTGTGGCCAGATTCGATTCTGAGACATACGGCCTAAGCCGACGCATCAGGTGTAACTGGCGAAATGCTCCCTTCGCCACAGCCGCCACCTGGGAATCCAGACGGAGCGGTGGGTCCAGGAGCACCCCCAGACTCCAGACCTGAGAAACCAGGAGAGGGCGGACCCCATCAACCACTCCCTCGGCCCTCCCCACAACCATCACCTCCATCTTGTCAGGATTAAGCCTCAGGCAGCTCACCCTCATCCAATCCCCCACAGCGAACAAATATTGGGTAAGCACCAAGACTGCCAGGCCTGAGTTGGAGGAAAATGAGATATATAGCTGGGTGTCATCAGCATATTCATGACATCTCACTCCATACTCCCTAACAACCTCTCCCAGAGGCTGCATGTACACATTGAACAAGAGAGAGGATAAGATGGAACCCTGCTGTACTCCACACGTGAGACCCCCACCTGGGGGAGAAGATAAAAACTCCCCCAGCACCACACACTGGGTTCTTCCAGCCAGGAAAGAGCAGAACCATTCAAGAACAGTCCTGCCAATCCCTGCCCGGTCCCACAGTCCAGTCACCAACAACTCATAATCAACGGTATCAAATGCAGCTGAGAGATCTAATAGGATCAGTAGGGTCAAATGACCCCGGTCCAACTCACGGGAGAGGTCATCGGCCAAGGCCACAATTGCAGTCTTCGTGCCATAACCCGGACGAAAGCCCGACTGTGAGGGATCAAGAAAGTTAACCCGGTCGAAATGCCCCTGAAGCTGCTGAGCCACCACCCGTTCAATAACCGTCCCTAAAAAGGGAAGGTTAGAGACTGGCCGATAACTGGCAAGGCCGTCAACTTCCAAAGATGGTTTCTTGAGCAGGGGCCACACCATCGCCTCCTTGAGACAGCTCGGCACCCTGACCTCCCCAAGGGAGGCATTCACTATCCCCTCCAGCAACGGCCCCAGTGTCTACCGGCTAGCCTTAACCAGCCAGGATGGGCATAAATCTAGTTCACAATAGGTGGCTCAAACAATAGGTTGGTGAGATCTCGGTGGGGAGAAAGCACGGGAGCCAGCGAGTCGAACCACAAGGAAGAGCTGAGCTGGGCTGCCCCACTTAGGACTCTCACTAAGATGCATCCAGCAGAATCTCCCATGACAGTAACTGGCCTATTGCATGCACCATGCCGCGCTCAATGCTTTCAGTCTCCCAGAACCAATCACGGGGACTCTGGGAGGACACTGGAAAAGCTTTATATTGTCACAACCAGCCTGTTTACACTTGTTCTAGGTTAATCTCTTGCTTGTCAGGTGGTGTCCGCAAAACATTGATGCTCTCTAGGAAAAACCTTCCCCAGTCCTCACTGTATCCTCTGCCCTTCCTGACACCAATTATTCCACAACACGCATCCTCACAGTACCCGTGAGTTCCAAATCCAATCCCAGTACCTTTAATCCTTCCCTTCCACAATCCTTATTCCACTTTATTCCTTTAACACGCCCCCTCCCCCCGGTGTGTGTTAGTATCTGTCTCCCCAGTGTACATCATATACATATAGTGTTAGTTTGTTATAGGTATTATATAGTTAGTTATAAGATATTTGTTTATAGGCTATATTAGGGTATAGGATTATAGGCTATATTAGAATTATAGGAAAGGATATATAGGATTATGATAAGGATAGATAAGGATATAGAAGATAAGATATAGAGATAGAACAGATATACATATTAGGATGATAGAGATATTTCATATTGATTAGTTCGATAGTATTAATAAGTTATACATATACACCATGAGGAAGGGAAAGAGAGCAAGCTCTGGCTGTTGGACAGCCAACTTTAGGGAAGAGGAAAAATGCTTTGGAGGCAAAATACAAGCTCTTCCTAAGTCTTAGGAAGTCCTAAAGTTATTCCCTTTGGAATCCAAAAGCTAAAATGAAACAAAAATAAATGGATGATTTTATTTAAAAAAAAACAAAAAACGGAAGACATTTAAAAACGAAAATGAAAACAAAAAAGAAAGAAGGGCCTGTTGTGCAGACCCACAGTCTTTGCAGCTCTGTTTTTTGGGTCTCTGGGCCAGCCACGGTCCATCTGCAGCCCAGACCCACCTTAGCCCCCAACAGAGCTCTTGCAGGAGATCCTCCTCTTCCAGCCACTCCCTTACAACTGACCTTTCTACCTTATAAGGCTTGAGCATGCTGCACATGCTCTGGGACTTGGAAGACACTCAGATACACTACAGAAACTGAGCATGCTTAGGGACTTGCGACACATTCACACCTGATGGCAGTGCTGCTTGGAAACTGCCGCGGGCCAAAGACGTGACTGGGGGGGGATGCCGGAAGTACTGCTGGTGTGAATGGGGTTCCGCCGTGATTTTACTTGCGGACAGGGCTCAAAATCCAGCCCTGTTATCCGCAAGTAAAATTGCGACGGAACCCTGTTCGCACCAGCAGTACTTCCGGCATCCCTCCCCCACGCCCTCCTGTTCCTGCTGTGTCTTTGGCTTGCAGCAGTTTCTAAGCTTTGCTGTCGTCAGCTGTGAATGTGGTCTGTGTCTTGAGGGAATTCCCAGGGCTGACTCAGCCATCCTCGACTGCACCCGTTGCCATTAAGGCGCTGTCCCTAGCTGCCTGCAGCACCACTAGGCCAGTCTCCCGAGGGGGCCAGCTTCTGAAAAGGCCAGCAGCTCTCCTTGCTTGGCTGTGCCCTGCCACAGCCGGTATTTCAAAATTAGTCCTCTGGGGCCTCACACTCAAAACTGATCACAGTCATTCCAGAAACAGCTCTGGTGCACCTTAGGAGAGCAGGTCCCTGGGCCCTTCTAGCACTGGCTCCCCAACACTTTGCAAAGGCCATCAGGAGTACATTTTTAAAAGGGAAGGAGAAAAGGGTGGGGGGAGTCTAAACCTAACGAATGTCCTCAAGTTCTTGTGGAATAATTTCTGCTGGCTTCCCTACCCAGAGCACAGACCTACCCTGGAGAAATGACAAGCCCTTGGCAGCCTCATTCCCCCTCTCTCCAGCCAGACATCCCCGTGTCAGCCCCATGTCCCCTTCCTACATCCCCAAGCCAGCAACCCCCACACCAGCTAGCTGTGTTTCATTCTCCCCTCTCCCACATCCCCAAGCCAGCAACCCCCACACCAGCTAGCTGTGTTTCATTCTCCCCTCTCCCACATCCCCAAGCCAGCAACTCCCCACACCAGCTAGCTGTGTTTCATTCTCCCCTCTCCCAAGTCATCTCTGAGCCAGACCCAGGCCACACAACACAATAATGGAACAGGCTGAAACATGTTGCAGCCTTACGAAACAGCAGCTCTTCAATAGCAAGGCACTCTCCCTACTCTGAGGCACACACAGGGATGCCCTATCCCCCTTTTCTTTGACAGAATTACAGTTAGGGTTGCCCCCTCTCAGGGTTTGACCATCAGATTCCCATAGGCCAAAATGAGAGTCTTGGCATAAAACTGTGAGAGGTAGCAACCCTAATTACAGAAAACCACCATAGAGGTCATTAGATCCTTCAGGTGTATTTTAGAACAGGATTTGACACTGCTTTTTTTTAGGACACAGTCTTCACCCATTGAAGTCAGCAGGAGTTTTAGCCATTGTCTTCAATGGGTTCAGGATTGCAACAATTAAAAATAGGACAAAAATCCCTTAAAAACCAACCCTCACCCCTAAAACCCATCTACCTCAACCCCCAACACCAAGCTGGGGGCTGAAGGGCATAGTAAATTCTATTAACACGAATGTCATGTATAGAGGAGAGCGTTTCTGGTGGGTAACAAGGATCAATATGGTGATCTGAAGAAAGAATTAACCTATGAATATCACAGGTGGTACTAAATTCTTGGAAGGAGTGGAGGGTAGAGAAGTAATGCAAAAGGCCTGATTCAAAGCCCATTGGTTTCAATCAGCATTGGATTGGGTCCTCCAGAGAGCAAGTAGAAACGCAATGAGAAAGCAACAAAAGGAGATTAATCTATGAAAAATGCAAGCTAATGCACCTGGAGGGAAATAATGCAAACCACAGCTATTCATGGGGAGAGAACTGACAAGCAGAAGCATGAAAAGAGAGAGACGGTGGGGGATGGTCATGACCACACATTAGAAGTCTGTAATGTTAAATAGAGCAGTAGGTGGGGAGGGAACCCCAAGCAATGATGTTATGCCATAGGTTACTGCTCCCCCCTTTAAAGCTTTCACCTCCCGTCAGAAGCAGACTGAGGAGCATGTTCAGACAAAAGAAGCAACACTAGCCAATCGGCTGCAGTGACCAATTCATAATCAGTTGGTCCATGGCATCGACAGTGATGCTCGACATGCCCAGTCCTCTCCAAGTGCTCTGCAATAGGGGGAGGTACAAGAAGTTGTTTAAGGGGAGGGGTTTCAGGGCCTGGCTCAAAAGCACTCACTAATCTCATCCACAGGGGCCTCTAAGGGCCTAAGGAAGCAAACATTTGTTTTGTAGAAAAGTCATCAGTTTGGGGAAAAGTTGTAGCCTCTCCCTCCCCGTTTTCCAAACAGTTTTCTTGTTCACCGGGATTGGCTCACTGCTAGCAGTGGCTGGTGCTTAAAGAAATTGGAGCAGGGAGGTGGAAACAATATACTTCAACCTCCTCTCACTCTTACCCCATCTCCCTTACTCACTCACATTCACACACATACCCCTCCCCCCTCCAGCTGGAGCTGCTACAGTTACTACCCAAGTACTCCAATGGCTATTTGGCTAGGGCTGATCCCAAGCTAGCACTAGACTGCTTAGGGCAGTTACGAATAAGCTCTGTTCTGTGCCTGCTCACAGTTCTTGAGTACAGGCTTCTGTGTAGAGCACAGAGAAGGGTTAAGGCTAGAGCAGCCATCTCTGCTCTTCAACAGCAGGGCAGCTAGGGTTGCCATCTCCCCAGGTTGGACCTGGACATTTTGAATTTTATCCCAGAGTCTCTGGAGTAAGCCCTAAGAAACTGAGGCTTCTGGGGGGCAGCAAGACCCTACATGGTGGAGTCACTGCTGGGACAAGGCCCTGCAGAAGCACCTGTCCTGGCAGCCACTTTTGTGGGGCCCTGTCCTCTGCCCCTGTGACGGCACTGCTAGCACTTTCTCACCCCTCTCCCAACTGCACAAACCAAGGTTGGGCCTGGGGGACAGGGCAGCCATGATAGAAAGGGAGCAAGGCAAGGAGGCTGTCCTTCTCCTTGTCTGATGCAACCCTGCCCTTTGTAGCACATCATGACATCACATTTTGTGGGATCGGTTTCAGATGGTATCGCCTGCCGATGTGAAGTCCTTGTTGGGATCTCTTTGTGCCACCACTTGTGAACAAGATCCTTGCCCGTCCTGGTTGGTGAAAGCCAGCCAGGAGACATTATGGCTGTTGCTGGCTGGGGTGGTTAGTGCCTCCCTTCGGGAGGGCAGGGTGCCTGACTGCCTAAAGGAGGCTGTGGTTAGACCCCTGCTCAAGAAACCATCTCTTGACGCTGATGCTCCTGCCAGTTATTGGCCGGTCTCTAACCTTCCCTTTTGAGGGAAGGTTATTGAACGGGCTGTGGCATGGCAGCTCCAAGAACATCTGGACTGCATCAGTTTCCTTGACCCCTCTCAGTCCAGGTTTCGGCCTGGGTATGGTACAGAGACTGCATTGGTGGCGTTGGTTGACAATCTCCGTCTGGCGTTGGACCAGGGTTGTCAGACCTTACTGGTCCTGCTAGACCTTTCAGCTGCGTTTGACACAGTCGATCATGAGGTGTTGGTGACTCGTCTGCGGGACCATGCCGGGATTGGCGGGACGGTCTTGGACTGGTTTAGTTCATTCCTGGCTGGGAGAACTCACTGGGTGGTCTTGTGGGAGTGTACGTCTTCCCCCCGGGACCTCACGTGTGAAGTTCTGCAGGGTGCCATTCTGTCCCCCCTCTTAACATCTATATGCAGCTGTTAGGGGAGATTGTGAGAGTGTTTCAGGGCATGCACTGTCATCAGTATGCTGATGACACTCAGCTCTACCTCTCCTTTTCCATCGACCCAGGCCATGCAGTCTCTTTATTTTCCCAGTGCCTGTCGGCTGTGGGGGCTTGGATGAGGTTGAGCCATCTGCAGCTGAATCCTGACAAGACGGAGGTGATATTGGTGGGTGAGGGCCTGGGGGGTCTGGGAGTGGTTGAATCTCCTCTTGGCGGGGCGGGGGGAGGGTTTCGCCCTCCCATGGTCTCGCAGGTACGGAGTCTGGGTGTGCTCCTCGATTCATGGCTCAGCTTGGAATCTCAGGTTGTGGCCATGGTGGGGAGTGCGTTTCAGCAGTTACATCTTGTCCGGCAGCTTCGGCCATCTCTCTCAGACTCTGACCTCGCCACTGTCATCCATGCCTTCATCACCTCGAGGCTGGATTACTGCAACGCGCTGCGGCCCATCTACTTACTGGGGCAGGCCGCAGGGAGCACATGACACCTGTGCTCCGGGCTCTGCACTGGCTCCCTATAAAGCACCGGGCTAGGTTCAAGGTTCTGGTTTTGACCTTTAAAGCCCTTCACGGCCTGGGCCCTGCCTATCTGCGGGATCGTCTCACTCCCCATGTGCCTGTGCGACCCATGAGCTCGTCCATGGGGGCCTTTTTGGAGGTTCCCTGGGCGAGATGGGTGGCCACTGATGTGAGATCTTTTTCGGTGGCTGCTCCCGTGCTGTGGAATTCGCTCTTGGAGGAGGCTCGGTTGGCCCCCACCTTCCTGTCATTTTGACGTTTGTGTAAGACCTGGCTGTTCCGCCAGGCTTTTGGCGAGGGGGGGAGGGTTTGGGGAGGGAGGGGGAGTTTTAGGATTTGTTTTAAAATTTGCTGATTTATTTTTTAAGTTTTTTTTTTTTTTTTAATTTGTGTTGTTCGCCGCCCTGAGCTGCCTTTGGGCAGGAGGGGCGGGATACAAGTTTTAAATAAATAAATAAACAAATAAATAAAAGAAATCACAACAATTTGCAGGGGGGGGGGGCAGGATTATGTCTGAAAGGGATAGGTCCCCTTGCCCTGCCCCTTCCATCATCATCGAGTATTCTCTGGGTTGTCCCCTGGAGGGAGGTGGTAACCCTAACAGCAGGCTTGCCACCCTCACTGAAATGACTCTGACACTCCCATTGTTGCCTATGGAAACATCAGGGTCATCTCCATCAGAGGTGACAACCATACCTAACAACAGTCTCTGCTCACTCAAAAGCTGTGAGCAGGCTTTTAACAGAATTTGCAGGCAGCTACAAGATTAGTCCCTATTAGAGAGGACTGTGCTCTACCCACAGCACTGTGCATGGGAGCTGTGAGCAAGCACAGATTGAACAGAGCTTGCTTGCAGCTGCCATAAGTAGTTTAGGGCTAGTTTGGATCCAGCCCTGGTGACTGCAGTTCTAAGGCAGCAGCAGCAGCAGTAGCAGCAGCAGCAGATGATGTTCTAGGATTTTCTAGTGGTGCTGAACTCCGTTAGTCCCAATGGCTGAGCCACCACTGCTCACTGCGAATGAATCAGCAGTCATCTAGTAACTCTGCCACTGCCACTCTATACTAGGAGTGAAAGGCTCTTACCAAGCCCTGAACTAGCCAGACCACTTTCCTACCATTAAATTAACCACAGTCACTGGGATTTTCAAAAAAAATTTAACCAGGCAAGGCATCTGACTCCCATGGTAATACAATATGTGTTGAATATCAAGGCTATGTTCAGACAAATATTTGCAATGGGACACTGCCACATAGCAAGTTACTGCCCTGGAGCAATTAAGAGGTTCACCTGAACATGGCCAAAGACTCCTTTGAAAAACTTAGCCCATCAGTAGCAGCTTGTATCTTAGGTAGATACGGCTGCTTCATACCGTACATTATTTTGTGTTAGAGATTTGTGCATAATTTACCGTGGTCTGAATCCTCCATTCTGCATTCATGATGGGAGCAGGGGAAATAACAAACACGTAAGGCAGGGCAGTGAAATCCTACCTTCACAAACAGGAGTCACTGATTCATCAGAAATACTCCTGTGCGAATGGCACCCAAAAATGCATCCTGATTTTTGCGCAAATCGTGCAACGTAAGAGTGCAAGCAGTCTTCAAATTACTTGAATTGTCTTCTGGGCACCAGCAAGGCAGACATTAATTCATTCCTTGGACTCACCATGTACCTGCTTCTTTCCTTCGGAAGCAGTTCCTGCTGCTGTGACCTGCGACCCAGGGAGTACAGCGGGGCGGGGGATGATGATGATGGGATACAGGGGTAGGGGCAAATGTGCAAGGAAACCTCATACTGGGATAAAACCA
Organism: Sphenodon punctatus; assembly: GCA_003113815.1. Lineage (NCBI taxonomy): Eukaryota > Metazoa > Chordata > Lepidosauria > Sphenodontia > Sphenodontidae > Sphenodon > Sphenodon punctatus. The sequence continues at coordinate 2,476,891 of QEPC01009912.1, read as the reverse complement.
TGAAGATATGAATGCCCTTATGTACACACACACACAAAAAAAGCCCATTGTAGATTCCACAAGATTGTTGGGAGTGTAAATGCTCCCTGATGCATCCAGTGACGTCACGCATGACCTATGAGACTAGGAAACCCGCAAGAATGGTGCAGGTGTGAACGTGGCCCAACAGTGGTTCTCTTATGTCTTGTCTAATATATTGTATTGTCCATCCCCATTTCTCTTTTGGCTTCAGTACATTTCCATGAACAAACAGAGGAACAAGTAGCAAGAGAATATTTTGTATGGAAAGGAAACAAGACTTAAGAACTCTAATGCATTTAGATGGAGAGGTTAGAAAGCAAATCCACTAAGGGAAGGGCTGGATAATAACTGGCAGATACCAGTCCCATTGCCGTAAGTCTTCTAGTGAGGAGAGGGAAGCAGTGATTGGCTGGTGTCTGGCAGTTATCCGAACCCTAGCAGTTGGTACTGATTCTTCAGAATAATAGAGGAGGAGGAAAGGTAGGGATGGTTCCCCCTGGGATCAGAAACCTAGGGAAGGTACTAGGTGAGCAGTAGATGTAGTATTCTGTAAGCCAGTTGGCAACTCTGTGGAAAACAAAAACTTTAAAGCAAAGCAAATAGGCTTATCTTCTACACAAGCGTGCATGTAAATCAAGGCATTTTCTAGGCTCCAGGAAAAACCCCATGAAGAAACAGCCACACTGGAATACAGACCCAGAGACCTTATTGGCATGCACTTACAGTGCTCGATGGGACACTTAGGTCCAGCATTCTAGCAAGGCTTTCGGGAAACTGCAACATTCTGCTGCAACACAGAATTTCAGGAGGAACTCCCTTTTCTGTGTATTAACTTGAAAGTTGTTTTGTACTTGTTCTTGGATGCAGTGATGGATGATGATGTATTTTGATGTGACATTTTAAAAATCCCTCATTTAAACTGTGACAGATTGACAGACATGCTGAATTCCAAATATGGACTGAAGCGTTAATCCTGGCAGAATGTTTGAATTTTCTGTAGGCTTTTGATAAGTCTGCATTCACACACTGCACTGGAAGTGTTAAAATTATACTTGGCAGTAGCCAAGCACCTCATTTCGATCTCTCTCAATCTTTTAGAGAGACATAACATTCTATCCATTTTACAGATAGAGTAAAAATGTTGAGGCCGGAACACCTTAAGTGATACTAGGGCTGTGCATTCAAAAGTCCTTTTTGGCTCCCATATTCAACACACAAATACTAGGGCTGTGTATTTGGGTTCCAAGTGAACCTAAAATTACCCCAACAACATGGTAGCCAAGGGCTCGAACCTGACCACAGAAACTGCAACACATACCCTGCTGCCTGACTCTCAGCGGAGAGCTGCGTGCACTGCTTGGGGAGCCCATAGTGAGCCCTGCCTGCGCAGGGGCCACTACTATCTTAGCGCTACAGTCTCCAGCACTACCCAGAGCACAGACCAGGAGAAATGGCAAGTCCTTGGCAGCCTCGTCCTCCTCCCAGCCCAAATTCCCCAAGTCAGCCCCATGTTCCTTTCCACATCCCCAAGCCAGCATCCCCCATACGAGCTAGCTGCCTGTCCCATTCTCCCCTCTCCCAAACTAGTCACATACATCAGTCTCCCTTAAGCCAGCTACTGTCTCTGAGCCAGACCCAGGGCCCATTCAACCCTCCCGAAGCCAGCCATATTCTCCACCCTCCCCCAAACCAGTGCCCCCCTTTTAAAATTGGTAAAAGACTTAGCAGCAATTTTAACCACATTTTCCTTTCCTTATGGGCCTGGCCAAACTGGCAGAGCCTCATGGCACTTCTATGCCAAAATAACCCATGCTCAAGGACCTGTGTTCACGGTCTTCTTCATTGGTGGCAACGGGGGGTGGGGGAATTCAGTGAACACAGGCGAATATATGAATACCAGTAACCACAAATATTAACATACAAAAAATACTTGACCCCGTGCATCGACATATGTGATACACATACACTTCCTAGCAGAATGGAGCCTCAAAGAAAGAATGCTTAAGATGTTTCAGCAATGATAATACTGCGAAGGGAAACCACAGCACAGAGCAAAGTGACTTTCCCAAAGATGGTTAATGACAAGGCTAGGAATAGAACCCAGGAGTCCTGCCTCCCAGTTCAGTTTTTTTAAACTCTAGCCCAAGGGTGGGGAGGTTTTTTGCTTCCCATGGGCCATTATGAACATTAGTACAAGCTCCATAGGCTAGGTAGGATTGGGGGTGCTTAAGGGCTGAGCTCAGGCTGAAGGAAGAAAAAGGAGGGATCCAGTTCATGGATCTGTGCCATGGATCAATCTCCTGTACTTCAGTGCATGCCCTCAGCTTTACTTCCTGAGCAGTATAGTCTTTCAGTGCTTGACTGGATCAATGGGTCAGATAAAGAAAATGGAAAGGAGGCAAAACAAAAATAAAAAGCTAAGAGCTAGATTTAGCCAATGGGCAGTAAGTTTCATGCTACTTCTGAAAGCGAGTAGTTTCTTCATGGGTGGGAAGTTTACCCTACAATGTGTCTCAATATTTTGCACATCACCACTGCTGTTAACCCACAATAGAATCCTTGCCTCAAAAAACTCTCAGTTGATCATGGTCATTGGGCACAGTCACTATCTACCTCCTGCTCCATCCTCTCATCCAACTCGCACTCAAGATCCTAAAGTGGATAATCAGTGACAGCTTTGTCACTGCAGGAAGTGAGATTAAAAGGGTTTAGTGCTGCTATGGCAACAACCAAGTTCAATGGTTCTTAAAATAGTATGGAAACCTTAGCTGATGACAGAGCTTTGAAATGACTCACTTGGAGAATTCTGTACTGGTGACCTAGAGATTTGCATTTCACATCAAAACAGAAGTATATTATAATAAGTTTATTTTTCAATGTATATTTGCACTTGTCTAGTCACTTGTGAATTAATGTCAAGAATAGAAACTGTGGTGGTTAGACACTTAGTCACAGTGCTGTGAACTGTGGTATAACTGATAACGTCTGGTGCAGACTTCCACTCATGCTTAGCTAGTACAGATGTTCTTTGTTTAACACCCTTGAATGCAATAATACATTATTGGATAAAAAGCTAAAAGTTCCATGTACCAGAAAGACCCAGACTCCACCCTAGCTCACCCACTGGCATCAGGAATTGTGGCTGTGGATCAAAAGGTAGATAAGAGTGTAACCCTATTTTAAAGTGTTACTGTGAACAATAGAACTCCACCCTCTTTCCAGAACACATTAGACATGCCCTGAAGCAGAAGGGGTTACTAGGGAGATTAGTTCACCATTGTCGGGATTAGGATGTAATGGTCCGTAATAGATCATTAATAGTTTGTTGCACCTTCCTCAGATGCACATGGTCCTGACCACTCTTCAGAAAAAGGCTACAGCATAGGAAGACTACTGGTCTGGCAAGTATGGTAATTTCTGCACAGCAGTCTGATGATGCACAAGAAGGGACAGAATTAAGAACATAATTAGTGCCATACCGAGTCAGACCAATGATCTATCAAGCCCAGCATCCTGTCCTCTGACAGTGGCCAATCTCGATCGCATGGGAGAAGAACCAAGAGTCACAATGGGTTCATTTCCCATTGTTCACTCCCAGCTCTCGACAGTAAGAAGCTCATCCCATAAGCTACTTGGTTAATAGCCATTAATGGACCTACTCTCCAAGAACTTATCCAGGCCTTTTTTAAACCCAACTATACAACTGGCCTTGACAATGTCCTCTGGCAACAAATTCCATAAGTTAATTATGTGTTGAGTGAAAAGGTACTTCCTTTTATTTGTTTTAAATCTGCCAGCAGCTAGTTTCATGGTGTTCCCTAGTGCTAGTACTATTTGAGAGGGTAAATAAACTGTTTGCTATTTCTCATTCCACACCACTCAAGATTTTATAAAACTCTTATCATGTCCCCTCAGTCTTCTCTTCTCTAAGCTGAAGAGACCCAGTTTGTCAAGACTTTCTTTGTACAGGAGCCCTTCCATGCCCTTGATCATTTTTGTTGCCCTTCTCTGCACCTTTTCTAGTTCAGCTATGTCTTTTTTGAGAAGGGGTGACCAGAACTGCACACAATATTCGAGGTGTGGTCGCATCGATTATTTGTATAGAGGCATTATGACATCCTCAGTTTTATTCTCTATCCCTTTGTGAATAACTCCTAACTTTTTTTTACTTTTTTTTTTTTTTAACGACTACTGCTGCACACTGGGCTGAGGATTTCAGTGTATTGTCCACAATCACTGCCAGATACTTTTCCTGAGTGGTAAAGGATTTACCACTCAGGAAAATTCAACCTGTACTGTCAACTGAGAACTCTACAAGCTGTTCAGATACTACAGTGGATGATGAATTATGGGACTGTAATGTATAATCAGAGTAAACATCTATTACAGTTGCTGAAGGCAGACAATGAGCGTCTGAACACAAGAAGTGCAGCTTGGGACAGGTGGTTTAATTTTTATATTAACAGTTTAGGGCAGCATATTTTTAAAAATGAAAAGATGTTTTACCAAAATATACAGGCACTATCCATTAATCTTACCCGAAGAGGAGTTGAAAGTCACCCCAAATGTTCATAAAAGTTTGTTTTAAATTGTTAAGATCCAAGTTCAGACTGACAGCAGCCTTATTAAAAGTATTTATTAGTGCCCACTATGTACCATGTGTTTTCAAAACATCAAGAGATAAAGTGTGCTTTCAGCAGATCAAGAGCTACAGCTATTTATATACAGGAACACTATCTTTTCCATACACAAAGACATTATCTGCTACAGGAGAGGAAGCATTTTCTGAGCAGGGAAACAAATAACTTCACTGCAGTTAATGGGATTAACTCTACAGTTAAGTGGAGTTAAGTGTTCATGTATACAAGCCCTAACAATGCCTTCGTTTCAGGAGAGAGCAGCCCTTTTCTCATGGTAGTGAACAGCAAGACCTGAATAATCAGTTCAGCAATATCTCCACATTACATACGCCTGGTGATTACATTCAGAGAAGAGAAGATAAGCAGAGACTAATAGTGATGGGATGGATAAGTTAGTCTTTTACTTCCCATACCCTGCAATTTTAGAATGATACAAGTGAGATGTTCCCATTTCTGCATCTAAGAGGATACACATTTTAGCAAGAAAGAAGCTAAACTCTGAATTAAGTACAAGATCTTACATTTAGGGTGTGGCATCTTCAGGGATTGTGTAGATACTATGCATATGCATCCTCCCTTAATGAAAGGGGTTGTACTAGATGAGACTTGGGGTTGCTACCAGCGCTACAATTTTATCTTATAGCACACCATTTTAGCTTTGAAAGGTCTACGGTATCATACCTTGGAGGTGGGACGTACTATCATTTATCCATTTCTGTCCATGAAACTGAATTAAAGACTATTATGATACAAACCTTTGTGGGCAGAGGCATCCTACTGCACCAGTACATTTTAAGAACAAACATTTCAGAGGAAAACACGGTGAAATATGCAGAATGTGGCAGGATGGTTTGATGTAAATTCAACACCTTTTTAAGATGACCTGAGCCTATCTTCTCTGCTGATGAGTAATAATGCTCCTACATTCGTGCGTACACCTCCACCTACATTATAGGGGGAAGAAATTGTTAAAGGTACTGAACAACGTGGGCAAGAGAACGTCGTCGAATCACTGGAAGCTATCACATTCCAGATACGCGGGAAGCAGGATTAAAGGTTAAATGTTGAACTTTGAATGTCACATTTAAGTTTGTGATTAGAGCTGGAAATATCGCAAGCTTTCTTCAAATATAAACTTGAATAAAATCAGAATTTGGTTAGCCTACATGAATCCCTTTTGGATGAATCTTTCAGACACCATCGATGAAAGTTTACATTAGGAATATTTGTAGAAACAATGCATTTAAGTTAATTTGAGAATTTGTAGGAAGTACAGTATGTGCTTGAATATATATAGTGCATGTGCATGCCTTATAAATGTGCTTCTTGGTTGTGGTGACAAAACTGGCAAGCAGAAGTGGCATCACCAATGCATCCAATTAGAACCTGGGCTGGTGCAAGGATTTTTGCTGGCCTAGGCAAACTCCTACATGCATACCCCTTGCACAACCAGTACACACATTGCAAGCCTCACATGCAACTCACGCTTGTTACACATAAGTTATAATCCCTGTGTGCATACACCTAGTGCGAAACACGCACATGCACAGCCTGCTTCTGGTAGCCCTGCTTCCCCCCTGCCTCCTGGCCCCAGATCCAGTTGCAGAGCCAACCAGCAGTGGCAGTAGCTGTTGGATGGGGGATGGGAGAGGCACCCCCTTCAACTTGCAGGAGAAGCAGCAGAACAGCCTGGATCAGGGGCAAGAGAGATGACAGCGGAAGGTCGCCCCTCTCACTCCTGATCCAGCGCAGAGTTTATTGGCAACACTGCCTAGGGCAGTAAGTTGAAAGGGGAGCCTTTCCCATCCCATCCAGTGCAGATGTTATTGCCGGCAGCGGCAGCAGCTCAGCTGGATCGGGAACAGGAGAGTCACCCCCTTCAAGTTGGTGCCCTAGGCAGGTGCCTGAGCTGCCTAATGGTAGCATTGGCCCTGATTAGAACCAAAGTTAAAATTTCATATAAATGAATATTTAGCAACAAACCCTCCTTTGAGCAATTTAAATAGCAAGAATTGGACTGTAATAATCCCCAATGATTTTGAGAAAATTTTAAAATTACTTGCAGGCTAGTCTGTTCATGTAAATAATGGCTAAATTTATTCACTAGGAATTATTTCTACCCCTCTGATTAAAAAACAATAGTGCTAGGATACTTTTTCTATGTTAGTATGGAGGGACATAGATTTCAAAAGCTTAAAAATATTTGTATTATTGGAACTACATTAACGTGCAAGGAAGAAAACCAAACCTTTAGAAGATGCCATGTGCACCATGCCTTGTACCTCAGCTTCCTCTTCCCAAATCAGCCCCTGCACCTGATATACAAGCCAGTCCCTTTCCTCAGCCTGCTTAATTCAACCTAATGCAGAAACAAAAGCAGCCTGGTCCCTGTTCATTTCCAAATATTCCAGCATCCAGTGGGCTCTTCATTAATTGTAGGGTTTATATCTAACCGGTAGTCTTTTGCAATTGTTCTGCAGATCCCACAGACTCCCCTTCAGTCTCACATTCCTATAAGTAAAGAAGCAAAGTAAGATAAAGCCCCAAAACACCTGGTTGGCCAGGGTATGACCAGGGTTTTTGGGTTTCCTTCTCTCTGGCTGTCCCGCAAAGGGCCACTGGACCAGCCCAGTGGCGGCTGGTGTGTTAGTGGGTGGGGTGGGAGCCAATGGTAGGTGGGGTCAAGCAGAATTTTGTAATTACTATGGAATTTTACAGCCTCAGTTCCCCATCTGTAAAAAATGTGTGTGTGTGTGTGTGTGTGTGTGTCTGTCTGTCTGTCCCTGTGTTCCTCTCACCCGTGTCCTTCTTAGATTGTAAACCCACTGGCAGGGACCTGTCTCCAATAGCCACCAGCAGGCAATGTGTTCAATGGCAGGAGTACCATAACAGCTAGTCCAGATTTCAAACAAACCAACTAACAGGTCAGACTCAGAGCTTAAAGCAATAATTAACCTGGGGTTCTTTCCATTTGCCTTCAGTTTCTCAGCCAAACACTGCAGTCATGTTTTAAAGCTTCTCTCCACAACTTTAGGGAAACTTGCTTTCTTAGTGAAAGCC
>QEPC01009912.1:2447617-2461930 GCA_003113815.1 Sphenodon punctatus | reverse complement strand
GTTACGAGATCACGGTGAACCACGGTGAATACCCACCTGTGGTCACCGTGTCTCGAACGTCTGTTTGCGGCGCGCCAGATGTTGGCCACGGTGAATCCCCACATGGGGTCCGTTTGAACCACGCTTCCCGGGCTAGCCGGGGGAAGGTCCCGGGAAGCGTGGTCAAACGGACCCCGGGCTGTGACCAACGAAAAGTCACGTCTGGCCGCGCGCCACGGCCCGGGATCCCCGGCGGGATCCCGGGGCGTGGCACATTTGGGCGGCCGCATTGGCCCTGCCGCCCGCCCGTCTCCTCGGAGGGCGGGCGGCGGGGTGCGTGGAGGGGGCGGGGCCGTGCGGCCGCACGTTGCGCCACGCGGCCCCTCCCACTTTCCCCGCCGGGATCCCCCCGGCACGTCTGTTGTGCCGTTACGGGGTGACCCCGGCGGGGAACGAAGCCGGTGGTTCCGGTACGGGGCCAAAGGGCCCCGTATCGTCTGAAATCACCCATTGCCACTGGCAAAGATTTAATGTGCTCAGTATCCTGGTTAAGTAAACACGGTGAAACATTTTCATTCCATTCACTGTTTTTCTCATTTCCTAAGCAAGAGTAGTTAATTGACTCAAATTTGCATTGCTCATTAGGCTAAAAACTACTTGGGGGAAGAAAAGACTGTCCCCCACACTTGCAGTGAAAATCTATAGATGCTGCTCGTAAGGTGGTTTCTCATGAGTGACCGACATAATGTTGTCCAACTGAGATTATGATTGTCATACAAAGCAGCTTGCATTTTGGTATAATTTTTATATAGCTTATTTCATGTCTTAATTATGTCTCATGTGGGTTCTTATAATTGGCTGTGACAGACACTAAATGAAAGGAAGCTTTTAAAAAGTGATTTTACAGCAATCCAGTTTGAAGAAATTGTACCCCTGGGAAATGAGACTTTTAAACACCTCTAAGATAGGATTCTTAGTCATTAAATACTGAAGATAGAAGTCGTCAATGTTTTGGCCTTCAAAATAAATATAACACACAAAACAACAGGCGTCTATCAACATTAGGATCCATGCATTCTTTATTTTAATAATTGAACAAGTACAGGAAAAAATGCAGTAATCTATCAAAACAGTATTTTATCAAGACTTGGAAAGGTGGTTAAAAAAGGCTTATTCACATTCAGTTCAGATTATGTACAAACCAGTGTCTAAAAAAGAAACCGCAAATGTTTGTGTGTAAAAGAATCCTATGCTGTAGGCCAAGATACCACCACAGTGCAGACAAGTTCTGTAATCTTTGTCACACTGGTCTCAACAGCACAGCTGCCAAAACAGTAATTTAATAAAATGGTTTGAGGTTTCTTCACACTGCATCCACCATCCTGAAATTCCACTAAAAATGTACTCCAGGACAACATTTTCCTCATCAAAGCAAATGGCCATGAATAGGGCCGAATGCCAACAAGAAATACATCTAAGAAGCACCATCTGATGTACCTGAGACATTCAAAGTCTGCTTTGTACTCTAGGGACTTCTATTTTCAACAGACTGCAGTCCTTGAGTATTTGGATTAAGATCAGGATTTGCCCAAACAGGAAAACTTTGAACACACCCAGTGCCTGCATCCCAGGGACTTACTCCAGAGACTGCATTTGAAATCACATTTAAACCAAGGCTCTAGTTACTCATGATAGCAGCATTGACTACAGACATTAAGATAGTCCCTTGTTTGCCAGTTTGTGTTATCTATTTGCTCTGGATTAAATCCCAAAATACAAAGTATGAAGAAGAAAATCCAAGTGGTGATTTTCAGGTGTGCCTATAACTTAACAATGTGTTTTGGTTTATGAAATCCTGCAGATAAGTTTAAAAATTGCAAAGGAAATTGCCAGTCTACGCTGGAAGAGTGACTTCACAAAGAATGGCTTTAATCAAATTTGATGGGCCTGTTTGATACATGAAGAAACATGCAAGATTGCTAATATGACAATAGAAGCTGTTAAATTTTCAGGGCTGAGGCACTCTAATGTGGTGTCAATCGTGTTCTAGTTTAAGAGGCAATAACTTCTCTAAAGGAACTATCACTGATCCACAGATTTCTGGTAGATATACAAAGCAGACCAGATCAAAATGACCCAATAGCATAAGAGAAATTTCTATTCCTATATAGGACTGGCCTTTTTTATGTTCATGCACTCAGTTCCCAAGAAGCCTGCTGAGTGTAAGTGTTGATTCTTTCTTCTAATATCTTATTCAACCTATTGTGCTGCAGTACCTTGATTTAAGTGGACATATCCAGGAAGGCATTTCAATCTTATTCACATTTCCTGTTTTTGCAAGTGTCCTCAAGATTGAACATTAACACATTAATGTACTTCAGAATGTAATGTACACACTGTGTTGGCTCAAAGCAGCTCTCTCTCTCTTGAATCCCCTTAACTTGAGGTATTCGGGCATGTGCACACACTGCATTCATAATAATCTCTGTGCGCGCACATATGCAGTACTAAAAATCTCCACCAGCAACCCTATGTAACCCAGCTAGACATTAAAACCCAAGGAAGCTGGAACCAGTTCTTGGCAATGGAAGACTAGTAATTCAGTATGTTGAAAATTCTGAACTGCTCTCTAGGGGCATGCTTACACAACACATTGTTTACCCAGTGTTAATTTACTGCTGATAAGTCATCCCCATTCATTAACCCAGGGGTACAGTTGTCCATGCGAGTGTTCTTACCAGGGGGCTAAAGGATCACCCACTGATTGTTATTGCATGGGAGCAGTCCCACAAGCAGCTGTGCGTCCCTGGGTAACCTAGTCTTGGGGTAGACTGTGCAGGGGGTAAGTTACCTGCAGGTAAACAGCACTGTGCGAGAACATCCTAAGGGCCTGATCCAAATTCTGTCAACATTAATGGAAAGACTTATTTGGTGAGAATTGGATAAAGTCCTAATAGTCAAAGTTCGTGCAGCAACTGTTCCAAATACAAGTGATCTATGTCTTTACTAACAGCTCATTTAATTGAGGTTTGGGTGCAGAAACAAACAGTGATACCAATTTTAAGTAATTCTTTTCTATTTAAAAAACAAACAGGATGCCAAAAACAAAACAAAAAATATCCTTTTTTCAAAGACTAATGCTGATGAAAGAGACAAATATACAATTGGCAAGGACAGTACAATCAAAAACCCTCCATAAACACCCATTTAAATCCAGTTCTGCTCAAGTAATAAAGGGAAACGATCGCACCTTTACAAATACACAGGCTATTCTGACCTATAAAGTCAGACTGAGGTACCATGATATGGTTACTTTTTTAATGCTATTCATAATTAATTCAAACAGGCAAATTGCAGCCAATGAATAGGGTGAATTGGGCAAGAGTGTCTTATTTTACATAACAGCCCTACTTTCCAGATGCCAGCATACTATGGCTAGTGGATCATGCCAGACAATACACAAGAGTTCAAAAGGGCATTTAAAGATGAGGCAGTTAAAAGAAAAGCCCTAAAGTTACACAAGACAAATCCAAATGCCTTAGCTTGCTACACAGTATTGCCAGTTTGACAACTTATATGTTGTTTCAGTGAAGGAGACTTTGCAATGGTGCCTCTTTGTAGTGGTCTTGTCTGAGGTTGTGTAGTTTAAAAAGGAGTTTAACATCAAAATTAAAAATTGTAATGCTCGGAGGCATAACTCTTCCCACTTACTTTAAGCATTAACTCAACGATTCAGTCATCTCAACTGTACAAAACCAGGCTCAGACTGCACAAAATATCTTTATTCTAATACCCCAATTCAAACAATTCTCCACAGAAACAGCAATTATGAGAACAAAACATTAAGATGAGGTTATTAATAAATTTAATATAAAATGTTCATCACTCTGAAAACAGACTGACAAAAACAATGTGGTCTTTGCAGCTGTTTGGGGGTGTTATGTCCCCTCAGTAGCTTCTTCAGATCTCTTTTCTATCTTATTCCCACTTAGCTTCAGATCTCAGTAAATTATGAGATCATGACAATGCAGCACATGTGTTGAGTGGTCATCTAGAAGAACAGTTTGGAGCATCCATGACGGCATTGTAGCAAAAAAAAATAAATGCAGATGTTGGCTTGCAATTCATAAGGAAAATTAAGAGTATTAGTTCCTCCAGCCTTTTAGAATCATAACCCAAATTTGGACCTCATGACTAATCCATAGCAAACTGAGTACAAGTCTTGGTGGGTACAGAAGAAATTTGCAGCAGAGGTACATAATGTACTCCGTGCTGAAGAATGCAGATGACTAGTAAAACTGAGTAGAACTTTTTATAAAACTTACTAAGTCCAAGCACACCTGGGCACAGAGGCTAAGTGATGTGAACCTTTCTTTTTAGAAGTTACAATCTTTTTCCACAGTCCTGTTGCTGCAACACCTGGTCCTTTCCCAGACACCCAAAGCGGGTCAGGACTCGCCTTCTGAAAGTTACGGATCTGAAAGTTTTATTAGGTCGACTCTCTTCAAATGGTTGAACACAGCAAAGTTCTGTTTGATTTACCAGCCTCCCTTATTTAACCTCATGGCAACCCCGAGCACCTTTAGCATTGGGGAGGGGGGGGGGGCGGAGGAAAAAAAAAAATCAACTTATGCTAATCGTTAGAGGTTGCTGGTGGAAGCATTAGCAATTTTGTAGACAGGTAGTTCTTATGACAGTTTTGTAGCTCAGAGACTGCTTACGATGTACTGGCATCCAATGTAGTCCTTCCATTAAGAAACCATTTTAACACAGAAGAATCAATTGCATGGTGTGCAGCAAAGTATCTCTCTCAAGAACACATGGGAGGAAGTTGCAATTATTCAGGCTGGGAGCTGAACTGCAGGCTGAGCAGTGAGTGAACTTCACCACTGTGTGAGTACTGAGGAAAAATCCCTTTTCCCTCCCACATTTACTACTGTCAATACAAATATCCATAACAATCCCAGCTTCAGGTGTGCTAGATATAAAACTGATGAAATGCTAGCTGGTCCATAAAGGGCTGCACCAAGTTATCTGTGGCAAAGTAAAAAACAAGTCCAAAGGTTATAGAGATTGGAAGCGCTGGCAAGGCCTTCTTAAAGATGGCAAGAAGCAGTAGAGTAAGGCACAGACCCTGGAAAAGAAAGCATATAAGGACGTCAGAGTGGAACTCCAACCAACAGAATGATATTTTAGAACACAAGCAGCTCAGCACAGGGAATGGACTAGCTGATCATTGCAGTTCCTTCCAGCTCTCTGATTCTAATGGACAAAAATGCTTGATATATTTTTGGTCATCTTTAATGGCTGATACGGTCAGCATTAACTCTTACCACACCATCATTCAGCAAGGCCTTGATTAAAAAAAACGCTTAAGCACATTCTTAAATTAATTGGGACATAAGTACATACTCCGTTTCTTTGCTGAATCAGGCACTGCCTGATCTTGGCCACACTTAAAACAGCAGTAAACTCCCAATGACTTCACTGAGGATGGGATTGGGCATCACATGAGCAAGCACAGAAGTCAAGCAAAAAATATTCAAGCAAATAACTCTTTGCCACTGAAGAATGCATTGGATTATCAGTTACCACGTTACATTATACTCACAATTAGTATGGCTACAAAACAGGCTAAAGTTGTGTTCCAGTCTCCGCTAGCTGTTGCAGAGGCCTTGCCAACCAGGACGCTGTAGAAAATAAAATCTCCTAAACCAAGCTTTACTCCTCCTGCAACAGAAAAAAGGGAAGCATTAAGTACAGTGGAATGCACTTAAGCATTTAACTCAAATTTCTGGTTAGCCAAAGAAATATATTTCCCACAGGCCTATCAAATGTATTTCTTATTTATTCATTCACTCAAATTTTTATCCCGCCCTTCCCTTGAAGGCAGCTTACAGAAATATAAAATACAAAGAAAACATATATAAAACACATTAAAATCATTAAAAAGAAACCCTAAACACCACCTACTAACCCTCTTTTTAACCAACACCCCATCTCATCCCACACAACCCTATCCCCACCCCTGCTCATACCCCCTCACTGGGGGACCATGGCATCATCTCACATTCCCCCAAACCACCCCAATCCTCTATCCCTGGTCACCAGTCACCAAATGCCCTTATAAACAAAAACAACTTATACTGCCCACCTGAAGCAGCTTAGGCTCAGGCGGACTTCCAGGGGAAGGGAGTTGGGTCTTAATATACATGTATGTAAAATGTATACAGCAATGTGCCTGTAACCGAACGATTGAGACAGGTCCCTGCCCCAAGAAGTTTACAATCTAGAATGGCATTTTAAGCACAAGCTGCCAAAAAATCATGAATTTATTCCAAAGGTTCTGATATTTTAAACTAGGAATCTAAAGTAGTGCTTGAGTAAAACTTACACGGCCTCATTTATTTAACTCTGCATGAGTTGAATTCCTGATATCGAACATTTATAGAGGTCCCACAAAATTCAATTTAACAGTTTCCCACCACAAAGACTCAAAATAATTCCTGCCTCCTTCCCCCCCAAACAAAGTAACCACAGAATTTAACTTTTGTTGAATTATTCCTATTAATTATATCCAAGAAGCCAATGATTGATTGATTGATTAAACTTTATTTGCCTCAACCAAAGGTTATTGGCAGTTATACTTACAAATACCAAAATGTCATATTTACAACAATACGATACATACAAATAAATCACATAACCCAATAATAAAACAACCTGAAAAAAGCCAGGTCGTAAATAATTCCCCTATTAAATCTTATTCACTAGGAATGTTACTTAGGGAGATTCCTTCTCCAATAGGTAATCTTGCCTCTTCCTCCAAATAGCTTTCCCAAAAACTGCAACCGCCCAGGTTAAATCGGTAACCTTATAATTTAAACATAAGTCCAAAGAGTCAACATGAGAGAGCTTTAACAACATTTGATTCAGGATCCTTTGGATCGTTAACCTCTTGGCGGTATATTTGGGGCATACCAGAAGAATATGTTGCACTGAGTCTGGGACCTGCAATGCGCAGAACCAACATTTTCTATCTTGCCGGGGTATCCCCTTGTAACGGCCTTGAAGAACAGCTGAAGGGAACATCCCAAAGCGAAGGCAGGTAAATGCCCTTCTCACTGCAAACTCCCCCCAAAGCCCCAAATAGCTCCCTTCGCTCAACGGAGAGGCTGGGATCTTATAAACCGGGTTCACTCTCTGTGAGTGCAACAGGTCAGCCTCAATTTGTATCTGCTGATCTCTCAATCTACGTTTGACCAGGCTCATAGCCTGCCTTACATTTGAGGACAACAGTGCTATCAACGGGAGTCCCAGCTTCCCCATAACCACTTCCATACTCTCCAGCCAAGGGGTCAATAGACCCTCGTGCCGTGCTCTCTCCAGCAAAGAAGCCCCACCAGCCGAAAATGAATTGATCTTCAGCCAAAAGCGAACCAGCGACTGGACTGCCAGCACCCTCAATGGCACCAGACCGGTCTCAAGTCTTAAAAAGACCTGAGGGGTACCCCTCGGGACCCCCAAGATAGCCCTCAGAAACCCATTTTGAATCGGCTCTAAGTCCTCCAAGAAACCCAAACCCCATACCGGAAAGGCATAGAGTAACTGGGATATCACCTTCGTCTGGAATAAGCGGATGGCCGGTATAATCAGCTGGCCGCCTTTACCAAAGAAAAAGGTGCGTAGGGCGTTCCCAGCCTGGTCCGCCTTAATCTTGGCCATTCGCCAATGATCTCGCCAACAAGGTGAGTTGGAAAAGAACACCCCCAGGTATTGGAACCTATCCACCTGTAATATCTGGTGCTCCCCAATTCTCCAGACATGCTTAGTTCTATGTTTCCTTTGACCAACGACCAAGACTTTGGTTTTCCTGTAGTTAATTTCCAACCCTTCTTGCTGACAATACTCCCCCATCCGCTGCATCGCCCGACGAAGCCCCACAGGGGAACACGAGATCAAAGTTGTGTCATCGGCATAAAGCATGCTCCCTACCTCGTGGGAGCCAACTCGGGGGGGATGGGTATCAACTTCTGCCATGAACTTGGGAAGATCGTTCAAGAAGATATTGAACAGACACGGGGCCAAAAGGCACCCCTGTCTCACCCCCCTATCCACTTCCACTTTCTGGGACAGAGCCCCCTCCCTATTTAACTTCACCTGTAATGTGTTATTCTCATGCAGACGGATAATCAAGGCCAAAAGCCGTGGTTCCATCTGCAGGTCTCTCAACTTCGTCCATAGACGCGCTCGGCTGATCGAATCGAACGCCATTTTTAAATCTATAAAACATAGATAAGCCTTCCGGCCCTGGCCGATCATTTTCTTCACTAAGTGGGCCAAGACCATGGCATGGTCCACCGTGGAACGACCTTTCTGAAAGCCGGCCTGTTCGGCCACTATGATCTTCCTCTCTTCTAACCAGTCCTGAAATCTAATTAACAAAAACCTCGCGTACAATTTGCCGATTACACTCAAAAGGGTAATTGGACGATAATTCCCTGGTGTCCATGGGTCGCCTTTTTTGAATATGGGCATCACTATGCCATTAATCCAGCTCGTAGGTATTCTCCCTAATACATTAATATAGGTAAAGATTGGGGCCAATATTCCTGCCCACCATTGGGGGGCCTGCTTTAAACATTCTATCGTGACAAGATCCATCCCAGGGGCCTTCCCACACTTGGACTGGGCGATCAACTCCAACACTTCCTCCTCCTGCACTGGCGGCCAGTGTGGAAAGGAGTCAAAGTCCCCTACCATGGGGAGCCGACCCACTGGCTGGGGAAGCGAGTATATATCACGGTAAAATTCCACCCAAGCCTCTGGCGGTATCTCAACCAAGGGCATCACATCCCCACCCCATTTCAGTTGTTTAATACAGCCCCAGAACTGTGCTGAATCCCCACTCCTAACCACCCTTTGTAACTGGGCCCACTGTCTTCGGAAAAAGAAAAGGCGTTTGAGGGTCAGCAGTTTCTGATAATTCTGTCTAGATGTTAGAAAAGACAGTCTGTTTACCTCAGATGGACAGCGTTTCAACAGTGATGCCAACTGCCTAAAATGAACCCGTGCCTTTTGGCATTCTTTGTCAAACCAGCTTGCCTCCTGGCCCTCCAAAAGGGGGGGAGATAACGTCCCTGGACGAAACAGGGGCTCAAGACAGGCCATAACAGCCGCAAGGCCTTCCAGCCTGTCCATCTCCCCTGATTTTATGGCTGCACATAATTGTTCCAGAGCTGGGGATGCCACCAATGCCTAAAACCGAAGCGCCACCCCTGGGGACAAGAAGCCAATGGGACACCCTAAAGCATAGATTCCCAAACTATGTCAGGAGAGATTCATCTGCAGGCAGGGCTGTGATTCTACACATCTTCAAGTGTCAATGCATAATGGTAACTACTTGCAAGTAGTTATCACGATGTATGTTACCAAGCACTAATTTCTCAACACACAGTTGATACATTGTAGCTATGCTTTACTCACTCGCAGTGGGTTCCGAGGCTATCAGGAGCCCGTGGTGACCGGTAAGCACTTGCATGTAATTGTGAGGTCTACTAACCTAAGGGACTTACAACTATGTGCAAGGAAGCAGGTATGCTAGGAAATGGTGGCTGGGAGCAGACAATTTGCTGCCAACAGAAAATGGTGTTGTGGAGCCAGGTCCAAGGGGCTTCTCCCATCTGTTCTCCACTTTTGCAGCAGGGAAGAGACCTAGAGCTGCCTCCCCACTGCCTGTTCGGTCTCCAGGAGGGAAAAGCAATGGTGGAAGGCAGCTCTCAGGAAGCAGATGTGGGAAGCCCCCTGAACTGCTTCCCCACTGCTGCTTCTCCCTCCTGCAGGGAGGGAAGCATCTCTGTGTCTATTCCTCAGTGCAGAAGCAGGGAGTGGCTGGAATTTCTTCCTGGACCTGCCCCTGCAAAACTGTTTTCCTGAGACTGGTATGCCTTGCTTTCCTCCCCTTTACCCCCACAGTTCATAAGAAGCCACTGTCTATCCATGAGCTGTTACATATATAAAGGTGTGCACAATCTGTTACGTGTGCAGGATTGTTCTGTGTCGACTATCTTGCATATGTAGCTAAAGTGATATCTGTAAGCATCCTTTGTTGATGTCAAGAGGTCACAAGATTATTATAAGTCTTAAAATGGGGTCATCTAGGCAAAAATTTGGGGAACTACTGCCCTGAAGCATCTAACCGTTTCTTCTGCTCAAGCACTATCCCCCATCTCTGCAAGCAGTTAGCATATCTCAGTTTTCCAAAAGACCCTGTTGTGACATGTCGTAAACAAATTAAGATGAGAAGCAACAAACATGAGGGAAGCATTTTGGAAATATCTACTTAAAATGAGGAGACAAAATGGGAAGCTTCATGAGATTTAGGGAGAATTTCCTCAAAGGTTGCTTAATCAATAGGACTTAAGACAAGCTCTCCCAAGTAGCTATAATGTCAGGAAGTAGGATGTGAAATGGAAAAGTGAATAGTTAGCTTAAAAACAGGTTGCCACAGATAAAGGATAGCAGAAGAGCAGTCAGATCTACAATGTAGTCTGTAACTACCCTCACCTTTCATACAGAGGTGACACTAGCAAAGGCTGCAGGCCCCAAAATATCCTGGATCTTGATACAAACAGATCACTCCACCAACAAATTTTTATTAAAACTGAGAAGTGTGCATTTGCTAATTTCACCAAATTATACAAGGTTCTCAGCCTCCTAATAAATAGTCAGTGCAATCCTGAGCCAGGCAAGAGTATGGGCACTTTCTGACGAGACAGAACGTACAGGCTTCGGTGCTGTGGGGGAAGTTCAGGAGTTGAATGATGCGCAGCTTCAGTCTCGTTGGACATTGTCCAACTAAGGGCGGATCTTTGCTGGCAAACATGCACGTCCAGCACAGTAGTGAAAACCTACTCTGCTGGACCTGCTTGTTTGCCGGCAAAGATCTGCCCTTTCCACGAGATGAAGCTGCACATCCTCTCGGACAATCCTGTGGCGCTGGAGGCTGCACATTCCATCTCGTCTGAAAGCTCCCTAAGTCTCTTGTTGTACTACTATAAAAATCACTTTCAGTTTGCATCTAATTCTGCAACATTATGGTGAAAGACTACCTCTATCTCGCTACCTACTGGACAAGTGAGTCACTTTTACTTGTGTAGTTGCCATTTAATTGCTATTTGCCAGCATGCAAACATACATCCACAGCAAGACACTCCCAGAACCTGTCTCGTTAGTCGTTACTATGATAGCCTTGAAAAGGCCCTTAGATGCAATTATGGTGCATCCTTCAGATTTAAAAGGTGTTTATGGCTCTACCGTAGCAGGCCCTAGAAATTTCACGAGCCAGTAGCTTGACAAGGATTTTAAAAGTGTAACATCCAATTAACAGTACTTTTGTAAATAGTAGGGTTCCACTAACAAAGGTTTAAGCAGCTTGTTACTGTTTGTTTCAAGTCTGACAGTTATGGTTATAGGTTTGTTCTTTTCCCCGAGGAACCCTCAACAGTTCATTTCCAACCCTCCTCATTCCCCCTCAAAAGCCCCAGTATGAATTTTCCACGTTTACTTCTCACCCACAAATGCTCCCATAGGTGGAGGCTAGCTAGATTAAGCTCCTTCTGCAGCCCATGAACAACGCTGATATGCAAGATGTTCCCTTTCCTTGCAAGGGTTCAACATGCTGTTTCTGATCTATGCTAGCAAAGGATCACAGTATTTTCTTACATTCCTCCCCCCCAATTGTTGTCCATGTTTTTAGAAGCTATGATGCTGTGGGACCAAACCTGTTAGCATGTGTAACACAAGTGGGAAAAACTCTAGACACCGTGGGCATAAATCCTGCTCCTACTGAAATCAATGGAAGTTTAATAATTGACATCAACGGGAGCTGGATTGCACCTCTTCTCTTAAATGCCTCTTCAGCCTCTTAAGATCGTTTCATCTCTTTTGGTCTGTGTGAGAGAAAGCACCAAAAGATTCTAAAACCATAAGGGTTGTAAGTACAGATTTAAGGAGAGAGAAAATCTGATTAAAACAAAAGAAACTGCCTGCATCAAAGAACAAATGAGGCAAAAGTTGATCCAAATAGGTGCAATTTACATAATCACTGGGAATAAGCAATACTTCAATTTCTAGAGCGTAACCTCTTCTCATGATCTTTCCTTATTTATTGTAGTAGGTCAGTGTGACATAGACCAAGCCTTATATCAGAAGTCACCTTCCTGCGGACTCTTCATTATATTTCTTGGGTTACTACTGTCTGCTTCCTGTGATTTATCCTGACATGTCTATTATCAAATTCTAAAATTCATCCAGGATTGTAAGTAACCATTACTTTGTGCAAATTGTTTGGTACCTGTTTATCCTGAGAGAACTTCAATTTAGAGCCTGTAAGACATCACAATGTGTACACACACCTCCCACCTTCACCTTCTTAGTTGATTTCCAATTAAACATTTCTCCCAATTCAAGGCTTGGTTGTAGCCTATAGATCACACTTACACGTTAGCTGTTTTGACTGGAGTCATCCCCACCAAACCCAGCACACTGTCTGCTTCTTCAGTCTCTCAGACTAAAAGAAATGACACCTAAGAGCAGCTTCACTCCTTCCCATGAAGGTCTCCAGGCAGCCAACACCACACACAGCATTTATTCTTTGTCGCAGCATTGTACCATTTACTAAAATTGGAATCAAGAGCCCAGCACACATATCATCAGTTGCCTGGAAAGCAAGTTTGCACATGTTTGGTCTTGAAATAATAATACTTACTTTCTTCTGGGTCCTCACCGACTTGGGAGTTACTGGGGAGAGCCTGAACAGCAGCCCGAGATTCAGGAGTTGATTCAAGAGGTCCTATTCTGCTATCTCTTTGCTGCTCCCATTCCTGGGTGAAGCCTCCATCATCTGCCTCGGCATTTTCATTCGGTGCCTGATTTGCTGGGGCTCAAGAGAACAAAAACAGAAACTTAGAAACTATTTTAAAGGCATCAACATATGGGACCTATCATAGGATAACACTCAAGAATACATTTAATACACCTCACATACATCACAATTAAAAAGATTAAACTGAAGCTTGTAATTTTCTCCTTAAAGTTACACTGATAAGCAAGGCAGTGTAATTCTCTCCTTAAAATGACACTGATAGGCATGGCAGCATATACTCAGAGCAAATTAAATCTAAATGCTAAATCACGGGGTCTACATTCACTAAGCACAGCAGACTGAAAATTCTGTGGCAGGAACATACATGTTCTAAAACCAAATTGCAATGAGTTAAATAATAGGAAGATGAATCTTATTCTTGGCTACTTTAACGTCCACGTTGACACACCTTCCAAGTCCCCCATCTCCCGCTTTCTCTTTCTAACCACCTCCTTTGATCTCTGCCTCTGAACCGATCCCCCTTCCCCCCCCCAACACTGATGGCCACTCCCTCGACCTCATCTTCTCCAGAAACTGCTTTGTTGCTGATCTCTCCTTCGATCCTTGTCATAAATCTGACCACCTCCTTGCCTCCTTCAACCTCTCCCACCAACTCCCCTCGTCTTCCCCCGCTCCGCGCCCTTTCCACAACTTGCAGGCCATTACCCCTCTTGACTTCGCCTCCTCCCTCTCCCCAGTCCTTCCTTCAGTCTTCTCCTTCTCTTCCCCAGACTCTGCCATCTCTTCTCTTAACACCTCTCTCGCTTCAACCCTTGACTCTCTTGCCCCCCTCTCCTCCTGCCCCATCCAACCCCAAAAGCCCCATCCTTGGCTGACCTCTAACTTCCGCTACCTCTGCACTTGCACCTGGGCTGCCGAATGCCTCTGGCGCAAATCCCACTCTCACCCTGACTTCCTCCATTATAAATTCTCCCTCTCCTCCGCTATCTCCATGGCTAGGCGGCACTACTATGCCTCCAGGATAGAATCCTACTCTTGTGAGCCCTCGCCGCCTTTTCTCTACCTTCAACTCCCTACTCAAGCCCCCTCCACGCTCAGGATCTCGCATCATTCTTCACCTCGAAGATCGACAAGATCCGCCAGGACATTGTGTCCCACCCATCTCCTCTTCCCACTCCCTTACCCTCCCCCTCTCCTCCTTCCCCCTGGCCTCCCTTGAGGAAGTCTCCACTCTGCTCTCTTCCTCAACGCCCCCCACCTGCCCTCTTGGCTCAATCCCCTCCCGCCTCCTCTATTGCTCTCACTGTTGCCTCCCCCCCACCCCTTTTTACAT
Organism: Sphenodon punctatus; assembly: GCA_003113815.1. NCBI lineage: Eukaryota > Metazoa > Chordata > Lepidosauria > Sphenodontia > Sphenodontidae > Sphenodon > Sphenodon punctatus. The sequence goes on along the minus strand of QEPC01009912.1, from coordinate 2,447,732 downwards.
GTCATTAATCTGTCCCTCTCCACTGGCTCCTTCCCCTCCGCCTTCAAGCATGCCACTGTTTCTCCCTTCCTCAAAAAGCCCACCCTGGACCCATCCGACCCCTCTAGTTACCAGC
>QEPC01009912.1:2399816-2431613 GCA_003113815.1 Sphenodon punctatus | reverse complement strand
GCGGGGGCTTTAAGTTTTTTTTACATTGCAGCCATTTTTAAATGGCTGCAATGCAAACGAAATCCGGTACCCGGTCCGGATTACCGGGTCAAATCCGATAATGCCGGTACGCCCGATACCGGCATTATCGGATACCGGATTCTACCGGTTTCCCACCCCTATTACTTACCAGTAACTCTGTTCTTCAAGAAAGCTCCGTGTATTCTCCCTCTTGGGATTCACTTCCTGCTCTGCAGGCACCGGAGACCTTGTTGTCAGCAGTCTCCAGGCAGAAAGCCTGGAAAGATCTAGAATATGGTGAGGGCTCCACTCCTCCATCCCCCCTCCTGTCCTGTAAAAGAGCGGGCTCAAGATCTCGCGAGAACAGGACTGCATAAATAGGGGGAGGAGCCCTCACCGCCTCAGTTCCTTCCAACCCCGTCCCGGAAGGCGAATTAAAAGGTACATCCGAGACAGAGGGGAAGGAGGGCAGGTCTTGAGAATACGCGGAGCTCTCTCGAACAACAGAATTACTGGTAAGTAACCTCTATTTCTTTTTCGAGGATCTCCGCCATTCTCACTCTTGGGAGAGTGAATAGCAGTTCATAACACCTACCACAAGGTGGTGGAAGTCGAGGAAATTAAAGCAAATAGAGATTGGAGAACTGCTCTTCCCACTAGGGTATCCGATCTAGCGGCTAGGTCCAGAGAGTAATGTTTAGAGAACGTGTGAACAGAGGACCAGGCAGCAGCTATGCAAATACCTACGATCAGGACACCGCGGAGATTGGCCATGGTTGTGGCCACTGCTCTAGTACAGTGTGCTCGGAGACGGGAAGTGGTGTCCTCCGAGCATGAAGTTAGCATCTCTAGATGAAGAGGAGAATCCACTTTGACAGTGTCTGTGAGGTAATCTTTACCCCAATGCTCTGTCCCTTGTAGGAGATGAATAGCAAATCAGAAGCTCTGATCAGTCTAGTATGGTGGATATAGAACAACAGAACTCTCCTTACATCTAGAGAATGTAAAGACTGTTCCGAACATGAGGAATGTGGCTTTGGAAAAAAGACTGGGAAAGAGATAGTCTGATTCAGATGTAAAGGGGAAGACTACCTTTGGTAAAATGACGGGTCAGTCCTGAGGTCTACCTAGTCCTTTGAGAAGCGAATATAAGGAGGAGAGGCTTGAGGGCTGTTAACTCACTAACCCTTCGGGCTGAGGGGATAGCCACTAAAATGGCAGTTTTGATGGACAGGTTTTCCACTGAACAAGAGGCCATAGGTTCAAATGGAGGTCCCATTAATTTTGCAAGTACGAGATTAAGGTCCCACTAGGGGGTCGGTTGAGTAGTGGGAGGAAAGGTATTGATAAGGCCATTTCCGAAAGTCTTCATCAGGGAGATAGGAAAATAGGGTATCTGTGTCCTCCGGTTCTAAGGGGGGACAAAAGGGCAGCCAAGCGTACCTTAGCGGAGGAGAGGGAAAGATCCGATTCCTGGAGATGTAATAGATATTTGGAAATATGGTTCATATTGAGGGAGGTCACTGGAATCTTGATGGAAGAACACCCTCTAGAGAAACGTTTGGCCGTGTAACATGCTCGGGTGGACGGGCATTGAGAATTTAGCAGAATAGCTGAAATCTCTGGGAATACCTCCCCCGTCATGGACGAACAGCCAAGCGGAGAGATGGAGCATGCGCAGGTCGTGATGGAGAATGGTGCCTTGGAAGGTTGGCCTGAAGACAAATTGGAGGAAGGCCTCTCTCGCCCTTTCTGCTTATTGAACCTCCTTCGAGGTTGAGAAGAGAGGGGCCTGGGTTTGGTGGTACTTTGGTGAAAAAACATCTCCCCACATGGTAGGAGTACATAGAGTGCTACTTTGGGGGTAGGAATAGGGAGTAAAGGATGGGTAAAATTTCTTCCTCACAGCTCTGATCACCCCAGCAGATCTGGCCGTCTGGCTAACTTTAATGTTTTTAAGAGTTTCATCGGTAGATGAAGCAAAAAAAGGCCTTCACAATCAAGACAAATCCTCTATGTGGGTCTTGTTTTCAGGGGTGAGAGCAGTGGAACAGAGTCAGGCATGCCTCCTGAGTGTAATGGCAGATGCCATACCCCTAATGTTGGAATCAGTAATATGCATATTCCTCATTAGCTGAGGCTGGGCAACTTGTATCCCTTCCTTCTGAATAGAGACGATTTGGTTAGGTTCAGTGGTCTTACTAAGCTGTGACCAAAGCCAATGTTGATATCTGCACAGAGCGGAGGCAAAGTTGGACGACCTAAGAGACAAAGTCTCTGAGGAAAAAAATCTTTCTGCCAAGGATATCTAGACGTCGCCCTTCCCTGTCAGATGGCGGAAGGCTGGATACCCCTTGCCCGAGGTTTGATAGAGGCTGCAGCAATAAGCAGAGAATTAGGGGGAGGATGTCTGAGGAAGATATTGGCCCCTTCCTTTGGAATAGCATACAGAGAGTCTGCCAACTTGTTGGTAGGAATAGGTGAGGAGGGTTTATTCCAAACGTAAGTGGAATACTCCACGAGCTGGTCGAGCATGAGGAGCATATTATGTCCCAACTCCCCAGTACCAAGGATCCCAAACACAGGGCCTGACTGAGTCTTCTTACTATCTTGGTGGGCAGTTTTGGCTGAGCCGAAAATAATCTCTTAGTATGACCTGAAAGGTCTTAGCGTCCTCCAAGCAAGGGCAAAGTTGGGAGGAGGTGATACGTTTCATCCTACTCAAGGATGGGTGAGGAGGAAGATGGGGATGCAGATCTCCCTGATGAGACCCCAAAGCAGGCCCAGGCAGCTCTGAAGCAGGGCGGTCTGATGGTGGATTTCCTAGGAGAGTGCTAAGAAAGTACCGATGGCACCTCAGGAGGAGGTGGGGGAGAAATAGTAGCCATAGGAGGAACACGAGGAGGCAGCGGCGGTTGGTAAGCACCTACTGGCATAGGAGTGGGTGGAGGGTGAGTTGCACGCTCCAGATGCTCAAAGTCAGACTGTGAAGGATATGGTGGCGATCTGTTCCAGGATCAGGAGCGGTACCGGGAGGCATAATGGTAACGGCAGTACCGGGAATCTTCATATGGTGAACAGCAGGAGCAAGGGGAGTGGGTCCGCTGGTCCCTATGGTACAGAAAGAAAGTTGCGAGTGGTCCGGGAGGAGACCCATGCACGGATGTGGTAGAATGATCCACGTGCATGGTGCGGTACCAAGGAGATCTAGAGCGTGATATACGATGCCTAAAGGGCTCACTGAGGTGAGAAATAGAGCGAGTGTCTCTGCACCGTTCAGGGTGCAGTGGTCACCACTAAGGGTGCAGTTACTTGGCACCGGACGGTACCGTGGGAACCGGTAACGATTGCACTGTGAGAGAATGCTCCGGTTTCGAAAAAAGAGTCTCTACCTCCACGGAACTTGGGGTGTCCCCCGTGCTGGTACCTCTGCTTCTTCTCTTTTTCTCCTCATAGGGCGCCTGGTACTGCACTCTGTGGTGCGGGAGGCATTCTTTGAGTGGGAGACTTTCCTGCTTAAGACCCTTACCGTAGTTGGGATTTCCTCAGAGATTGTACCAGTGGTCCCGGGAGCACTTAGTGGTCCCAATGGAGCGGCAGGAGTCGCGGGTGCCTAGTACTGCACTCTGTGGTGCGGGAGGCGCTCTTTGAATGGGAGACTTCTCTGTTTCATGACCATACACTGGATTTCCTCAGAGAATGTACCAGTGGTACAGGGAGTGCTTAGTGGTTCCAATGGAACGGCAGGAGTCGCGGGTGCCTGGTACAGCACCAGTGGTACCGGGAGCACTTAGTGGTCCCGATGGAGCGGCAGGAGTTGCGGGCTCTGGATTACTGCACCAGCGGTACCGGGAGCACTTAGTGGTCCCAATGGAGCGGCAGGAGCTGCAGGCTCTGTATTACTGCCCAGCGGTACCAGCAGTACCAGCGGTACCGGGAGTGCTTAGTGGTCCCGATGGAGCAGCAGGTGTTGTGGGCTCCGGATTAATCTTGGAGGTTAGTGAGTGCCGGGTGGGGAGCCGGAGAGGCCCCTCTTCACCACCCTGAAGTGCCCTTTTGTTAGAATGTCCGGAGGCAGAGAGCCCTAGTCCGCTTTGTTCCGGCAGACAGGACAGAGCAGGATTTACAAGTCTGAGTATTATGGGTCTCTCTGAGGCATGGTCACTCACGGAGAGTGTAGCTGGACAGTTGCAGCAGCGTTTAAGCCCACCTGCTTGTGAATAGTCTGGCGACTCTGTGTAAAAGCGGGCGCAGCCCGGGGGGTGGGGGGGAGAAGAACCCCACGGGCCAGGGCACTGCACTCAAGTAGTTCATCTTAATCTCCTAATCTTTTTTTTTTACTACTGACAAGCACTATGAAGGTCTTCCAAATGCGATGTGGCTGGAAGGAACTGAGGCGGTGAGGGCTCCTCCCCCTATTTATGCAGTCCTGTTCTCACGAGATCTTGAGCCCGCTCTTTTGACAGGACGGGAGGGGAGATGGAGGGGTGGAGCTCTCACCATATTCTAGATCTTTCCAGGCTTTCTGCCGGGAGACTGCTGACAACAAGGTCTCTGGTGCCTGCAGAGCAGGAAGTGAATCCCAAGAGTGAGAATTGCAGAGATCCTCGAAGAAGAACCTGCAGTTGGATCCCACTCATGCCACTGGACCACAGATCTCCCTAGTAGGGACTATCTTATTAAGGATTTCAGCACTATAAAATGTCACACTAGACAGTTTGGCTAGCTTTTCTGAAGTGGTCTGATACGGACAGTGCTTGAAAAGTTATCATTTCTACTAACAGGAAGTCTATATACAAACTCGTATAGTGAGCTCTATGCTCTGGTGAGCAGCCTAGCACTGAACTCCAAATGCTAGTAAAGGCGAGAATGCTGGCATTCTTACTACATGGATCTTACAAGGTGGTCAAGTTCTCTCTCTTGGCCTCAAGTTTAGCAGTTACTTGAGCAATCTGATATTTACCCACCTCGGGTTACTGGAAAGGGAGAAGGAGCCTTCCCCTACAACAGGATAAACTTTTAGCTGTGGGAGAGAAGAGGGTGTTTCTGCTTCTTTATTGTCATCTAACTTTTTTTCCCCCATCCTCCTCCTATTCAAATGTTCCAGGGTCTGCTGCGAAAGTTGCTGCCCAACACTTCCTCAAGCAATAAAATCAATAGGATCTATCAGTTTCACTGCTGCCCACAGGATTCTGAACAGCAACAATGAAGCTGGCCAAATACTTACTAGTTTTATGTTGCTACATATGTAGCAAAAGTTAGCAATACCAGTGGTGCCCATTTTCTTACACACAAATAGAATATTTGGGGGTTTACTGTAACCGAAGAAAGTCGCACAGGTCCCTTTACTCACTAATAAAAGCTTCCTTAATCTAATGGTGAGTAGATTTTCTTCAAGTGTTGTGAATAGACACATCATTTCTGAATAAAACTGATCAGTGGATTCACATTTAACTGACATTGCTTTGGCCAGAACACCCCCACCCCCCTTTTATTCCTATTTAAAAACAGCACACACTGGCCCTGATCCAATGCTGTGCGGATCCTGTGCAGAATTGTGTGCACGCACGCAGGGCTGCAACAGCGCACGGAGCCACATTGCAGGTACATGATGCTGTGTGCACGTGCACACATGCAACTCCGTGCAGAGATCTGCACAGCATTGTATTGCAGCCACTGTTCTTATCTTAGAACATCTTATACAGAAAATGCTTCAGATATCTGATCCAGTAGCAAAATGAAGGATTGAGGTACAAGGAAATGAAATTTGATCCCCTGCTGCACACACAACAGCATATATTAAAACAAAGTCAATGGGATTATTAAACCGCCTTTACTTGAGGTCAGGCAGAAGATTACAAATTTAAAAGCCATACAGAAACATACTTACAGGAGTAAATAAGTGCAGGGAATAGAGTTTCGTTTCTTTCTTGAGCTGTTTCAACTAGCATACGAAGAGGCCCTTTAGGACACAGGACAGCAACCAGGTCTGGAAGGAAGAACGTACAGATGAGATCCTGCTGAACAATAGTTATGACTTCTGAGGCAATCTAATTTGCTATTTAGTGTCCTATTACAAAAGGAGTTTGTCTCACTCCAATTCTCTCTCTGATCAGGTGTCTATGTCCTACGTTGAATATGAGATTTAAACTATTATGTATTTATATAGTACCAGCAATGTACCTGGCACTGATCATTAGAGAGTGGTCCCGGCCTCTTGGGGCTTATATGATCTAGGAGAGACAGGGATACATTCACAGAGTTGAGAAGTCACAGGTGCACATGCTTAGCGTATAGGGAAGAAGGGGATCCTGAATGAAAGGACAGGAGAGCGAGTATCAGTGGATGCATCTGATTTAAGAACACCCAAAGTTGAATATCATCAGTATAGAGGAGATAGTTGACACTGAGATTCAATTAATTTGCCCATTGACCTTAGAAGGTGTGAAGGAGTGGTATATCAACTGGTAATGAGAGTCCCTGTTTAACGTGTGGAGGCATGAGGAGTTATGGCCAGCTGACTTTAAACCAGGGAGGAAATTTCCTCAGTCTTCGCAAGGAACCAGAAATTGTGTAGCAAATTTGGGTTAATTTTAAAGTTAAAAATTTCAGTAAGGAAAACTTTAGTAAGGGAAATTAACTTTTTTTTAAAGTGTACTTTACATCAGCCACCAAGTTTCACATGCTTCAGCAATACACGGTTTTTAAGAGAGAACATTGTTGCATTATAGAATGTTGGAAGAAAGTTGGTGATTTTGATAGTTGGGCAGTGGACAACTGGGATATTTACCATCCAGAATGGTGGGAGAGGTGGTTTTGACATTCAGGAAGGAACAGAAACTTTTGTCACTGCCCCATTGTACTGCCATAAAAATATCAGTAGCTACAAGAACCGATAAACACTGGATCCGGTTTTAGTAATAAGACTCAAACCTGATGTTGCTTTTAAAACTAGTAGCTAACTTTGTAGCCTAATTGTTGTTTAAATTACTTACAGTTCATTCCATGAACGGTAAGATTGTGAGCTGCCCCAAGTCACCGTCCGGCGACGGGGTGAGGTAGAAATAGATAAATAAAATATATGGAAGTATGCATACAGCCAAACAACCAGAACACCTTATTTTTGTACATTTGTCCACCTGTTCCCTGTCTTTTTTTTTTTTTGCTGTCACTAGCATGTCTGGGAGGTTGGGATATATGTCTGCTTTTTCTTTAAGAACAGCAACTGAGAAATAATGAACTGCTCTTTGCTACTGTTTCTGCTATCTGAAAACAATGGTACAAATTGGTTTATCATTGGTTAAGTTCGGCAGTTTAACATTTGGAGGTTACCTTTGCAAATCTGTGAAGCTTTGAGTCTGTTCATCAATTTTAGTAATAAGACATTGTGGCCATCTGCAGATCTGTAAAACTGCATTATATATGGAGAGCCGGTCTATACCACAAGACTACAATGCCACCAGTCCTTCAGCAGCAAACCTTCTAGTTCAACAGAAATTAATCATCAGTTATTAATTAATGAGATAACATTCCGGCGAGTTTGTAAAACCTGGCTGTTCGCCCAGGCCTTTGGGGAGCGTGGGTTAGTGGGTTTTTATTCCCCTACCCTTATTTTTTGTTATAATCTTGTCTTTCCCTGTTTTAATTGTTGAGATTTTTATGATGTTTAAAATATTTTAAATATTGTTTTATTGAGATTTGTTAGCCACCCCGAGCTGTTTGCAGGAGGGGCAGGGTATAAATGATAGCTATAAAACAGAGGTGGGCAAATGGCAGCTCAGGAGCCACAATGCTCCTCTCAGGCACTTGTACTGCAGCTCTCAGCACAAGTGGCAACCTGGGGGTGTATCCATGCAGTTCCCTCAGGAGCAAGAGAAGCAGAGTCATCATTTCAGCCATTTGAGTTTCTGGAGGGCTATGGGAGCAGGGGTAAATGCCCTGTGTCACTACTGTTGCTTCTCAAACTCACCAGACCACCTTGGAGCCAGAGCTTTGATGTAGGAAAGGAAGCTGTGCTGTCCCATCCTGCATCTTGTGGCTCTTAGTGATATGAAAATTCTGGTATGTGGCTCTTGGGCTCAGGAGCTTTGCCCACCCCTGCTATAAAAGATTGCTGTTGAACAGAATGGTTCCCACTAGAAGTCTCATATAGCTGCAAATAGCACTTCTATGTATCTTTGCAGTTTAAATTAAGGTTATACTTTCAGCTTACTCAGATGCCAATTATTGTTCTCTAAGATTCCTAGGTTGCGTGTATTCAGCAAGTGACTTTTCTTTGCATAAGTCTACAGTTAATCTTAAATATGCTTCTATAAAAGAATGGCTAAAATCAGCATAATCTTTTAATACAGAACATCTGCAAAGAGTTTGTTTCTATGTTAGAATGCAATTGTTCATCTGCATTTTTATGAGGTCATTTGGGTTCTGTGAACAAACAACTTGAGAAAAGGTATGCAGTGCTCAGAAAACTATTTCACAATACATGTAAGTCTCACTGGCAGCCAACCTGCTTGTTTCCACTTGAACAAGAGAAAGTATAGATTTACACATGACAGGATTACAAAAACAAGAGTTAAATAACTTGGGAGGTGGTGTGTGAGCAAGGTTTCAGCAGATGTTTTCAAAGTTATGAGTGGTGTAATAGAAGCCAATTATAATTATGTCCCTACATTCACAAATAGGGGACAACAGGTGAAATTAAGGCAGCTATATAGAATCAAAGGAAAATTTGCTTTATGTAGCAAATGGCTGAGCTGCACACATTTTTAAAGGAAAAAGTATCAAAGCAAAAATTTACTCTAAGAAAATATGCAGAATGTGATTAAGGCTTCTAACACAACCCTCAAGCCAACTACAACAAAAATGGAGAAAAACAAGGTTTCCCGGAGTTATGGTAGGCAATATGGGGTAGCTGTAATGGAAAGAAGTCACTGGCTAAAATATTTTCACTGAATTTGGAAACCTTTCTATGAAGGCCAATAATCTTCTTCCTCTAACCCATTGCATAGAACTGTATTCATTACATAACGGCATATATGTGGGGCACCTTCACACTCCACTGAAGCATTAGCTACTCATGAAAGCTACTAATCTAGGATGCACAAATGGTTTGGATCAAGTACTGTAAACTCTATAATCCTACAGCTAACTTAAGTTCTCTAAATTTCTACCAACTCTCATTCTGCAATGTTTACGAACAAGAATAAAAACCTTTATATTTTGCTTGGTGTCTAAATCTGGCATTGTTCTACAGAAATCCTATGGCATATTATACACAGATTCAAGGTGAAATAGATTATTTTCTGTCAGAGTTTCTAAATGTTGCTAAATATTGGCAGGGCTGTAAAATATAGAAATAGTTCACTGACCAGACATAAACGACTACTTGCCAGGCTGGGTCTAGCAATGGGAGAAAGTCTCAGGGCTGAGAGGCAAGCAGGTGAGAGTGTTTTTTACAGCCCAAAATATTGGGAACATTATGTAAATGCAAATCTGTATGGACATAGTCTTTAAAGATCATGAATTGCATATTCCAGCTCTGCAGGAATCTTTAAAAGTGCATTAGAAACCAAATCTCAAAAATCCTATGGGATCCACGATTTGTCACAACTATGCAGGTGAAGACCATGTATTGTGTCATGACTGGCCTTGAGCAGACACTGTGCTCCCTGGAAAGGCAACTAGTTTTCAAGGATGCAAGAGGAAAACAGCACGTTAGCTTTTTTAAAAAAAAGATTTCTTCTATGAGGAGACTTAAGGAGAGGATGGCAATGTAGTTAATTATTTGGTGTCTAAAGCTAGCATTGTTCTACAGAAACCCTCTGGTTCACCCATTGTTACCCAAGTAACAATGCATCTCCTACGCCATTTCTTCCCTTGGTTTGCCCTAATTTTATTCTCTTCAACATGCAGATCTCAGAGCCCTCTTACAGACACCAAGGTATACATGTAGGAATGGAGAGAAGGAGAGGAAAGTTCTGCAAAACCACTCAAATCGCCTTTCCTTGTAGAGGTGTGATCCACATGCAGAGGATCTATGTGTAGATGTACAAGAGCACAATCTGCTCCCTCACATTTGAACATTTTAAAACCTTGTTCTCGATCATAGTGTATAGGACATTAGTTTTATGTTTAATTAGAAAAAGCAAGAAAATACCACCATTTTAATACTACATTTGGTTTCAGGATCTTACCATACACCGAAATCACAGCCAAGATGAGCCATGCAGTCCATTCAGGAAGGTACTTGATAAACACCAGGGCCATGAGGGCACTTATCATAATGAGATATGCTTGCTGGAGTCTGAGTGGGCCTTTCCAGTGAATGCAGATCATTCCCACCACACCAAAGTTCCAGATCATGAGTGCGAGGGTAATGTAGTCCATAGCAACATTATAGGTTTTAAAAACCTCACTAAAAACAAAGAAGATTAGTGAAAGACAGGTATCTGTATCCTTGAAACTATGGTGGAAAAACAAGGAGCCGAATGTCAGAAACATTTTAAACACTTTAGTGACACAAAATGCAAGTTATTCCTTGTAATTGTCAGCTTGATCTGCAGATTACACAAACAACAGTTTTTATGTTGGAGGAGGGTGTGGTTTTATGAAAGTGTGTTTATTTATATTACTTCAGATACATTCATTCAGCTTCCTATAGGGCATTCCTTCATTTGCTCTCATTTTTCTCTTTAATCAGAGCTTGAAAAGCCAGGAGGACAGGACACCATGATGCTATAAGCCAGGGATTTCTTGGCAGATACATAGGTAGCTACCTGGAATATCAATTTAGGCAGCTGTTACTGTTTCAACCATACAATGTGAGAAGTGCACATGCATGTGTGTGAGGCAGCTGACCAGACATTGCTCAGAAACCTAATAAATTGTAAATTTATTCATTCATTTATTTATCCCGCCCTTCCCTCAAAGGCTTAGGGCGGCTTACAAAAGATATATTTCCATAAATGTGGAGCAGCCAACGGAAACACCCCTCTGCATGTCCTCGTTGTATGAACCTCATGGGCAGTTGGCACTTGCAAGAGGGTGTCCCCAGCAGACCTCAAGAGGCTGTGACAGAACATAAAGGAAGTGGTGGTCTTTCAGATACTGGGACTCAAGCAGTTTAGGACTTTAAAGGTCAAAACCAGCATCTTGAATTGTGCCCAGAATTCTAATGGCAGCCAGTGTAGTCTCTGGAACACCAGTGTAATGTGCTCTTGGTGACCCATCCTCAGCAGAAGGCAGACCGCCGCATTCTGCACCAACTGCAGCTTCCAAACAAGTCATCAAGGGCAGCCCCACATAGAGCGCATTGCAATAGTCTAGCCTCGAGGTTACGAAGGCATGGATGACGGTGACCAAGTTCGAGTCTGATAAAAAAGGGTCGCAGCCTTCTCACCAGATGAAGTTGGTGAAAAGAACTCCTGGTTACCACTCCAACCTGACCATCGAGGTGCAGCAATGGATCCAGGAGCACCCCAAGACTGAGAACCTAAGTGACCAAAGGAGTCTGGATCTCATCAATAATGACCCCCAGGTCACACAGCTGGCCAACCACCACCACCTCAGTCTTGTCTGCATTCAGCTTCAATCAGCTCGCCCACATCCAGTCCCCAATGGCAGCCAGGCACCTGGCAAGTTACCAAGACTGCAGGGCCTGGGTTGGATGAAATAAGAGAGTTGGGTGTCCTCAGCAGACTGATGGCACTTCACTCCAAATCTCATAACAATTTCACCCAGGGGCCTTAGATACATGCTGAACATGAGTGGGGACAAGATGCACCCTGTAGGACTCAACAAGGAACCTTCTGAGAGGATGTCAAGCCACCGCACACCACCACTCTGGGTTTTCCCATCCAGGAATGAAAGGAACCAGTCATGAGCAGTCCTGCACATCCCTGCCAGGATCGACAGCTGCGTCAACACAACCCCATGATCAACTGTGTCCAAGGTCACAAAGATCTAACAAAATCAACAGGGTACCATTTTCCCTGTCAATTTCCAAGCGGAGATAGTCAATCAAGGCCACAAGCGCAGTCTTGGTATCTGCCCAGGATGAAAAAATGACTGACATGGGTTCAGGAATCCAATTGCATCGACATGCGCCTGGAGGCATGAGGCAACCACCTGGTTCAATAACATTTCCTAAAAAGGGAAGATTAGAGACAGGATGGTAGCTGGCAGAGGAGTCAACATCAAGAGATGGGTTTTTGAGCAGGGGACAAACAACTGCTGTTTTGAAGCTGTCTGACACCCTGCCCTTTCAAAAGGAAGGCACTGACAACCCCAGCCAGCAATGGCCCCAAAGTTTCCCCTAGCTTTCACCAGCTAGGATGGGCATGGATCTAATTCACAACTGGTTGCTGACACTACTACAAGCACAGCCTCCACATCAGTGGGCGAGATGAACTGAAACTGATCCAAGCAAACTGGACAGGACTGGGCCTCCCTCAAACTCTGACTCCTCACTCCAAGTACCAAAGTCCAAGTTGAGCCAAATATGAATGACTATCCGCAAAGGTGGTGGCAAATTCATCAGAGCGGGCAGCTAGTGACCAACTCCACATGGAGACAGCCAGGATTTAATAAGCTATTCACCACCTGGAAGAGCTCCAGAGGATGGCAGCTGCGAAGAAAATTTTCTTTAGCTCATTTCTTCAAAAACAGTACATGCTACAGTCGGTCGGCTTTGGTGCAAGTTGGCATGTCACCCATGTTCCAACAGTCAACCCTTATGCTTTAGCAACCTCAGGTCCTCCGTATACCAGGGAGACCTGTGCTGCCACAGTGGAGGAAGCGGATGCCTGGGTGCCACCATGTCTAGAGTCTGGTGATTCTATAGCATATCACAAATCAACCAGGGTATTAACAAAGAGGCCATCAAGATCAGCCAGTAATTCCCCCAGAGAGTTCTGGAATCCTATTGGATCCATTAGTCTCCGGGGGCAGATCATCCTAACTGTTTAAAATTATTTAACTAGGAGAACACAATGATCTGCAAAGTAGCTATATTAAAACAAAGATGTAAAAGCTATGCTAGGCTTATTCAGAGCTGCTTTTAAAGCCAGAATCAGAATGCTAATGCAGGGCTAAGACAATGCTGGTTCAACTAGCCTGTTGGAGACAGTGTCACTTGCTTCCATTGAACATGCCCTGCATGTGCCCGGCCATGCTTTTTAGTCAGACACCCCCATTTAGTCAGACACTACCTTTGACTCCCTCCTCAAGCCTCCCTGTCCTCCCCCTTCTTCTTCCCTTTCTGCTCAGGATCTTGCCTCCTTCTTCACCTCCAAGATAGACAAGATCCGCCTCGACATCGCTTCCCACTCCTCTCTTCCCACTCCCACCCCTCTCCCTCCTCCCCCTCCTTCTCTCATGTCCTCCTTCTCCCCTGCCTCCCTTAAGGAAATCTCCTCTCTGCTCTCCTCCTCCAACCCTTCCACTTGCCCCCTTGATCCCATTCCTTCCCGCCTCCTCACCTCCATTACTCCCACTGTCGCCCCTTCCTTCCTGCACATCATCAACCTCTCCCTCTCTACTGGCTCTTTCCCTTCTGCCTTCAAACATGCCACAGTCTCTCCTATTCTCAAAAAGTCCACTCTTGACCCCTCTGACCCTTCTAGCTATCGTCCTGTCTCACTCCTTCCTTTTGCTTCCAAGCTGCTTGAACGTGTTGTCTACTCCCGCTGCCTTGACTTCCTATCCTCCAACTCCTCCCTTGACCCCCTCCAATCTGGCTTCCGCCCCCTTCATTCTACTGAAACTGCTCTCGCTAAGATCACCAACGATCTTCTGGTGGCTAAATCTAAACGTCTCTATTCCATTCTTGTCCTCCTTGATCTCTCTGCTGCCTTCGATACTGTTGACCACTCACTCTTGCTGGATTCCCTTCACTCCCTTGGCTTTTGTGGCTCTGTCCATAACTGGTTCTCCTCCTACCTCTCTGACCGCTCCTTTAATGTGTCTCTCTCCAACTCCGCCTCCTCCTCCTTCCCCCTCTCAGTTGGTGTTCCTCAAGGCTCTGTTCTTGGCCCTCTCCTCTTCTCGATCTATACCTCATCCTTAGGCAAACTCATTGCCTCCCATGGCTTCCAATACCACCTCTATGCTGATGACACTCAACTCTATCTCTCTACTCCCTCTCTCTCTCCCTCTGTTCAAGCTCGTCTCATCAACTGTCTCTCTGACATCTCTACCTGGATGTCTCAACGTCAACTCAAACTCAACATGGCTAAAACTGAACTCCTTATCTTCCCCCCTCATCCTTCCTCTCCTTCCTCACTGTCAATAACTATTGATGGAGTCACCATCCTGCCTGTCCCCCAAGCCCGTAGCCTAGGCTTCATCTTTGACTCAGCCCTTTCTTTTAAACCCTACATTGACTCTGTTGCTAAATCCTGTCGCTTCTCCCTCCATAACATTGCTAAGATTCGCCCTTTTCTCTCTGTCTCGTCTGCCAAAACTCTTGTTCATGCTCTGGTCATCTCTCGCCTCGATTACTGTAACCTCCTTCTCACTGGCCTTCCCCGGTCTCACCTTTCTCCCCTCATCTCTGTCCAAAACTCTGCTGCCAGGGTCATCTACCTCGCCAGTCGCTTCGACCATGTGCAGCCCCTCCTCTCTTCGCTTCACTGGCTTCCCCTTCCTGAACGAATCCTGCACAAGCTCCTAGTCTTCACCTATAAAGCTCTTCACAACCTTGCTCCCCCCTACCTCTCTGCACTTATCGCCCTCCATACTCCAGCCCGTGCACTTCGCTCCTCCTCTGTCCCTTCTCTCACCCTTCCACGCCTTCCCTGCTCCCCTAAGCGCCTTCGTCCCTTCTCACTTGCTGCCCCCCATGCCTGGAACTCCCTCCCTGTCCACATCCGCCTTGCCCCCTCCCTTCATACCTTCAAATCTCTCCTTAAAACTCACCTCTTTCGCTCTGCTCTGTCTGACTCTTTATCCTGCTGAGCCACTATTCCTATACCTACGATCGGTTTACCCTTATCCTTGCAACATGGACCTGCCTGCTGTCATTCTCATCGTAACCAAGCCAAGTACGTGCACTTGAGACCTCACATCTTCATGAATGTTAGACCCCTTGTCTCTCCCTCTGTTCCCCTTCCTAAGTCTCTCC
Organism: Sphenodon punctatus; assembly: GCA_003113815.1. NCBI lineage: Eukaryota > Metazoa > Chordata > Lepidosauria > Sphenodontia > Sphenodontidae > Sphenodon > Sphenodon punctatus. Next base: position 2,416,492 of record QEPC01009912.1, on the reverse strand, counting down.
CCCAGCTCCTGTCTCTCAGATTGTAAGCCCTAGGGGCAGGGACCGTGTCTATTTTATTACTTTGTAAAGTGCCAGGTACACTGCTGGCGCTATATAAATGTTTGTTAATAATAATAATAATAATAATAATAATTCCCCTGGAAGACAACCTGCCATTGCCCGTCTCTCACTCCACACCCCAGCTCAAATTCTGCCCACTTTTAACCATTTCACCATTCCCAGGTCCAATGACTGGAGCCTTCCTGCAGTTTCCCTGGGACATTCCAGGCTTGCCTGTGAATCATCTTGTGCCCAGCAAAATACAGAGGAGGAAAATGGCATGTTCTTATGATCCTGTGCCTTCCTGAGACAACTTTGGCTAAGTGGTCCACTTGTCAAATGACCAAAACCTACCAGCGAGCACGCACAGAGTTTATTTTGGACTTATAGCCTTACCTATCCAGAGGACTCAAGACTAGGTTACTTTCCAAAAATTACAACTTGACAGAAACATATGGCTGAGAAAAGTACTTAGATCCAGGGTTTAGAGATGCAGCTGAAGACACTCATGGAGTCCTGAAGGGAACTGGAAGAGCTTGTTAAGCCAAGAAGGAAGTTATACCACAAATGCAAGATTTCCAAATACTACTCGAGCAACAAGCCCAGGAGAGAATACTTCTACAGAAGGAGTTTGACCCATGGAGGAATGTGACTATGAAGAGAAGTCAAAGAAAAATACAAACTAGTGATGGAGAGTGAGCGAGCTGAGGAATAGGTTTTCTGTTTTAGGGAATGAAGAAGAGACTCAGACAGAAGTGGAGCTGTGAAGAAGAGAAGGTGGGAAAAGAGAAGGGGGGAATAGAAGCTTGTCCCAGGAGAAGCAAGGAAGAAATGGCAGAGCAAGTTAAGGACAAGAGTTCAAGGAAGAATGAAAGTTCTACAAGGCTAAAGAGGCAGCAAGAGGATCTGCAGTCACAGGAAGGAGGAGATGGGAAGGAACCTCAGAAGAAACAAGTTGCCATTTCCAGGAAGAGAAGAGTGGTGGCGATTGGGGTTTCCTTCAAGAGAGAACAGAGGCACCTATTCTTGGCCCAACATTCTGAGAGATGTACCATTTGCCTGGAGCCCAAGTTAAAGACATTATGGAGAGACTGCCAAGGCTCCTTTTATCTTTCAACCACTCCCGGCTGCTCATTCATGTAGGAACAAATGATGTTGCAAGGAATAACGCCGAGAAGGTCAAAGATGACTTTGAGGCTTTGGGAATGAGGCTGAAGGAGATAAAGGGCAAGGTAGTGTTCTCCTCTATCCTCCCAGTGGAAGTTAAAGGTCAAGGAAAGATCAGTTGTATTATGGAGGGTCGCACAGGTGGTGTTGTCAGCAGGGCTTTAGCGGCTTCAATTGTGGAATGGGATTTCGAGAAGGAAGACTTCTGAGAAAAGATGGACTTCACCTAACCAAGGATAGAAAAAGGATTCTAGGTGATCAAGCTGATCACCTATGTGATCTATGCTATACTATGTGAAGCAAACTTAGTTTAAAGTTTGAAGAGGACTGGGGAACGACAGTGAACAGAACTACAAACACAATAGTATAATGTATGGTGACTTAAATGACCCTTTGGAAAGAAAGAAGGCTCTCAGTCAAAATAAAAATTGTAATCTAGTTGGGACATTGCAGAAAAGTGGTAGGAAACATCTTAGATGTCTGTATACTAATGCAAGGAGTCTGGGAAACAAAATGGAAGAAATTGAAATTGTTCATAGAGGAGGTAAAACCTGATATAGGAGTAACAAAGTTGGTGGAACAGTACTCATGACTGGATTACAGAAACTGAAGGATATGTATTATTTAGGAAAGACAGGGATAATGGTAAAAGGAGGAGGGTTAGCATTATACATCAACAACATGATTTACAGTGAAGAAAAAGAATGATATGGAAAAAATAGAATTGGTTCGGGCAATCACCACCTTAGGAAAGGCTGGTATAAAAGGGGATCATTTAGAGCAGTATTAGGGGTTGCTACAGACTTCCAGATTCAGATTTGAACATTAATAATATTAAATAAGTCTATGTCAAAGAAACAAATAGAATAGAAAATAATGAAAAGGGAATGCTCTCAGGAGTATTTACCTCATCGGAGTTTGAAGCACTCAGAGCTGAAAAGTATTTACTTCAGCTGAGATTGACATACTTAAAGCTATCAGCCTAGCTCTGGGACATTCAAAGCTGAAGCACATGCTGGTGCTACTGCGACCATGTTGTGCAGGTTCTGATCGCTGGTTTCCATACTGCTGTTAAGAAGCCTTCAATAGAGAAATTGTTTATGTGGTTCATATAATCTCCATGTCTTCTTCTGAGGGTACTGATGATAGAGATGTGACCCATTCAACAAATTCTTCCCCCTCCGACCTACTCTCTGAATCACAAGAGTTCGAGGTAACAGTACCTAGAGACGGGAGGATAGCAAATGTTGTACCTATCTTTAAAGAAAGGGCAATTGGGTTCCTTACCTTGGGAATTGCCCTTCTATCTCCCTCGTGGGAGGTCATTCGGACGTAGGGAGTGATGTTCTCGGCCACTAGGAGGCAGCAAGCAAACTTTCAACTGGGCATGCGTAGGGAGATCGTGCCCTCGCTTCCCCAGGTGTACCACAGTCGCAGGAACCGGAAACCAACTTATTTGAAATGAAGAACAAACACCTCTCCTGCACTACAGGGAGGAACCCACATAACGAATTACCTGTTAAGGGAACGATTACAGTCCCCCCAGGAATCCTGATGGAACCCAGATAAAATACCCGGGTGGGCCCAATGACCTCCCTCAAGGGACATAGAAGGGCAATTCCCAAGGTAAGGAACCCAATTGCCCTTTCTGTGCCCTCTCATCTGGTCATTTGGATGCAGGGAGGTAACAAAGCAGTGGAGAGAATTCAGCAAGGGAGGGGCAGGGCGCCTAAGAAGAGGTCAGGACCCCCTGAAGCACCCGCTGGCCAAAGGCGGCTTCAGCTGATTTGAACAAATTGATCTTTTAGTGCTTGGTGAAAGTGTGAAGGCTTTTCCAAGTGGCTGCCTTACAAATCTCACCTAGTGGAGCCCGGGATCTAAAGGCCCAGTTGGTTGCGGCCCCCTGGGTGGAGTGGGCTAGTGTCCTAGTAGGGGGCAATAGATCCATGACTCTGTACGCATCCGCGATACAGGCTGAGATCCATTTGGCAATGACCGCTTTGGAAGCCCTCTGGCATTTTGAGTGGGGATGCTAATTGACCAGGAGACAGGAAGATCATTGAAAGGCCTGGGTGCCCTCGAGGTAAATTTTGAGAGCGTGTTGTACGTCTAAGGTATGTCATAATTTTTCTAACCTGTGACGGGGGTGAGGACAGAAGGAAGGGAGGACCACTTCCTGGGAAAGGTGGAAGAGAGAGGACACCTTAGGAAGGAAGGCGGGGTCCAGTCATAGGACGACTGATTCCTTATGGAAGGTGCATAGAGACGGATCCATGGAAAGGGCCCCAATCTCTGACACTCTTCTGGCTGATGTGATGGTAATGAGGAATGCTACTTTGATGGACAGGAAGTATAGAGAGACCTCGTGGAAAGGTTCGAACGGAGCCCCAGTAAGGGCCCGGAGTACCACACTGAGGTTCCAGTTGGGAAACCTGTGGACAACTGGGGGGGGGAGATGCAGCGGGCAGCCCTCAAGAACTGCCTGATATGGGGGTGACCTGCTAGGCGTTGCCCTGAGGAGGCCCCATAGGTACTATCCAGGGCTGCTAGCTGTCCGGTCAGGGTGTTAGGTCGGAGGCCCTTGTCCAACCCCTCCTGGAGGAATTGAAGGACCTGGGCCACGGTAGGGGAACGGGGTGGGACCAGATGGGAATGGCACCATTTGACAAATTTCCCCCAGGAGCACTGGTAAATGCGTCAAGTAGACTTTAGTCTAGAAGCCAGAAGCGTCTATACGACGGAGTCGGAATAACCTAACTTCCACAGGGCTGCAGTTTCAAGAGAGTCAGGCTGTCCGTTTCAGGAAGCTTGGCTGGTTGTAGAACAGGGGGCCCTGGGCTAACAGGTTCCAAGTAACGGGGAGCTCCAGGTGGTTCCTTGCTGACAGTGATCAAGTCGGGAAACCACGGTCTGCGGGGCCAGAAGGGAGCCACTGGGATGACAGTGGCTCATAGTTTCTTGGTCTTGTGAACTGTTCAACTTAGCAGTGGAAACAGTGGAAAGGCATAAAGGAGGCCTGGGTGCCATTGCTGATTGAGAGCATTGTGTGCTTCTGCCTTGGGGTGTGGACACCTGCTGAAGAATCGAACTGTCTTGGTATTGGATGCGGAGGCAAGCAGGTCCAGTACTGGGAGGCCGAACCTGTGGACGATCAGTCTGAAGGCTGCTGGACTGAGGGACCATTCCCCTGGGTCTACTGATTGACGGCTCAGCCAGTCCGCCTCTCAGATGTGTCATGCGGTGAGTGAGAGGAGATGGGCTTCTGCCCAGAGGAGCAGCCATGTGGCTTCCCTGTGGAGGGTCTGGGACTGTGAGCCTCCCTGGTTGTTGATGTAAGCTAGGGTGGTAGCGCTGTCCGTGAAGACTAGGACGTATTTCCCTCGCACGTGATGAGCGAAGTCGGATGGCCTTGAGTTCTAGCCAGTTGATGCTGTGCCTGAGATCTCGTGCAGACCAGAGGCCCTGTGCTACTTCAGTCAGTAGATGGGCTCCCCATCCTGTCAGACTGGCGTCCGATATCGTCAGCTTCGTTGTTTCTGTCAGAGCAATGCCCAGATTGAACCTGTGAGGGTCCTCCTACCAAGAGAACGATAGGAGGGTCTCTGGGGTGACTGTGATAGTAGCAGACGAGCTGTTAATGGCTGCCTGCCATGGCCGGAGCAGGCTCTGGAGATTCCGTGAGTGGAAGCGGGCCCACTGAAGGTGACAGGTGCAGGAGACCATCAGGCCTAGCAGGGATGCGAGCGTTAGCAGTGGAGAATGAGGTTGCGTCTATACCAGCCTGATCAGTTTTCGGATCTTGTGCTGTTGTTGTGGCGGGATGAACACCCTGTCCTGGGCTGTGTCGATGATCGCTCCTAGGTGCTCTAGCTGTTGTGATTAGGAACCTGTGATGTTCCAGGTAGTTGATGGAGCGGCCTGTGGGCTGGAAGGATGGGTACATGGAGCTAGGTGTCCTTGAGGTTCAAGGAGGCTAGCCAGTCGTTCTTTGAGAGGGAAAGGGAGATGGAGGCCAGGGTCTCCATCTTGAAGCGTTGTGCTCTAAGCGTTCTGTTCAGACGCTTCAAGTTGAGGACTCCCCTCCAGTCTCCTGTTTTCTTCTGGACCAGGAAGAGAATGGAGGTGGCCCTCCCCCCCCCGCCCCTTTTGTGCCACGGTACCCTTCCATGGCTTCCATTCGTTGGAGTCTGTTCAGTTCTGTAAGTATCACCTCATGTTTGGAGGAGATGCGGGAGCGTGGAGATATTCGGAAGAGTTATCTTGGACTGCAGTTGAACTCTATCGAGTATCCCCTTGACACTGTTTGCTGTACCCAGGTATCTGTGGTTGATTGTACCCACCTGGGGGAGAACTGTAGTAGCCAGGCACTGAGCTGGGCAGAGGTCAGGCAGGAGGATCCGGAGTAGTCATGAGTCCTGCTTGCAGGAGGGGGATGCAGACTGACCCTCGTATTGCTGTTGAGATGCGAACCTGTTGGGTTTTGTTCCATGTCCCCTCTGACCTCTGTTGCGTGCCTGAGAGTTCCAGGTGTTGCCTGAGGAATGGCCACGTCTGGGTCCCTGAGAGAAGCGGTGGAAGGGACGAAAAAAGCTTTTAAAGGGCTGGACCTGGTTTAGAGAGTGTTTTCTTTTTTTATTGGATGCCTTGGCGAGGGCCTTATCCAATGCGGAACTGAATAGCTTGACCACCTTGAAGGTGCTATTGACTAGGAGATTCTTTGCGTGAGGGTCCACCTGCCAGGAGCGGAGTCACAGCCTGCACCTGGCTGCCACGCTGGCTGCCATGCCCTTAGCAGCCCAGGTAACCATGTCCATGGATGAGTCTATTAAGAATGCATGGGCCAGGGTGACATTGGTGGCTAGCTTATGGGAGAGGGTGGAGGAGATGTTGGGGTCCTTACCCAGCTTAAACCACTTCATAATTGCTCTAGATACATAGGAGGTGGTAGTGACCATCCGTAGTACATTAGACAGTGCCTCATAACTTTTCCTAAGGCCCACCTCTACTCCCTTGTCGGTTGAGTCCTTAGGGAGGAGGTCCCCCTCAGCAGGGAACACAGACTGTCGGGCGAGAGAGGCAGCGGCAGCACCGACCTGGGGTAGTCTGAAAATCAGGTTGATGCGTTTGGTAAAGGAATAAAGGGACTGTTGAACCCTGGATAACTTGGAAGATTTGGTGGGATGCTTCCACTGCGTCCTTATGATTTTTTCGAATGTCCTGTCTAAGGAGGCGCCTCTAGAACTGTGGTCCAGCTTAGGGATATAATCCCTGTCAGAATCATCCTCCTCCTCCAAGGAGGAGTCTCAGTTTTTCTTCTTTGGGGCTGATCTTAAGGACCCTTTCCGCCCTCCTGAGGAGCTTTGAACCCTGGTCCGAGGGTAGCTCCCTACCCAATTCCTTGTGACCCTTAAACAGGAGGTTTTCCCATTCCTGGGGCTCGCCCCCTAAGGATTGGTGGGAGGAATCAGAAGATGCAGATGCTGAATCCTCCTCCGAAGTAACCTCTCGTACTCAGGGGGATGTGGCTTTACTGGCTCTGCTGCGCTTCTTGGGGGCAGGTGTGTGAGAGTCGAGGTCAGACTCCTCATTGGGTGGCAGCTCGCCTTCTTCGCGGGGGGGGGGAGGGGGAGGTTATCTTGTCTTCCTCAGAGGAGGAGCTTAGGAGATCCTTAAGGGATCGCTTCTATAAGGACGTGCACTTGCTTCTTTGATTGCCCTTCCCCGCAGACTTGGATGCTCCCTTAAATGCAGCTTTGGGGCAGGGTTGCTTGCGGGAGCGCTGTGCCTGGGTTTGGTTCCCCTCTATGTGGGTCAGAACTCCCATCATTGACTTAAGAGTATCCAGCTGGAGCTGCTGGATGGGATCTATGGAAGGAGCCCCTCTTACTTGTAGGGAGGCAGACGAGGCTGCCTCCTCCTCCATTCTTGAGAGACTGTGAGGCTCCTCATGCTAAGTGCACGCCACGGCCTGCATCTGGGTGGGGGGGGAGGGAGGGAGAAGAGCACATGGTTTCGCTTTCCCCCGTAGCTGCTGCGGGGCCTTCTTTCTGTGCCGTGGCACACAGGGATGCGGTTTGGCGGGTTTTGGCGGTTTCGGTCATTAGCAGGTGGCCTGTGCAGGGGGTGTACCAAGTGGGCCGAACCCCCATGCCTGCTCTGCCCCGGTCCTTGCTTGAAAGCCGGCATTGGGGGGTGGGTGGGTAAAGGGTTGGAACAGGAAGCACTTTTTGGTGGCGCCTCTGGGCGCTTAAACTGACCTGAACTGAATTGGGGGCTAAACCCCATTGAAAGCTAAACTGGCTCCCCTTCAGAGGGAGTCAGGGGCTCGAAAGTCGCTCTGGGTGCAGAGCACCCTGCTGCAATACCTCTCAGTCCGGAGGCAGACTTTCAAGTGGGGAAGCGAGGGTGCGATCTCCCTACGCATGCCCAGTTTAAAGTTGTTTGCTGCCTCCTAGTGGTCAAGGGGGAGATTGCTCCCTACGTCCAAATGACCGGATGAGAGGGCATAGAAAGGGAGTAGTAATGACCCAGGAACTATAGACAAGTTAGCCTAACCTCAGTGGTATGCAAGATGTTAGAGCAGATACTAAAAAGAGAGAATAATTGACATGGTAAGCAAACGGAAAATATGATGAAATGCAGGATGGGTTCACACAAAGGACAGATCATGCCAGACCAATCCAATATCCTTTTTTGAAAAAATAACTGGCTTTTCAGATAAAGGAAATGCACTAGATTTAGTGTATTTGGATTTTAGTAAGATATTTGATACTGTACCACATAGTAAGACTACTACTTAAGTTGGAAAAGATGAACTTTAACAAAAAGATAGATGGGTACGAACATGGTTAACCGTAAGAAAACAAAGGATTGTGTTGAGAGGTGGATTGTGTTGAGAGGTGGAGAGAGGTTGCTAGTGGAATTGAAGAATCTGTTTTAAGACCCATCTTATTTAATATATTAATAACTGACCTTGGTGAAGGAAGGAAGAGTATGCTAATGAAGTTTGCTGTTACCACCAAATTGGGAGGAATTGCCAATACAAGATGGATTGGAGTGTTAAGAAAGCGATTATATTTAATAGCATAAAGTGCAAGGTTATGCATTTGGGGTTTAATAAGTATTTTAGGTATCAGCTAGGAACAGAGGAGGAGAGGGACTTGGGGGTTTATAACTGACCATAAAATGCTACTACGAGCGGTCAGTGTGATGAAGCTGTAAAAAAGGCAAATGCTATCCTGGGATGTATTGGGCATGGTATTGCCAGTAGGAAGAGAGAGGTACTGTTGCCTCTGTATAAGGCTCTGGTAAGACTGCATCTGGAGTACTGTGTTCAGTTTTGGTCATTAGTATTCAAGAAGGATGAACTTATATTTATCTAGAATACAAATGTATACCCCTCACCCTCCTAACAGCAGTTCAGGGCAGCTAACAATATAAACATTAAAAAATATAAAATACAAATAAGATAAATATACAACAAATATAAAACAACAGTTGGAAGTGGGATTGTTGGGGCATTCTGAAACTTGGGTACTATAATTGTGTATCAGGTGCCTGGCTGAGGGGCCTGCACGCATGCTCAGGCTCTAACTTATCGCCATATTTGAAGTCAGGAAGGAATTTCCCCTCTGGGTAGATTAGTATTTGAGACTGAGTTTTTTTTTTGCCTACCTCTGCAGAATGGGTGTGACTCACCTGTTTGGGACATAGGGTGAGCCTAAAACAACAGAGAACAATTTTAGAAAAAGAAAGATCCATACGTCCCCAACAGGTGAGCCACACCCATGCTGCAGGGGACCGCAACCCCCCCCTCAGTCTCGAATGCTAATCTGCCCAGAGGACAAATTCCTTCCTGACTTCAAATATGGTGATCAGTTAGACCCAGAGCATGCACGCAGGCCCCACCAGCCAGGCACAGGATATACAATTATAGTACTCTGGCTTCAGACAACTCTGATGCTTCAGGAAGAAAGGGGTGGGGGGACATGTATTTAATTTTTTTTTGGAGGGGTGGGATTTCTTCCTATAGCAACAACAAAAAAACACCCTCATAGGTTAAGTGTCATAAATTTATCCAACTCCATTTTAAAGTTATTCAGATTCTTGCTCCCATAACTTCTCTGGAAGCTTATTCCAGTAGTTCACTGCTCTGATTGTTAAAAACATTCTTCTAATTTCAAGTCTAAATTTTTTATAACCAGCTTGTATCCATTAGTTCTTGTACCCATGCTCTCCTTTAGTTTGAACAAATCTTCCCCTTTTATTTTGTTATATATTTGTTATATATATCCCCAGATATATTTGTACAGTGTAATCATAACTCCCCTCCCCCCAGCCTTCTTTCTGATAGGCTGAATAAGCCAAGCTCTTTTAGCCTCATCTCATAAGGTAAGTCCTCTATTCAGTTCTCTGATCATCCTGGTAACTCTTGTGACCGTCCCCATAAGGAGATGGTCCACTGCATTCTGCACTAGCTGCAGCCTCCGGATCATCACCATGGGCAGCCCCATGTAGAGCGCATTACAGTAGTCCTGTCTCGGGGTAATGAAAGCATGGATGATTGTGGCGAGGTCAGAATTAGAAATATAGGGCCGCAGCCTTCTAATCAGATGTAATTGGCAGAAGGCACTCCCAGCCACGGGTTCTGGAACTGAGAAAACAGAGGAGGGTGAACCCCACTCCCCCATAAGTCACTGGCCCCACCAACCAGCATCACCCCTGTCTTGTCAGGATTTTGCTTCATTCGACTTGCCCTCATCCAGTCCCCCACGCTGCCATAAACTAGGAATGCACTGAGACTGCCGGGTCTGGATCAGATGAAAACAAGGAGCTGGGTGCAATCAGCATATTTTTATTAATTAATTTATTTTTATTTAAAATGTATATCCCGCCCCTTCTGCTCACAGGGCAGCCTGGGGCAGCAAACAACATTCAATAAAATATTTTAAAAAAACAATTTAAAACAATTAAAGATACAATACAATGTGGGGAAACCCCCACCCCCACCCCTTGCCAAAAGCCTGACGGAACAGCCAGGTCTTACATACACACCGAAACAGCAGGAGAGTGGGAGCCAACCGAGCCTCCTCCGGGAGCGAATTCCACAGCACAGGGGCGTCCACCGAAAAAGATCTAACATCAGTGGCCACCCGCCTCGCCCGGGGCACCTCCAAAAAGGCTCCCATGGACGATCTCAAGGGTCGCACGGGCACATGGGGAGTGAGGCGGTCCCGCAGATAAGCAAGGCCCAGGCACCGCACCTCAAACCCCCTCACAACCTCACCCAGCGGCTGCATATACATGTTGAACAGGAGGGGGGACAGAATAGAACCCTGCGGCACTCCATATGAGAGGCCCCGGGGAGATAATGAACAGTCCCCCAGCACCACCCGCTGGGATCTCCCAGCTAGGAAAATACTGAACCATTGAAGAACAGTCCCGTTCACTCCAGCCAGATCACGCAGACAAGTCACCAACACCTCATGGTCAATGGTATATTTTTTTATTATAAACGTTTAGTATCCTACCCCCTCCTGCCATAGGGCAGTTTATAACATAGTATAAAACATAAAAACTGTATAAGATTCAAAATAGTATAAAAGCAGAACAATCTGAGTTAGAGAGCCATCCCTTCCACCCCCCAACCCATCCACTCTACCCGTCTCCCCCATCAAATGCCTGATGAAACAGCCACGTCTTACACAGATGTCTAAAGGATGGGAGATCCACAGTTTCACCACCGAGAATGCGCCATCTAATGTTGCTACCCAAGAAACACGGGGGACCTTGAGAAGGGTGCTCCTGGCTAACCGCAGGGGTCGTTCTAAGACCCAGGGAGTGAGGCAGTCCTGCCGGTAAGCGGGGCACAGGCTGTATAGGGCTTTATAGGTATGGACCAATACCTTGAATTGGGCCTGGAAGGCTATAGGTATCACAGTGAATTTGCAGAATTTGTTTTCACTGGTTGCAGAATTAAGATGTTTTGGTGCAGTGAACACGGGTCCCTGATCTAGTGTTAGCGCAAAATAGTTAGAGGAGCACAATGTAGATTTTTTCCACTTACATTTTAAATTCCAAACAGGATTCTCATACAGATTAATTCTACTCCGAGACGCGCTAATCAAAGTTTACTTCAGATAATTTTATTTTATTTCCCCCTTCTCTAATGATGGGAACTGACCAGACTACTTATTCTGAATAAATTTGAAATTTTATAAATGTTCACCTAAATGCTCATCAAAAGCTTACCTTCCAGATTTGACATACAGAACACTTAGATCCAGTCATACTTTTGTAGGTATGCACAACTGAAATGTGTATTGGTGGCATCACATTTTTCAGAAGACAAGATCTTGTCTGCTAGTCCTACATAAACACTCTGATTACATCAGAAAATCATCAGCTGTCTACATATTCATACAATGAACAGACTATGTTCCAAAGTAAAAAAAATTGTACACTTACCCCAAATAAATGAATGAGAAAAAGAAAAGCAGCAAGAGAGAAGAAATGATGAGCCAGCCATGAATCACCTGAAAAAGAAAAAGGAAAATTGATTGTTGTGTTGGTCCCAAGCATAAGAGATGGCAACAAAGTAGTTCAAATGGTATCTTTTATTGCACCAGCTCCTGCTGGCGAGTGTGTGAAAAACTTTGAGCAACACAGGGCCCTGCTAGTCCAATAAAAGATAGTCTGAACTACTTTGTCTCCATTTGAAAAAGAAAGGCACAGTTACAGATTTCTTTTTTGAATCTCAAATTAAAATTAAGCATATCTGAACTCTTTTCAGCAAGTTTCAGTTTCCTTAGAGAAGACAACTGATTTGGTGAATAGAGAAAAGTAATGAGATTCAGAACTCTGTTTCTGACTATGAAGTGGTTGGATGTGTGATGTTTTCTTCAGGCTCTTGATAAACTGCAGAAGATATTTTACTAGCATCTGTATAGTGCTTTTAGATTCTTACAGGCATGCAGCCAGATTCTAAACAGAAGAGGGGCAAGTATTAAGTATATCCCATTACAATTACCTCACTAAAAACACTCAAGTTTTGAACACATTTGAAGATAGACAAAATATGCTGCGGTGGTGCCTCAATACATGATGCATGACTCCCCTGCTTTGAAAGCAGGCATATGCAGCAAATCAGGTCTTCTCTATCACCTTTATTGGGCTCAAATACATACCAGTCAAATGGCTAAGTATTAAAGCACACTGAACAGTTTATGGTCAGAGTCTTTCACATGCCTGTAGACTTCAGTCAAGCGCCTTTGTTTTGATAACTTACGAATGTACTCTTAGCAGAGACTGGGGAGGATAGGAAGGGGCCTTCGCAGAAGAGGGCAAGCCCTGCTCTGGCTGCAGTCCCAGATCCTTGAATGAGACATGCAGACGCTATACACGCTATTACCTACAGCATGTTAATCTAGAGCACTTTGGTAACAAGGGCTAGGTTTCAAAAGAGAAGTATCCTACACAATAATATAGATGGTGAACACCTTATTCATTTCTGATTAATCTTTTTGGGAAGATTCCAAATCATCATTAGACTATCTGCACTGTTCAGGATTAAATAGAACACTGAAATATTTTATTTATTTCTGAATTCCAACATTAATTCTAGATTATTGTAATGTAAGATATCTATGAGACAGGCCTTCCTAATAATCTGAAGCTTTTTGTAGATAAATTAGAACCAATAATTCAGCACCAGTCCAAAACAGGGAAAACTGCACAGGAAATCCTACCTTTGTTGAAAGGTAGAGTGAGTGGAAAAATGATTATAGCAGCTACATATTCCAGAAGAACTTTGTTCTGATCAGGAATTAAATTTAGCTCCTTTCTTTCTCTTGTATTGAACTCCAAATTTCCCAAGAATTTATTATTTTAAAAATGTTTAATTTCCTTTACCTAAAAGTTATTGCTGTTTCAACAATGTAGTATTTTATTTTATTTGTGTTTCATTAATAAGCTTTCCAACAATAGGTCATCTTGTAGGATGGTTCCATCATGCCATAGATAACGTATCTATCTACTACATGCCTATATTCCATTCTAGGGAAAGACTATTCCTGCTGTGCTGATCAGTCAAGAAAAATATTACTGTTAGAGTTCAGCTGACAGCATCACTTATCAGAGCATTTTACCATGTTAGTTATTTGTTCTCTTCTTCCTACCAAATAGCTATTATGTACGCTAAATTGTTTTCAATTACATCATGCCCATTCCACATGAATGTTTCACAACACACTTCACATGAAAAGACAAGAGTTGGTCAATGTTATTTTGTAACAGCACGCCAAGGCATGTTTCTAGAATTTNGAGAAGGGTGCTCCTGGCTAACCGCAGGGGTCGTTCTAAGACCCAGGGAGTGAGGCAGTCCTGCCGGTAAGCGGGGCACAGGCTGTATAGGTATGGACCAATACCTTGAATTGGGCCTGGAAGGCTATAGGTATCACAGTGAATTTGCAGAATTTGTTTTCACTGGTTGCAGAATTAAGATGTTTTGGTGCAGTGAACACGGGTCCCTGATCTAGTGTTAGCGCAAAATAGTTAGAGGAGCACAATGTAGATTTTTTCCACCTACATTTTAAATTCCAAACAGGATTCTCATACAGATTAATTCTACTCCGAGACGCGCTAATCAAAGTTTACTTCAGATAATTTTATTTTATTTCCCCCTTCTCTAATGATGGGAACTGACCAGACTACTTATTCTGAATAAATTTGAAATTTTATAAATGTTCACCTAAATGCTCATCAAAAGCTTACCTTCCAGATTTGACATACAGAACACTTAGATCCAGTCATACTTTTGTAGGTATGCACAACTGAAATGTGTATTGGTGGCATCACATTTTTCAGAAGACAAGATCTTGTCTGCTAGTCCTACATAAACACTCTGATTACATCAGAAAATCATCAGCTGTCTACATATTCATACAATGAACAGACTATGTTCCAAAGTAAAAAAAATTGTACACTTACCCCAAATAAATGAATGAGAAAAAGAAAAGCAGCAAGAGAGAAGAAATGATGAGCCAGCCATGAATCACCTGAAAAAGAAAAAGGAAAATTGATTGTTGTGTTGGTCCCAAGCATAAGAGATGGCAACAAAGTAGTTCAAATGGTATCTTTTATTGCACCAGCTCCTGCTGGCGAGTGTGTGAAAAACTTTGAGCAACACAGGGCCCTGCTAGTCCAATAAAAGATAGTCTGAACTACTTTGTCTCCATTTGAAAAAGAAAGGCACAGTTACAGATTTCTTTTTTGAATCTCAAATTAAAATTAAGCATATCTGAACTCTTTTCAGCAAGTTTCAGTTTCCTTAGAGAAGACAACTGATTTGGTGAATAGAGCAAAGTAATGAGATTCAGAACTCTGTTTCTGACTATGAAGTGGTTGGATGTGTGATGTTTTCTTCAGGCTCTTGATAAACTGCAGAAGATATTTTACTAGCATCTGTATAGTGCTTTTAGATTCTTACAGGCATGCAGCCAGATTCTAAACAGAAGAGGGGCAAGTATTAAGTATATCCCATTACAATTACCTCACTAAAAACACTCAAGTTTTGAACACATTTGAAGATAGACAAAATATGCTGCGGTGGTGCCTCAATACATGATGCATGACTGCCCTGCTTTGAAAGCAGGCATATGCAGCAAATCAGGTCTTCTCTATCACCTTTATTGGGCTCAAATACATACCAGTCAAATGGCTAAGTATTAAAGCACACTGAACAGTTTATGATCAGAGTCTTTCACATGCCAGTAGACTTCAGTCAAGCGCCTTTGTTTTGATAACTTACGAATGTACTCTTAGCAGAGACTGGGGAGGATAGGAAGGGGCCTTCGCAGAAGAGGGCAAGCCCTGCTCTGGCTGCAGTCCCAGATCCTTGAATGAGACATGCAGACGCTATACACGCTATTACCTACAGCATGTTAATCTAGAGCACTTTGGTAACAAGGGCTAGGTTTCAATAGAGAAGTATCCTACACAATAATATAGATGGAGAACACCTTATTCATTTCTGATTAATCTTTTTGGGAAGATTCCAAATCATCATTAGACTATCTGCACTGTTCAGGATTAAATAGAACACTGAAATATTTTATTTATTTCTGAATTCCAACATTAATTCTAGATTATTGTAATGTAAGATATCTATGAGACAGGCCTTCCTAATAATCTGAAGCTTTTTGTAGATAAATTAGAACCAATAATTCAGCACCAGTCCAAAACAGGGAAAACTGCACAGGAAATCCTACCTTTGTTGAAAGGTAGAGTGAGTGGAAAAATGATTATAGCAGCTACATATTCCAGAAGAACTTTGTTCTGATCAGGAATTAAATTTAGCTCCTTTCTTTCTCTTGTATTGAACTCCAAATTTCCCAAGAATTTATTATTTTAAAAATGTTTAATTTCCTTTACCTAAAAGTTATTGCTGTTTCAACAATGTATTTTATTTTATTTGTGTTTCATTAATAAGCTTTCCAACAATAGGTCATCTTGTAGGATGGTTCCATCATGCCATAGATAACGTATCTATCTACTACATGCCTATATTCCATTCTAGGGAAAGACTATTCCTGCTGTGCTGATCAGTCAAGAAAAATATTACTGTTAGAGTTCAGCTGACAGCATCACTTATCAGAGCATTTTACCATGTTAGTTATTTGTTCTCTTCTTCCTACCAAATAGCTATTATGTACGCTAAATTGTTTTCAATTACATCATGCCCATTCCACATGAATGTTTCACAACACACTTCACATGAAAAGACAAGAGTTGGTCAATGTTATTTTGTAACAGCACGCCAAGGCATGTTTCTAGAATTTTGATTAAAACATTCTCTTGCCCTATTTGACAGTGGCTCACACACTAATGGATTTGTTGCAAGAGTCAGCTTTGCTTGCTAAGGCCTGAATAAAACCCTGCCAAAGTTTGCAAAATACAGGGAATTAAGATTTGGAATTCTGACAACAAAAGAGATTTTACTTTCATGGACTGAACAGACAGGACAAAGACGACAGACAAAGCACATGAAAGGAGCAAGAAGAAACTACCTTGACAAACTGAAGGTTGTGATTTTAGGCCATTTCTAGCTTGCTACTGATTTATCTGGCACTCTTATGTAGACTGTCATAGTTTCTCTATTTGTAAAATCAGACTACTACTTCCCTACCTCACAGGGGCTTCTCTAGATTAAATGCCTATAACTCATTCCGAAGTATTTTGATGTATAGCATTACAGAAGAGCAAAGAATTATTTCGAGTGTCATCGTTTCCCTAAAAATCAGTCCCTCCCTGAGTCATCCTCCTCCTCCCTTCCCCTTTCGGTTGGGGTCCCCCAAGGTTCTGTCCTTGGCCCTCTCCTCTTCTCTATCTACACCCTGTCCCTTGGCAAAATTATTGCCTCCCACGGATTCCAATACCATCTCTACGCTGACGACACCCAACTCTATCTCTCT
>QEPC01009912.1:2363565-2393184 GCA_003113815.1 Sphenodon punctatus | reverse complement strand
CCCCCCCCCCCCCCCGAGTCCTCCCCACCATCATCACCTCCATCTTGTCAGGATTCAGTTTCAGATGGCTCGCCCTCATCCAGTCCCCCACAGCTGCCAAGCACCAGGTAAGCACCTAGACTGCTGGACCTAGATCACTCGAAAATGAGAGGTAAAGCTGTGCATCATCGGCGTATTGATGACATTGCATGCCGAAACCTCTCATGACCTCACCCAACGATTGCATATACACGTTGAACAGGAGAGGGGACAGAATAGACCCCTGCGGGACTTCACACATGAGATTCTGGGGAGATGATGTACATTCCCTGAGAACCACCCGCTGCGTTCTTCCGGCCAGAAATGAGCGAAACCATTCAAGAACAGTTCCCTTCACCCCGGCCTGGTCCCGCAGCCTCACCACCAACAACTCGTGATCAACAGTATCAAACGCCACTGACAGTTCCAGTAAGATCGAAATTGTGGATCTGCCCTGGTCTAATTCATGGTGCCAGCCATCAACCAAGGCCACAAGTGCAGTCTCCGTACCAAACCCAGGGCGAAAGCCAAACTGTGAGGGATCAAGGAAACCGACCCAGTCCAGATGCTCCTGTAACCATCAGGCCACCACCCGTTCAATAACCTTCCCTAA
Source organism: Sphenodon punctatus (assembly GCA_003113815.1). Lineage (NCBI taxonomy): Eukaryota > Metazoa > Chordata > Lepidosauria > Sphenodontia > Sphenodontidae > Sphenodon > Sphenodon punctatus. Next base: position 2,392,553 of record QEPC01009912.1, on the reverse strand, counting down.
AAAGGGAAGGTTAGAGACTGGCCAGTAGCCAGTTGGGGAGTCAACGCTCAAAGATGGCTTTTTGAGTAGAGGCTGTACCACTGCCTCTTTAAGACAGTCCAGCACCCTTCCCTACCTAAGGGAGGAACTGATCACCCCTGCCAGCAATGGCCCTAATGCCTCCCGGCTGGTCTTCACCAGCGAGGATGGGCACGGATCTAATTCACAACAGGTTGCCCGGACTGTCCCAAGAGCATCCGCCACATCAGCAGGCGACACCCACTGAAACTGATTCCACAACCACCGATAGGGCGGGGCTTCTTATACCTCTGATTCGTCCACTGTCATTAATGCAGCATCGAGATTGTGGTGAATCTGAGCGATTTTATCTGCAAAAAGAGTCAGCAAACATGTCACAGCAGGCACTGGAAAATTCCAGTTCCAGGCAGAGAGGCCAGATTGACCAGCCTCTGCACCGCCCGGAAAAGCTCCACTGGACGCGACTTCACAGACGCAATAAGGGTAGCAAAGAACTCTTTTTTTGCTACCCGTGTTGCAACAGCATACGCTCTTAAACTGACTTTATGCTGCAATCGGTCAGTTTCAGCACAAGTTCGACGCCACCATCGCTCCAACCACCGCCCATCTTGCTTCATTCGGCGGAGGTCCTCCGTAAACCATGGCGACCCATGTCGTCAGCTTTCTGGAAGCGGACGCTTGGGAGCCATTCGATCGATGGCCTCAGTCAGCAAGCTGTCCCAGAAGGCAATGAGGTCATCGAGTGAATGATCATCAAGATCAGAAGGCATTCCCCTAGAGCATTCCGGAACCTCTGGTTCCATATGTCTCCGGGGGCGGACCCAACGAATTGGTCCTGCACCCTTCCAGGGGCAGACATGCACCAAGAGACTAGTCCAGAGGAGACAAGGATCCATCCATGACAGGGGTAAAACCATTACATTCCCCCCACCGGATCCCCCGCCTCGAGGCCGGTGCAGATCAGGTCAAGGGTATGTCCCCCCTCATGCGTCGGGCCCTTTACCCTATGAGACAGTCCCATGGCTGTCATGGCGTCCATGAATTCATGCTCTGCTCCCCCCAACCCTGCATCAGTGTGGATACTGAAATCCCCCAGGACCACAGTCTTCGGGGATCGCAAGACCACTTCCGATACCAGTTCTGCTAGAGCGTGTAGGGATGCTGCGGTACAGGTAGGTGCACGGTATACCAAAAGCAGTCCTAATCTGTCTCCTGCCAAATCGACCACGTGGACCCCTTCCATGCCCGAGATGGTCTGCACCTGATGCCTCCTCACAGTTCAAATATCCTTAAAAACAACGGCTACACCGCCTCCCCATCCCTCTGACCTGGGCTGGTGCTGTACAGAACACCCGGCTGGAACAAGGTCAGCCAATATAGGCTCCGACTCATTGTTCAGCCAGGTCTCTGTAATACATACGAGGTTGGCCATATTTAGTACTACTTTTTGCTTCCTATCCTTTAGCCAGTTACCAATCCACAATAGGACACTGCCTCCAATCCCATGACTTTTTAATTTCCTCAAGAGCCTCTCATGAGGGACCTTATCAAGTGCTTTCTGTGCAAATCCACTATAATCGACCAGCTTCACCCCTATCCACATGCTTATTTACACTCTAAAAATTCCATTAGGTTAGTGAGGAACGACTCCCCGCTGCTAACTTCATGTTGACTCTTCCCTATTAAGCCATGTTTATCAATATGCCCAGTAACCAGTAATTCTGTTCTTAAGAATCGTTTCCACCATTTTGCCCAGTACCAATGTCAGGCTCACCAGTCTGTAGTTTCCAGGATCGCCTCTGGAGCTCTTTTTAAATATCAGCGATACATTTGCCATCCTTCAGTATCCACAAAGTATCTGCTTTGAGATATGCTGGCCTCCATACGAAATGAAGAGGACGTCTGAAGTGCTGACTGGCTTTGTACAGTGAGGCTAGAATGATAAAGCCCAGCATCTGAAGTGCAGTTTCTCCAGGAGAAGAATGTGGGGAAGACAGCGAGGTAACTTGATTAACATGGAACAGAGAGACCACTTTAGGGATGAAAGAAGGGTCAGTACATAAGTCCACTTGTCCTTGTTGAAGACTAAATAAGGTGGAGATGCTCTCAAGGCTGCCAAACCACTAACCTATCGAGCCGAGGTCAAGGTCACTAACAAACCCATTTTAACAGCAAGATTTTTCATGGAGCAGGTAGCCATGGGCTCAAAAGGTGGTAAAAACTTGCTAAGGATCAAGCTGACATCCCAACTGGGGGACTGGAGGGAAAGTTATTCAGACAACTCCTCCCAAGCGGCTTGGACCAGAGGCGAAAGAAGATTTGCTTTCCCTCCACAGGTTGTAGTTGTGCTGAAATAGCTACCAGATAGACCTTCAAGGATGAAATTGAGAGGGTAGATCATTGTAGATGCAACAACTAGGTCAGGATGACATTAATGGTGAGGGAAAAGACAGGGACACACTGTTCTGCACATCAGATCAAAAAATGCTACTACTAGCCATGTAAGATGGCCACAGTAAAAGGCCTGCGCACATTCAGGAGGATTACCAAAGCTATAGATGAAAAGTCAGGAGAGATCCGCCATGCATAGAGATTGTAGGCATAAAATCCAGTTGGAAGGGACCTCAGAGGTCATCTAGTCCAACCCCCTGCTCAATGCAGGAAATCCACAGCTACAGCATTCCTGACAAATGGCCGTCCCGCCTCTGTTTGAAAGCCTCCAGTGAAGGAGAACCCCCCGCCAGTCTGTTCCACTGTCGAACAACTCTTACCATTAGGAAGTTCTTCCTGTGTAGTCGAAATTTGCTTTCTTGTAATTTGAGTCCATTGGTTCTAGTCCAGCCTTCAAGAGCAACAGAGAACAAGTCTGCTCCATCTTCTACGTGACAGCCCTTCAGATATTTGAAGATAGCGATCATGGTCTCCCTTTTTTAAAAATAATTTTTTATTGCTTGTTTTAATTACACAAAAATCAAATGTTACATATAACCTTAACACCAACCAAATCCCCCCTACCTAACCCCTAACACATAACCAGTGGATTCAGGTTCATGTGATAAAAGATAGTTAGATATAGTAGTCGAACAGGAAGGCTCTCTCGTCTGGAGGCAAGTCCGTTCTCCACATTGTGCATATGCATGGAAACCACTTTGCCGTACAATCTTCTTTCTTGTCTAGTAGATTTGCTGTGATTTTTTCCATAGTCATATGGTACCACATTCTGTTTAATAGTTCTCCCTCCTTCAGTTCTTTTGAGTCTTTCCAGTGGGAGGCTATCACTTTTACCCTTGTTGATGAGACAGGAGGTCCCTGCGAAGGGGTAACTATAGTGACTGGTTCACCAGGTCCATTAAGATGGAAAGCCATGGTTGTTTGGGCCATAAGGCGGCGACCAGGATTAGATGTGCCCTCTTCCTCCTTGCCTTGTATATTACCCTTTGAGGAAGGAGGAATGGTGGAAAAGCATACAGGAGAGTAACGTTCCATGGAATCATGAACGCATCCGACAGGGACTTCAGGTCATGTCCCACTCTGCTGCAGAAGACGGGAAGCTTCTCATTCTCTGCTCTCACAAAGAGGTTGACTGCTGGCTGCCCCCACCGTGCAAAGAGGTCTTTCAAACACCTCTGTGTGGAAGTTCCATTTGTGGTGATCCTCCCCCAGTCTGCTGAGTTTGTTGGCAATTGTGTTGGAGTGACCTATCAAGTGGATTGCTTCAGGCATGACCCCCTGGTGAACACACTACTGCCAAAGCTCCTCTGCTGACTAGTGGACGACCTGCCACCTCCCTGCCGATTGAGTTACCACATGGCTGATGAGCTGTCTGTCACAACCTGTATGACTGGGCATTGTATATGAGGAATGAATGCTTTGCGACCCCATCTGATCACCCTCAGCTTCTAGATGTTGATTTGGAATGGAGATTCCTCTGAGGTCCACAGCCCACGTGCAGTGAGAACGCCCATGCGCACTCCCCATGCTGTCAGGGAGACATTGGTTGTCAACACGAGGGAGGGTTCTGGTACGTCAAACAGCATGCCCCTTAGAACAGGATGTGGCTTCATCCACTACCGCAACAAGTTTCAAATATGTTCCGGAATAGTGATCTTTTTTGACACTGGATGTATGGTGCGTAGGCGGAACGGAGCCAATATTGCAAGGGATGTGGTGTTATCACTGTCGTTGAGGTGAAGAGGTTTTGAAGTCTCAAGAAGTGGAGGGTAGGGTGGGTTGGACTGGAGTGGATGCCTTTGATGAGCTGAATGATGGTATAGAACCTGTCCTCTTGGGAGTAAGCTTTTCTCCATATGGTGGTTACGAGGATCCTATGAAGGGAAGGGTTCTTACTGGAGTGAGGTGTGACTTCTCCAGGTTTACAATTAGACCTAGATTGCTGCCACCATTTGCCTTTTGGCCAACGTCATGACGGAGATGATGCTTGGAACCTGCAATGAGAAGTCAGTCGACCAGATAAGGAAAGACTTGTATGCCCTGTCTTCTGAGTTCTACAGTCATGCACTTGGTAAAGACCCTTGGAGCGGTCACAAAACTAAAAGGACAGAACTACTTATTGGTAGTGATGGCCGTTTACAATGAAACACAAGAATTTTCTGTGGAGGAGGTTGAACATAAATATGAAAATAAGCATCCTTGAGGTTGAGAGAGGCCAACCATGATTTTAAAATGGGGATAATGGATTGCACCATTCTAAATCTTTCACACAAATTTATTAAGTTGTCTCCACTGTGAGAGATCTTGCTGGGAGCACTGTCTGGTCACCTCAATTGCGATCAGAGTAGGAAGGGATCTAACTCACCTCTTCTTTTTCATCTTTCTGGCCCCCTCAGGAAAAGATGAGATTCCTGAAGAGGCTGCTCAAAGAGAATTGAAGCTGGCTCAGCATCCGTTCAGAATCCTGGGTGGTGCCAGAGGCAGTTGAAGAAGAGACTGTTGGTGACAGTTGCAGTGCCATCAGGCACAGACCCCAGTCTAATGGGGCCTCCACCACCCCCTTGCAAGACTTTTTTTGGTAAGAATGTCCCAAAGCGCAGCAAGCAGTCCTTTTTTGACCAGGTGCAGAGGACAGCGCAAGTCTTGCAGGATTTGGTGTCTTTGGACTTGCCCAGACATGTCATGCACCTGTTGTGCTGGTCAGTGATTGAAAGAGTGGCAGGACACAAGAGGCATCATTTAAAATCTTTTTGACATTGCTACCATGAAAAGAGTAGCAGCCCAGGGCCTGCCAAAGGGCAGGGAGCTCTGAAGAGGGCGGGAAGCCCTGAAATGAAAAGCCTAGCTACACTAATCAATCTACCTAAAGAATAAATTTATTTTTATGATGAATGCTAGAATTAAGCGAGGAGCATTCCTAAATTGCTATGGGTGGTTGGAAGAAACTGAGATGGGGAGGCTGCACTTCCTCCTTTTATGTTCCCTCCTCTTGCAAGATCAAAAGCCTATGCAGAGGAGGGAAGGCTCGACTTCCTTCTAGACTGTTCCAGGCAATCTGCCTGGAAATAGCTGACAACAAGGAGTTTCTGGTTGATACTCGTAAGTGAGAATCACAGAGCTCCTTGAAGAACTGCCTTGTAAAAATGAGCAGAGCAAAGAAGGAACTGCAGGATTTTATGGGTGGATTAGGCCTAAACTGAGGCTTTTGGTACCTGAGGAGGTGTAAAAGGCAGTTTGGGATTAAGCATACGAGATGAATATTTTTTTACTACGGTAGTTTAAAAAAATATTAATATTTATACTGACATCTTTACTTGCAGTAAATACTCCACTGGGATAATCTGCTGAAGGACCACACCACCTCAGAAATATCATTTTAGTCATTTTACACACGCAAGCATATATCAATTCAATCACACTCTAGCAGCATTTTAAAGTCTGATGGAATGTGACCCTGAAGTCAACTTCTGCAGTAGGGAGGTGGATTCCAAGGTAACTCTGATTGTAAGCAACAGAGATCTGGCTCAGAAGGAAACAAATGCTTCATGGGTTGGGTAAAGAGGAAAAAAAATAGCAAAAAAACCAACCCTCAACCCAAAAGCGGCACATAGCAACTTTCAGCTTTCAAACCAGAGGTGCGGCACATGAAGACTTCTCAGCAAACTGCTGGACTTTTAGCAAGCTGATGGGGGTCTTTATATATAAAGTTTAGGATCATATTAGAGATCACTCCTTTATGTATTTCTGTGCTCTGGTGACAGGACAGGGAACATGCTAACACGCAAACAAATACTGCTCTTGAAGTGACATTTTATTATTGGCTCTATTCAGATCATAGTTCAAGTCCACTTTTACACTGCAAAGACTAGTTTCTAAAGGGAAAAAAAATGTATTTTTATACAATATCTAGACTTCCACCTCCCAGGAACAAAGACCCAAATCCCCAGACAGGTAACCTTGCCAGTTTAGTTATTCATGTTATTCTTTGACACAATATATACCAGTAAACAAAACAATTAGCATGGTGACAAATGTTACCTGCATTTGCGCTCACCTTATAGCACCTGTATTTGTAAAGCACAACCAGGAGTATGGTCATGACAATGATGACGCTGATCATGATGGCAGCATTGAGGATAGAATTCAGGGCTCTTTGTCCCACTGTTTCCGTATCTTCAGTGAATGGAGTGTAGATACTATAACAGAGACCAAAAGAACAGCTGAAATTCTGTACTATATAAATGCTTTTTGTGGATAACTAGGCCTGTATACATACACCATCTAGTGGATATACAGTAAAAGTACAACTTATGGGACAAATGACATTTGTGCATTCAATGCTATGAACAAAACCAAAATATATATACATGTGAAAAGCTAGCTAAGTCTCATATTTCATCACTAGCAGAAGGCTTTCAGTTGCAGCTGAATGCCGCTTTGGTGGTATGAGCTCAGAGTCTCTGGTCTATTGTACATAGCCAGGATGGCGATCAAAGAAGAGGGAAACAAATACTATTTTCCTTCAGTAAAGGTTAAAGTCAGATACACAAGAGCAAAATTAAAACTGTTTTTCAGTGCAAGTTCTTTAACTTAAGCAAGCAGAGGTGAAACTGAGCTGACTTAAGAGAAGTCTTGGTCATGTCGCAACATGACAGGAGGAAGGAAAGGTGTTGAAAGTAGAGCTGTTTGGCTCAGAAGGAGCAGCTTTCCTTGACTGAAATGAAGGTCACTGTAACATGGGTGTATTAAGAAGGGTGGATGGATAGTAAAGAAAAGGAATCCAGAAGACTCAGGCCAAATAAAGGAAAAGAAGTTTTAATACATACAGCTGTCCATCCTTGCGTGTATAAAAGCTGACAGACTTGATGGTTGCAACTACCACCACCATGCAAAGTGTTACAGGTACAAAGAGCATAATCACATGCTTTGCTCCATATTTCAGAGTCAATTCCTCATCTTCTTCCTCATCCTGTTCCACCACTTGCTGCGTGCTATTCTGTGGCTGCCCATTAGTCTCCGATTCTGGGTTGTCATTGCGCCTTCGGTCGGTGTTATCATGGCGCCACCTTTCACTGTTGTCATTCTGCAAATATAATCATCATAAGAATCTGCTTGCCATATATGCATTCTCTATGCTAAACTGAATTGTATATGCATTCTCTGTGCTAAACTGATTGAAAAGGGGTGGGAAGCGCAGCCTAAATTATTTAATTTCAAATATGTATTCTCTGTGCTAAACTGATTGAAAAGGGGTGAGAAGTGCACCCTAAATTATTTAATTTCAAACAGATAGCTTTGGAAACAAGAAACTAAACAAGTGCACTGTGCCAGGACTGCAGGAAGCATAGGAGTGAATAAAACAATATTAAGAACGTTGTATCCAAAACTAAGGACCACTTGTCAAAAGATATTTCTGTTCTCCAAAAGTATGAAACACCTTTTATGCATACCAGAACAAATTAGAGTGTCAAAATCTTCTCTTGGATGGCAACATGGTACATATGAGGGCACACAGCCCAAAATTTGCAAAAATGATTACTTCTAATTCTGCTTCTAGACACCATGGACAACTAACTAAAAGTGACATGTGCGCCAGTAGCTGCACAACAGTCCTATGCAAGCGATTCTTAAGTCAATTTTACTTTTACTATAATACACCATTCTTTCAAAGCAATAAACAGCCCTAAAATCAGGTTCTGGCATTGTATTCCCATGCACTGCTTTTTATCCCTTGCTTTGAACAAGACAACTCTAAATCACTTGGACAGTTAAGCATATATCTGACTAGTGGGTTTTTTGCCCTACAAAGATGCGCAGCACAATCTCTAAACTGTTTAGCACTAGTCCTTAGCATTGATACAAGACTCATTCACTTCAATGGGATTCACGTTGGTGCTAAACAGCTGAGGATTGAGTTATTAGTTTGGATCAACATCTCTCAAAATTTATCATCTTCCCTTTATCATTTGAAAAAAAATTTAAAACTTCCATGTATAAATAGGAATATATCTTTAGTGCTTATAAAAGGATACATTTTGGAAGAATATTTCAGTTATTAGGATAGAAGCAGTTTCTTCATTTCTCCCCTTTCTTGTCAGATCTTACCCATTTCAAATTAGGGGAGTAGGATTATCATCTGGATATTCAACTTTGGTTTATTCCAACAGGAAAACAAACCCGTATGAAAGTAAATATTCCAAGGTTGACTTGGGAGACCTCTCCTACAAAAGGAGGCCAGTCTCAGCTTAAGAAACACCTGCCAGTTCCACAAAAAATCTTGTAGATAAAAGTGGAATATATTTCATCTTCAGCATGGATAAAATGTTTACTGCTTCAAGTGTATCTACATAAACACCACCCAAGCCAGTAAGCTGCCCAAACCAGTAAGCGGTCGCATTCTGAACAAGCTGCAAGCAATGGATAAGCAGCTTAAAGCCAGTAGCCCGTAGAAGAGGGAATTATAAAAATCAAACCTCACAGTCACCAGGGCATGGGTGACTGTGGCAAGGTCAGCCTGGGATAAATAGGGCATAATTTACACAAACTGCATAGTTGAAAAAAGCATTTCCAAACCATGTCCGACACCTGGATTTTCATGGGCAGAGAATGGTCGAAAATGATGCCCAAGTTCTTTACCCGGCCCACTATCTCCACCTGGACCCCATCCACATTCAGGGGCCCAAGGGAGGTAAGGGCATCCTCATATTGGCTGCCCCTTCCCACCAATATCGCCTCAATCTTCCCCGGATTAAGCATGAGGTAACTCCGACACATCCAGCAGCTATATCATTCAAGATTTCCTCCATGGCAGAGGCAAAGTTGGCAGGGCTCACGGGTCAAGAGATATACAGTTGTGTATCATCATAATCATCATCATAGGAAACCCAACTCAAATCCTTTCCAGGGCACAAAGCAATTTATGACTAATACAGGATATATGTATATTTTCAATGAAGACTGCTTCCACAATTTATATATTAACTTTGTCAGTTTTGTGGACTCTCCATCACAATGCAGCAGTCTAAATTTGAGTTACTATAGAATAGCAAATACCAAAATTATTAGAATTAGAAAGTGCAGCTGTCTGTTTTCTTTATTAAAAACTGTATCAAATTTTAAAAAGAACTAGCAAGTTAAAAAAAATGTGTAAACATTAGCAAATAACTTTCTCAACCATTCAAAACTCCAAAAAGCAGAATGATAAGTGGGTATTATTGTTAGGTGCTTTTGAAAACAAAAATTTTTTCCTTTTGTGGGTGTGAGACAAGCATGCCGTATATGTAACAACACAGCAAAATTTGTTGCATATTAATACAACAAATTATTGTATTAATTTGAGTAAATATGTGCTTTGCCACTTGGACACTGACTTGCATATGCAAATATGAAAAATAGTTACAGAACAAGAACAGGTAATTAAAAACCTTGCTAACTACAGGATCACAGTCTACAACGTAAAGACAGAGGAAAACAAAGACATTTGACCATATGTATGAAGCTACATTTCTTGAATAAATGAGAAATAAAAACACGATCGCCAGCTAAGTGCATTGGGAGGGAGATGCAGAGGGTGCTATGGCATCCAGTGAGTATGGGCAGGGGTAGGGAGAGGGACTGCCATGGCCCCCATAAGACACAGGAGAAGAGGGGGAGGGGGTGTATGAGTTTGGTGGGGAGGGAGGAAAAGGAGGCATGGGAGTGCCCTGGTCACCCTGAGGTAGGGCTTGGGCATGAGGGAAGGGAGTGGGGAGAAATGCCATGGCCCCCCAGTGAGGGGCGGGGGTATGGGTGAGAAGAGGAGAGTTGGGAGTGCCCTGTCCTACCTGTGAGAGGGGGTTATGGTAGGGTGGAATCTGGGGTATAGGTTGGGTAGGGAGGGGTTTCCTTCCTGCCTGCTTGCTTCCCTCTGGGGATGCTGGGCTTGAGGGTTCCTCTCTGGCTCCTCCCTCCTTCAGGCCCTTTTGGGCCCCTTGAGTGTTGTCATCTTTGGGGAAGGGGAAGCGTTAATCAGGAGCCAGGAAGGGGAGACTTTCTGGTGAAGGGAGGAGAGCAGGGCAGCTATTGAGATTGTGGGGGGCATGGGGAGGTATGGCAGGGAAGAGGATAGACCATCGAAGCTCTTGAGAAGATACCTGGTGTCGGTTCCCTTGTCCCACTCCTCCCCTATCTTGGGATATCTGGGAGTTGAGGCCAGTAGAGACCGGATATTGGACCCGACGCATGAGGTGGGGGACACATTGGATTTGATGTTTTGCACCAGCCTGGAAACAGGGGCTCTGATTATCGGGGGTGTTGTTACAACACCATGGTCGGATCATTACCTCCTAAAGGTCCAGATCCTAGCCCTCCTATGTCCTCGTTGGGGTGGTGGACCAGTTAGGATGGTCTGCCCTTGGAGACTGATGGATCCAATTGGTTTCCAGACTGTCTGGGGGATATACCCATCAACCTTGATGGCTGCTCTGTCGATTACCTGGTTGTCTTGTGGAATGACATCTTGACCATAGCCATTGACACGGTTGCATCCAGGTATCCACTCCCACTGCTTCATCAGCATAGGTGTCCCTGGTTTACGGAGGACCGGAGTTGGATGAAGAGGGAAGGAAGGTGGTTAGAGTGCAGGTGGCGCTTGACTCATGCTGAAGCCAACTGATTGCGGCATAGATCGTTTCTGAAGGACTGTGCCGTGGCTGTGATGGCAGTGAGGAAAGTGTTCTTCTCTGCTATCATAGCATCTGCAAAATCTTGTCCGGTGGAGCTGTTCTGGATTGTGAGGGGCCTAGTTAACCCAGCCTGTTTCTACTAGGAAATGGAGCCATCCCTAGTCTGCTGTGACATTTTCATTTATTACTTTGCAGACAAAATTGCTTGTATTCACCATGATTTGGGCGCTGTCAGTTTAACTGCAGAGTCAGAGTTTGGGGTAACAGAAGCTCTGGCTTGTCCTGTTTATTTGGATTGGTTTCACTTGGTATCACTCAATGATGTGGGGGAGATGCTTGGGACGATGAGGGCAACCAGTTGTGAATGAAATCCTTGGCTGTTCTGGCTGGTGAACAGCTGGGAGACATTGGGGTCACTGTTGGCTGGGTGTGTGTGTCAATGGTTCCCTACGAGAGGGGTTGGTGTTGAATGCCCTTAAAATTGCAGTGGTTCGGCCCCTGATTAAGAAACCATCTTTGGACGTTGACTCCCCAGCCAGCTATCAGCCTGTCTCTAACCTTCCTTGCAAAGGGTGATTTATATAAAGGAACAGATGGTTACCCATCAGCTACAGGCTCATCTCAATACGATTGGATTCCTGGATCTGTTTCAGTCAGGTTTTTGTCCTGGCTATGGCACGGAAACTGTGCATGTGGCTTTGGTCAATGATCTGCGTTCTGAGATGGACAAGGGGAATTCTACCTTGGTGATTTTGTTAGATCTTTCGGTGGCCTTTGATACAGTTTATTATGAGGTGCTGTTGACACGACTGCAGGACCTGGCGGAACTGCTTGAGTGTTTTCATTCTTTTCTGTTGGGGAGGTTCCTGCAGGTGATGATGGGCGATTGCTCGTTGTGCCCCGTAGGGTTCTACTTTGTCTCCCCTCTGCTCCAATGCATATCTGAGGCTGATGGGCAAGGTCATTTGGAAATTTGGGGTGAGGCATCATCAATATGCCGATACTACTCAGCTTTCATCCAACCCAGGTTGCGCAGTCTCTGTGCTTACCTGATGCTGGACTGCTGTCAGGGACTGGATGAGGGTGAGATGATTGAAGCTGAATACTGACAAGACTGAAGTGATCATGGTTGGCTGGTCCTCTGACTTGGAGGGTGTTGGGACACCTGTCATTGATGGGGTCTGGCCCCCTCTGGGTAATCAGGTTTGCAGCCTTGGAGTGCTTCTGGACCCCTTGCTGTGTCTAAATTGTCAGGTTGTGACGGGCACCAGGAGCACTTTTCATCAACTCCATCTGGTGAGAAGGCTGCAGCCTTTTCTTTCTGACTTGGATCTGGCCACTGTCATCCATGCTTTCGTCACCTCCAAGTTAAATTACTGGAATGTGCTCTATGCGGGGCTGCCCTTAATGACTGTTCGGAGGGTGCAGCTGGTACAGAATGTGGTGGCAAGGCTCCTTTTGAGGATGAGTCACCGGAGCACATTACATCTGTGCTCCAAAGTCTGCACTGGTTGCCTATAGCGTTCTGGGCACAATTCAAGGTGCTGGTTTTGACCTTTAAGCCCTAAATGGTCTGGGTCCCATATATCGGAGAGATCACCTGTACTACCATGTTCCCCTGTGGCCCCTGCGGTCAGCTTGGGGTGCCCTCTTGCAGGTTCCATCTGTTTAGGTTACCCTTGTCTCTAGGACAGGGATGCGCGGGAGGGCACTCTCAGTTGCTGCGTTGGTTTTATGGAACTACCTTCCCTGGGAGATTTGCTTTAGCACAAGCATCTCCTGGAGGTAGTGTAACACTTTTTTAGTTGAACGGATTTGGCGGGCGGGGATGAGGGTTGGGTTGGCTCTTGGAGAGGGTTGTGGGAAGGGTGGGAGTTTTGAGGGGAGTGAGAGAGTTTTACTGTATGTATTTTATTGTTTTATGGATTTGTAAGCCACCCTGAGCCTTTGTGGGAAGTGTGGTGTATAAATTTGAATAAAATGAAATGTCTTTACAAGAATATGAGGGAAACAGAGTGACCTAGTCCTGCAAGCACTCTGGGGAATTAAACTCGGATCTCTCCGATACTCGTAAGGCTATGACCCCAGTCACGCTGTGTAGCTGGGCGGGGCAACTCCAAGGTGTGCTTTTTTTGGTCTGGCCTCCACCTCCCCTTTCGCCAGTTCAGTCCACCAGTTAAAGCCTTCTCCCACTAACGGGTGGGTGTCCAGGGCTGTCACCCCAACATAAGCTTAGCCCCCTTTGGCTCTCTATAAGTACGGAACAGTTCCACCTGGGTCCTGTAGCCTCCTGACTTGTGGGCAGTCGTGTGAAGCAGCCAGGCATTCCTGTTTGCTAGGGCTTTCCACTCAGCTCCCTGCTCACACGCAGGGTTCTAGTTCCCACTAGGCTTCTGCCTTGCTCTCACAGCCCAGAGCCATGCCTAGCCTCTCTCCACCTTTTCACTCACTCTTTCTTCTGAGCTGCAGGTTTTTCTAGCCTCTGCCAGTCCAGATGCGCATTCTCAACTGACCCAGCTAGGGCTGGAGTAGGAATCTTGATGGGCCAGCAGCCCCCAGTTGCGCCACCCTGCCACAATGAGAATTGGTGTCGCCTTCAAAGGAAGTCAAAGCCATACCAGAGAAAAGACCAACTCTTAGCAAATACACGAATTGCACTAAAACTTTCAAAAGAGGGATCAAGGCAAATCAACACAAAATGAATGGTTGTCGTCCTGCCATTTGAACAAAAGTATGTAAATGCACATAAGAAAAAACTCTGTGCTGTATTTCCTTCTGCTTACAGAACAAAGGGCAAATTCAAATCCTACCTGATTTGCATTAAACAGAATGTAGGTCATAGATTCTGGCTGCATTGGAAACAAAGGGACAGTTTCTTCATTTTCCTCAGACATAGAAAAACAAAGTTCTGAAGCAGAAGTCAGGACTAAGCCTCTGTGTTACTTTGACAATATAAGTGAGTTTGAATCATCTACCCTGATGTGAACAAGTAATATCAAAGGTAAACAATAGCCTTGGTGCTCTCACGGAATGTAGTTAATACCAAACCCAGTCTTGAATATTTTTGATAAATTTAGAGCTAGATTTCCCCCCCCTTTTAAAAAAATAAAATAAAAAAAAATCTACTCCAATTAGAAGTGCTTCCTCTTCTCATCTGAGATTGGGTAACAAGTTCATTTGTTTCCATATATGTGGATGTGAATAGGCATGTGAAGTTTTTAAGGCTCCAGCAGTGGACATGGTGGATTGGCTTCTCTTGCTCTTGAGGGAGCTCCATGGACAAGCTCCAGGCAGCCACTTCCGGCAAGAGCCACAATACAGGTGCCCCAAAGCCTCATGTTGCTCCTGAGCTGCCATTTGCCCACATCTAGTCTATGACAACCAGAGTCACAGAGCTGGAAGAGACCTCAAGGGTTGTCTAGTCCAGCCCCCTGAGCCACTGCAGGACCTGTCACACTCCAACATCTATACAGAAAAATCCCACTAAAGTTACAAGTAGAGACAGGGACCAACCAGAGCACAGCAATGCCCGCAACAACAGAGAGCAATTTTAGAAAAAGAAAGATTCAGATGTCCCAAACAGGTGAGCCACATTCATTCTGCAGGGGAAGGCAAATAACCCTAAATTGACTGAAGAGAACTGCCAGCATAAAGACTTGAAAAACAGCCTCTAAATGCTCAAAAAACTGAACAGGGACCACAGTATCCTTCTTTAGAGCACTGTCAAAGGCATGGGTGGTACAGGAATCCCAACAAAACAAGTATCCTTGAGCCCAAAAGAAAACTTAGAAACAAAAAAGTGCAGCAAGTACAGGGAAACAATGGTGACCAAGTCTGAGGGCCACACCTTGCACAGTAGAATTATAGGTTTTGTGGCAGAAAATGCTGTAGTTAATATCTTTTAAAAATTGTTTAAATAAAAAACGGTAGAAGTATTCAGTTTTGTTTTTTTTAAAGTTGGGAGTAGTCCTTGTGCCAGATTTCACCTTTTCCCTTTCCTACTTTAATTTAGTCAGGATCCCTTTCTTTAATCATTAAAAAGATATTAGCTAATGTATTTTACATGCAGCTTAGAACACCCTTTAACATCAAATGCAGCTTGGTTGTAAAAGTGCCAGTCTCACAGAAGTTTATGACAGCAGATTATCAGATTTTCATTAATTTCACACTGCTGCTATGTGGCAAAGGTTTGAGCCGGAGCAAAGTGCAGGCAGGCAAGTGATTTCAATTGGTGGAGAAAGCTCAGTGTGAAGGAGAGCTGTAATCTATGCATCTCTCCAAGATAATCCCTGTAGCAGGGCGCTACCTTGGGGCTGATGTTCCCACTAGCTATGCGGGATTGGAGGTCTCTTAATTGTTGTTCTTGCCTGGGGCTAGTCATTCTTGTAACACTCAGACGCAACCTCAACAGTGTCTTTATTTACAATAAGTTACCCAGTGCCCCTTAACACAACTTAAACCCACAATTCTTTACAGGAGGTTTGCTTCTCTCAGACACAGTTCCCAAGAGTCTTTTAATTCCAGGAGGGTTGCTCCTGCACCTTTCTGGCACAGTCTTGTCTATCTGGCCCTGCACAGACCCTTAATACTCAGGCTCTCAGCTGCTAGCCCCTCTCAGGGCTCTCTGTCCCTTACTTCCAGTCTCACCACTGAGTTCCCTTACAGTCTCCTTCATGAAATCTAGCCGCCCAGCCTGGCTGGCCTTCCTGCAGCTTTTCTTGTTTCTCTAGTCTGGCTCCTTGCTGAACCTGTGGTTACTACGCTGAGCTGCCTCTGTTCAACTCCAGGTCCTCCGAAAACGCCCCAGAACTTCCAGGTTCTCTGTGCTTCAGGAACCTCTCCCCACCTCCACAGCTGTGCGGCTGGCAGGTTTAAACTCAGCGCCGCCACCACCTCTCGTAAAGGGACCCCCACTTCCAGCACTTAGAGCAGGATGGATAGTCTGAACCTGCTACAATCTCAATAACATGCTTTTAAAGAAGCACCTCTAAAACAGACTGAAGATGCTGAGTGGAGAATTGAAATTTGGGAAGAGATGCAGTGTGAAACTTTTGTTTGCTGTAAATGAACCACCTATGGAGGGATCTATGGGAACAACAATGAGTTCAGTGCCTTCCTGAGGGGATCCTGGAGAGCCACTCAAAGAGCAAAGGAACTGCCTGAAGTAGAAGTCTACACATAAGATGGAGGAGGAAGATCTCAGGAGATAATAAAAGCAAGTTTAATTTTAGTCTGGGTCTGGTAGCAAAAAAAAAAAATCAGAATACAATCAAATAAACTAAGACCGCATTCTCACTGGGCAAAACGCGCAGCATTTGCCTCCGGGAAAAACTCTGGGAGGCAGATGCTGCGCATGTTTTGTCTGGTAGGAAAGCAAAGCCATGCAGCTGTGCCTCCGATCATGCAGAGGTTACAGAACACTTCAGTTTTTCCCGGAGACAAATGCTGCACATTTTGCCCAGTGAGAATGCGGTCTATGACTAATTGGATTGATTACAAAAAAACAAAATCCAAATGAAAATGAGGTTCTCCTCCAACTGTCTGAATACCACCATATCTAGAAGGAGAAATCAAATGAGAACTCTATATATGAAGTAAATGTGAGCACTAATCTTACTTCTCCATAGTAACAAGAACTGTCAAACAAATACACAGCTTTCTAGACATTTTGTTTACAATTATAATTCATCCATTCAAGGTTTACGTTTTGCTAGATAATAAAGTAGTATCTTACGTACAGTATTACTCAGATGGTTGTCAGGGAAGTTTTCTGTGAGCTGCCCATGCTGGAATTGGGGTAAGTGTACTGACAACTCCGTCATTGGGGCTGGCTTGTAGAAACCACTTTTTCTACACAGAACAAGTCTTTCCTCTTGTGATACTGTGAATAAAAAAAGATGTGCTAAGATTCCACATTAATACATAATCAGGTGTTCTCATTCTTCATAATTCACTAAGGCAAACAAACATTTTCTCCATCTTCTCAACGGTAATGGAGAGTCAAATGACCTGGTTGTTAGGCACTTCAAACCACAAAAATGAAATATGTGCTTTAAGAATTTAAAAGAGGTCCAGCAGCCACAATAGTAGACACTAGGGTAATTTAGAAAGGAGAATTGGTCACCTCCCTTGGTGAATTCCTTTCTCCTCTGTCTACGGATAATCCTCCGCACGGGTAGCTCTGCGGATGGCCGCTGGGAGGCAGAAGAAGAAATGCTTTTCAATGCGCATGCGTGTAGAGCTAGCCCCGACTCTCCTTAGTCCATATCCAAGCCGAGGGCCCATCTCTATATTCTCTAAAAAAACTTCCAAACTTGTCAACATGTTAACTGATACACCCAACCTGAACACGCTATTTCTTCTAATAAAACAAATACATTCTTACAACTTGTTACTCCCACAATTGAAGTCTAACTCTAGGGACCCCTAGAATTCTCCCTGAAAACAGAAGGTGTTCTAATAATTTTGGCTGCCCTGCCCTGCCATCTGGCGCTGTTTGGCAGGGAGGGTCGGAGGATTATCTGTAGACTGAGGAGAAAGGAATTCACCGAGGTAGGTGACCAATTCTCCTTTCTCCCTCTGTCTCCGGCTAAGCCTCCGCACGCGATATACCAGAGTTGTAACAATCCCTAAGGGTGAGAACAAACAGCACCTGGGGAATCCAACACTGCCTGCAACACCCTTCTGCCAAACGCCGCTTCTGCAGACCTGAACACGTTCAGCTTATAATGCTTGACAAAGGTATGCAGGGATGACCATGTAGCCACCCTGCATATCTCCTCATAAGAAGCCCTTGCTTTAAAGGCGTAAGAAGTAGCTGCACTCCTTACCGAGTGTGCCCATCTCTGGATCGGTGGTACCCTATTTGCTTTATACACCTCTACGATGCATTGCTTTACCCACTTAGACAAGAGGGTTTTTTAAGCTTTCGATCCTTCACGACCCAGTTGGATATTAATAAACAGGGCCGTAGTGCATCTAAGATCCTGAGTTCTAGCCAGGTAAATTTTTAGTACCCTTCGGACATCTAACTTGTGCCAGATCTTCTCCTTTGGGTGAGAAGGCTTAAGGCAAAAGGAAGGTAAGACAATTTCCTGGCCCCTGTGGAAAACTGAATTTACCTTAGGAATAAAAGCCTGGTCCACCCTCAGTGATACTGATTGTTCCTGAAAGGTACAAAAATTCTCCTCCATCGACAGAGCTCCAATCTCTGACACCCTTCTGGCTGATGTAACCGCCACTAGGAATACCACCTTAAGGGATAACATGTATAACGAAACCTGCCTTAACGGTTCAAAAGGTGGTCTGGTTAAAGCATCTAGAACAAGGCTTAAGCTCCATGAAGGACAGCTATGTACTACTGGAGGGGAGATCGACCTAGCTGCCTTCAACAACTGCCTCACATGTCTATGCGATGAGACCTGTTTATTTGCTACCGCCCTCAGAACTGAGTCAATTGCTGCTGCCTGTCTCGCCAAGGTGTTAGGCTTCAGACGTTTGTCCAAACCCTCTTGAAAGAACTGAAGAATGATTGCAATCTCTGCCCTATAGGGATCATATCCCCTCTGTGTTGCCCATATAGCAAAAATGTTCCAAGTCGCTCCATATGTGCTTCTGGTGGCTGGGCGTCTGGATTGCTGCAGAGTTAAAAGGACTGCTTCTGAGTAGCCCTTTTTCTTCAAGGCCGAGCGCTCAAGAGCCACGCTGTCAGTCTTAAGATGTGTAGGTTCTTGCAGACTAGAGGACCCTGACTGAGCAGGTCCGGTCTTAACGGAAGTGTTTCATGTGGCGCGTGGCTGAGTTCTATCAAGTTCGAAAACCATGGTCTCCTGGGCCACCATGGGGTTATCAGAACCATCTGGGCTCGTTCCTTGGCAAGTTTTGCCAACATTCTTTCTATCAGAGGGATGGGTGGGAATGTGTAGAGCAGACCTCTTGGCCATGGTTGATTCAGAGCGTCCACTGCGACTGCTGCTCTGCATGGACCTTTGGACATGAAGCTCTGTAGCTGCGTGTTTTCCTGGTTAGTGAATAGGTCCATCACTGGAAGCCCAAATCCCCTCACTAGATCCTTGAAAACCTCCTTGTGCAGGCCCCATTCATGTGAGTCTACCATCCTGCGGCTGAGGCAGTCTGCTTGTCTGTTGTCCTGCCGTGTGATGTGCAGGGCCTTCAGGGATTGTAGGTTCTCCTGAGCCCAGGAGAACAGTTTTACCGCCTCCCTGTGCAGGGAGGGTGCTCTGGAGCTGCCCTGGTTGTTTACATAAGCCTTGGCTGTCATGTTGTCTGTATAAGTTAGGATGTGATGTTTGGTGAAGTTTTGTGACAGTTGTTGTAGTGCCAGCCTGATTGCTTTTAGTTCCAGGAAATTTATGCTGTGGGGGATCGAGGGATATTCAATCCCTCTCGCTCCAGAGGCCCTGGACTGACCTCGACCTGGCGTGTGCTCCCCATCCTGACAGGCTGGCATCTGTTGTGACCGCCTTTCGACTTGGCTCTGCTAATGGAGTTCCTGTGGCAAAGGCTTCTGCCTTTGTGTGCGCGAACCCTCGGGGAATGGTTACCCATGGGTTGAGTCTTAGCGTGAGCTCTGCCTGAATAGGACGAAGCAGCTGCTGTAAGGGCCTGAGGTGGAACCGGCCCCACTGCACTTTTCTGGTGCATGATATCAGGAGTCCTAGGAGCTGAGCCAGGGTTTTGAGTCTCATTCTCCACTGATAGCACAGAAGACGTATTAACGTGCGTATCTTGTTTTGTCTGGGCGGTGGTATGAAGGTGACTCCTAAGTTGGTATCGATGATTACGCCCAGATGTTCCAGTCTGTGTGTGGGGATGAGAGGACTCTTCTCCCTGTTGACTAGAAATCCGTGAGACCTCAGGTAGTGTATATTCCTGTCCAAGTCTGCCAGGATCTTGTGGTAGGATTGGGCTCTGATCAATAGACCATCCAGGTAGTGGTATAGGTGTATCCCCTCCTTCCTGAGATTTGCTATCAGGGGAACGAGGATTTTGGTAAAGGTTCTTAGTGCCGATGACAGGCCGAATGGAAGGGCTCTGAACTGTTAATGTCCACGTTGATAACAAAAACGGAGCCACTTCCTGTGTGTTTGCCAGATTGGGATATGAAGGTATGTCTCCCTGAGGTTGAGGGAGGCCATCCAGTCCCCTTCCCTCAGGCTCTGACAGATGGACGATACCGTTTCCATTTTGAATCTTTGTGCACTGACTGCTTTGTTTAAGAGCTTCAGATCTAGCACCGCTCTCCAAGTTCCCCCTTTTTTGAGGACCAAGAATATAACTTAATATAGACCCTGACCTACTTGTTCTGGCGGGACTGGCTCTATGGCTCGGATGCGTAAGAGCCTCTGAATCTCTTCCATCATAGCCCAGTGTTTCTCGATGTTTCCTGACGAGGGAGAGGCAAGGAATCTTTGTTTGGGGTAAGACGCTAGCTCTATGTGATATCCCTGGGACACGCACCCCAACACCCATGCGTCTGAAACTGACCCCTCCCAGAGATCCGAGAAGAGTTGTAGCCTGACCCCTACCTCCGGGATCTCTGGAAAGTCATACATCCTGCTTATGTTGGGCTGGGGTAGTGCCCCTTGGCTTTTGTTTGTCGAATCGGGAAGCGTGTCTGTTGCCTCTATTGCGAAAGGAGAAATTCCCTGCTGCCTCTCTGGGCTGTCCTTGAAATCTCCTAAATGTCCCATATCCCCTCCTAGGTTTGTATGTGGGACCCCGAAAAAATCTCTTTTTTGTCCCCACTTGCTGTAGGGTCTTATGTTTGTCTTTGTCATTAGCATCCGCTAACATCTTATCCAGACATAAGCCAAACAGTTTCAGCCCTTTATAGGGTGCTGATACTAACAGGTTTTTGGCAGTGACATCCCCCTGCCAGGACATGAGCCAGAGCTGCCTCCTTGCTGAGAGTGAGCTTGCTAGTGCTCATGCTGACCAGCCCATGGCGTCCATAGTAGAATCTGCCAAAAAAGCTGTTGCTAGTGTAATATGGGATGAGATGATTTGTGCCCTCCTAGCCGAGATTTCTGGGTCCTGGGCTTCTTGCATCCATGATAGTAAGGCCCGTGCTACATACAAGGACATGATGTTAACCTTAAGTGAGGAGGCTGAGAAATCTAATCCCCTGCGAAGGACTGCGTCAAGAGCACTATCTGTGGGATCTTTGGGATAACAATCCCCCTCAGTGGGGAAGAGTTTGCCTGGCCATTGATACTGCCGCAGTATCCACCTTCGGATTTTTAAACATTGGTTCCTTCTTCCTTGAGAAAGAGTACAAGGAGGCCTGCATCCTGTTCATTCTATGGGCCTTGTCAGGGTGTTTCCATTCCTCTAGAACTAGTTTCTCAAAAACCTTATTCAAGGGGAGTCCTGACTCTTTCCCATGGACAGATGTTATGTAGGCCCTCTCCTATTCCTCCTGGGAATCAGAGGAGTCCTCCTTTACCGGCTTTTCTTTTAACTAGAGGGTCTTAGCCACCTGTTCTAGGAACTCATCCCTATAGGCGAAAGGGAATTGCCTATTCTTTTCCCTAGGATCCGGTAAGGGATCCTGGAAGCTTGTACTCTCCCCCTCACACCACTCCTGCCCCGACTCTTGATCCGAGCCTGAGGCAATCACTGTGTGTGCTTGCACTCTGTGCTTTCTGGGCAGGGCCTCAGAGGCACTCTCCTCAGAGGAATGGGGGGATTCTAGTAGTCTCGCCATGGCACCCCCGTGGGGATCTTGCTCTTTTGCTTTTGCTTCCCACCGAGCGAAGGGCTTTCCCCATGTTTCTTTTTGGTACCTTAGGAGTGGGGGAGGGACGTTTGTGATTCCCTTTTCTCTGCAAGTCACACAGTCTATCCAGTGACTGCAGGATCTTTCCCATTGTTGCAGCCAGGAAGGGCATATCCACTTGCCTGCTCTCCTGGTCTGTTGCGCTCCACTCCCTTGTGTCCCCTCCATCTCGGCCCGCGCGGTTTCCCGCTGCTGCAAGGGGGACGCGCTGCGGCTGGAATTAGCTCCCGCTGTGTGGTGCTGATTCCGGGGGGGGGGGGGGGGAGTTTTATTGGTGGTTTCACTCCATGCGAGTCCTCCACGTTCTCCCCCGCTCCCAGGCACTTTGCGAGGGAACTGGCCATGCTTTTCTGCGGCCACCCAAGAGGCTTCGGTGGTTTCGTTGCCCTTTAAGGCCCCGCCCGCTCGCTCGCTGGATCTCCTCATTTTTGCGAGCTCCCTTAACTCTTCTCTTCCTTTAAGTCCATGGGAGAAGAAATGCGAACCCGACAGCCCGAAGGCAGAAGACGGACTGAGGAGAGTAGGGGCTAGCTCTACACGCATGCGCATTGAAAAGTGTTTCTTCTTCTGCCTCCCAGCGGCCATCGCAGAGCTACCCATGTGGAGGATTAGCCGGAGACAGAGGGAGAAAAGAGGGAAAAGCTTTACTTCATTACACAAAACTTTGTCACACATCTGTTCACAATGTGGACTGCCTACTTACTTTTAAAGCTGTAAAACAGCTTCCTGTAATTTCCCCTTATCTCACCACCAGTAACGGCATTAACAGTAACAGACCTCTTGAATGAGTGATGCAAGTTTACAGTTTTAAAACCTGACATTTGAAACATTGATTTTGACATGCAGTATTTAGTACATATATTTTGCTCTGACAGTTGCCTGTCAGAGCAAAACTGTGGTTTCATCCTATTTTCTTAAGCACAAAATGATTTAGCATTTGTTTTAGGTGCATTCATTTTCCTCACACACTATTCCTCAAAAATGCAACCTGTGTGGCCCACACTCTCCCCTCCTGCCCCATTCCAATGACTTTTGAGGCAGATGGCAGGGGAGAGGAGAAGGATGGTTGTAAAAGCAGCAACAATAGCTAAAGCCGGGTTTGGGTCTATCCCACTGACATTCTTCCCCATCTGAATTACTCCCCACCCCAAGTCTATTCCCCAACTTGTCCCTTTTTACTCCTTGAACTTTTACTCCAGTTCTGCTAGCCCCCTTCCATCCTGTACCTTTCTTTCACTGCTTCACCCCTCAACACACTATTATTTCTATCAGCCCCCTTCCCCGGTCAGTTCTTTTTGCCCTGCCCCTTTTACCTTGCTCTGGCATCCTTCCAGATCCAGACTAGGGAGCTTTCAGAATTTGCATAATTAAACCTGCAACCTTTCATAAACATATTTTTATGATTTATGCAAACCAGTGGCTTGTCCCAGCAAATTTTCAGGGTTCCTAGTTTTCTCTTTCAGTGAGTTTTTGCAAGTGGAAATTCCTCAAAAAACTTGATTACTACATTCATTTCCCATGCTTTCCAGAGAAAAACACTGGAATTCCTGTTTTCCCCAGAGAAACACACAGAATTCTGGAAATTCTGGGAAATTTTCACAAGCAAGAACTCCCTGTCAGAGAAAACTAGGAACCCTGGAAATTACATAATTTTAACTAGCTTGCCGGAAAGTAATTAACCCTGTCCTAAAGAAACACTCCAAGGTAAACAGTAAAATAGAAGCTCCAGTTAGTCTAAAACCTATGCAAATTCAAATTTTGAAAAAACCCAGTAAGAAGTGTATAAATATATTTCCCCTGCCTGCTCCTTCCCTAGTCTAAAAATTAATAACAGGAAACAGCAGCATAAAAGACAAAAAGATTTGGGAAAGCTCTTCAATAAGCCAGAAAGCGCAAATCATCAAGCAAAACAGAAGCAAATAAACCACCAAGGCAATATGTTGTTAGGTTAGCCATTGGGCACTGTATTTGGTACAAAATCACATTTTAAAAAAACTACCTTTCTATTGGCTTAAATGTCCACAATTTAACCAGCAATGCAAACAATTTCTAAGGGTCTCAAACCCAAATACTATTATACCCAAAACCTAGAAATAAGACAGCCTATATTTAAACATGAACACGGCATAAAATTTCAGACTGAACTCTGGAAGCAAAAAACAAACACACAAAATTCAGTCGCCAGACTTTATCCTGATATTAAACTGTTCTTGCCCTACTACACTCCTGAACAGGTCACCAGTCTAGGGTTGCCATATATGCAGTGTTTAGAGAGCACTTACAAGAAATACAGGGCTGCATTGGCTCCAATGCAGCCCTGCAACCTGTATTTCTCATATGTGCTCTTTAAAACATTGCATATATGGCAACCCTATGCCAGCCTCAATTTTCTGGGCACCAATGGCTCCCAAGCATCTGCAAATTTCACACCCTGGTGTATATTTTGCTGGTACCTCCTCCACATCACTTCCTCTCTTGGTTGGAATTCCCCAAGGCTCTGTTCTTTGGCCTCTTCTCTCCTCTCTCTAGACTCTGTCCCTGGGCAAACTCATTGAATCTCACGGCTTCCAATATCACCTGTATGCTGAAGACATGAACTCTCTCTCTCCACCCCCATCCAATCTCACATCACAAACTGCCTCTCTGAAATCTCTGCTTAGAAGTCTTACTGTGAACTCACATTTAATATGGCCAAAATGGAACTTCTCATCTTACCCACAAAACCTTCCTCTCTCTTTTTCAAATTTCCACTGATAGGGTCACCAGCCAGCTTATCCCTCAGGTGCAGAGGCTGTGTTCCATCTTTTGACTCCTCCCTCTCCTTTAAACCTCAGATCCAATCTGTTGATAAATCCTGTCATCTCTCCCTGATCACCACCACTAAGATCTGACCTTTCCTGACTGTCTCCGCTGCTTTCATTCGACCCAGGCCCTAGTCTTAGTGCTTACCCAATGCCTGGCTATTGTCATGGACTGGATGACGATGAGCCGATTGAGGCTCAATCTAGGCAAGACTGAGGTGATGATGGTTGGCTAGCCCTGTGACCTTGAGGGAGTTGAAACTCCTCTTATTGATGGAGTCTGGTCCCCTCTGGTCAACCAGGTTCACAGGCTCTGAGTTCTTATGGACCCGCTGCTGCACCTGGATTGTCAGGTGGCAGCCGTGGCCAGGAGCACATTTCACCAACTTCATCTGGTGAGGAGGCTACAGCCTTTCCTTTCTGATTTGGATCTGGTCACTGTCATCCATCTTTCATCACCTTAAGCCTAGATGATTGTAATGCACTCTATGTGGGGCTGCCCTTGATGACTGTTCGGAAGCTGCAGCTGCTGCAGAATGCAGTGGCTCATCTCCTTTCAGGGATACCAGGAGCACATTACACCTGTGCTCCGAAGTCTGCACTGGCTCCCTAAAGCTTTCTGGGCACAATTCAAGGTGCTTGTGTTAACATTTAAAGCCCTGAATGGTCTAGGTCCCACGTATCTGAAAGACAGCCTGTCCTACCATGCCTCATCACGGCCCCCTGTAATCGGCTGGGAGGGCCTCCCTGCGGGTACTGTCTGCTAGACTTGTTTGTACAAGGGTTCGTAGGGAGGCGTTCTTAGTTGCTTCCCCAATGCTTTGGAATTCCCTTCTCCTGGAGGTTTGTTTGAGGTTGAGCCTGAGCATCTTCCAGAGGTGGTGTAAGACCTTTTTATTTGAAAAGGCATTTGCTGGTTGGGAAGGGAGTTCCAGGGAACGGAGATGGTTTTAGCGGTTTGGGAATGGGGTGCTTTAGGGTTTCTGTATTTTATTTTATTTTTATGATTTGGAAGCCACCCTGAGCCTTTGAGAAGGGTGGCATATAAATTTAAACAAATAAATAAAATCCTACTCCATGCTCTGGTCATCTCTCGCCTTGACTATTGCAACCTTATTAGTCTTCCCCACTCTCGCCCAGCCACACCTTACTGCTATTCAAAACTCTGCTGTCACGATCATCCACCTTGCCTGCTGCTTTGATCATGTGCAGCCCCTCCTCAATCCACTGGCTCCCTCTATCTGAATGCATTCAGCACAAGCTCCTGGTCTTTAGCTACAAGGCTCTTTGTGGCCTTGCCCCCTCCTCTCTCTCTGCACTCCTGTCTTTGTTTTTTTTTTTTTCTTTGTCACCACCCTCTCCTGCTCATGATTCCCCTGTGCCTCAAAATGTATTCACCCCTTCTCCCTTGCTGCCCACATGCCTGGAACTCCCTCCTCAAATACATTTGCTCCACTTCCTCCCAATGCCTCCTGAAAACCTACCTCTTCCATCAAGCTTTCCCTAATTACTCATCTGCTTAGTCCCCTTCCTGAAGAATTACCCAAGCCCCCTCCTCCTGCATAACTAAGGCCACTTTCACGTTACCGTGGAGGCAGGGAAACATCCGTGAATGTAATCATGGCTCTATTCTCATGGGAATTCGTTCACGTGGGAATGTGCTATTCCACTTTTATCCTGCAAAAACACTCATGCATGACCAGGTCTCCCACCCCCCGGTTTATGACGATGGGAGTTCTTGTGGGATAAAAGTGGAATGGCGCATTCCCATGCATGATAATTCCTGAGAGAATAGAGCCATGACTGCATTCATGGAAGTTTCCCTACCTCCCCAGTAACATGTGAAAGTGGCCTAAACTCAACTTCATGAATGTATTCCCATCTCTCCATCTGTTCCCCCTACTCCTTGTCTCCCCTCCCTCGTCTCTCCTAGATGCAAGCACCTCAGGGCAGGGACCCTGTTTATATCTAACAATTGTAAAGCATCAGGTACACTGCTGGTATTATGTAAATATTGATGATGAGGATTCTAGAGAGAAGTCTGTAAGAATCTCTGAAGCGCAATCATCATTTTTGACACTTGTGAAAACTTAATCCTTGCACAGTTTTAAGAAATTACATTAACTAGGATTTTGTTTTAATGGCTAGAATAATCGCAGAAAAGATCTAGAAGATATAAATATTTTACAGTCAGAAGCAGAAGATGACAAAGGCCTGAGTAATCCAATCAATATTTACAGGTCCTGTCAGTTTTCAGTCACGGTGGTAAGATCAGTGGGCTGACAAGTTAAGGCCAATACCCTCCATTCTCCCACTCACAAGTTATGATGTTCCAGCCAAACATAACAACAATGAACGAATCTGAAGGACTGAATTGGTCATTGTCCTGCAATGGAATGAGGACAACTGATGCTATGACACTTGAGTTCTATAATCCTACTGTTTGGCTTTGCTGGCATGACACAAGTATTGGTAGAATTCATTGCATTCTTGACTGCACTGTGACCAAGCACTAAACATGTCACAGAGAGGAATGAAATCAGATGACTTCATCTGCTAATGGCTTACAGTTCAGTTTCTTGAATTTCTCTTTTTCTGTGGTTCTCTTAGTCCCATTTTATGAGTAATTGTCACAGCCTGGAATAAAAATGTAGTCCTTTCTACAAATGCTCCAATACAGGAAAACGGTTGCACTCTCAGAATCCTTTATCTTATTTCCTGATCTGATAAACGTTACAAATGCTGATGAAACAACACTGGGTGTAATCAAATATGACAACCACTCACCATTTTTTGTGCATAAACTGCACATACAAAAACCAGCAAATGGCTAATGTTTACACACAGGGATGCAGACTTTACTGTGTTTTTCCTATTGCCACCAATGGGGCAAATGCAGATAGCTGCTATGGGAGAGGAGGAAGAGTATCTTGGAAGCCAAGGAGCAGCTCCTAAGCAGAAGCGATGGCTGCTTCTGCTGCCGCCAGAGGGGAACACACACGGAGTCGATTTCCCTTTCTGACTACTTCAGAAACGTTTAAAATTATGGCAGGGAGAGGATTTGGTCTGCTTCCTGTTGCAGCTTCCAACCTCACATTTTCCTCCCTCTTTGCACATAGCTGTTGCAAGATCTCCTAACAGACCTCACAATAACTAAGCGCAAATCACCTGCACTCACAGTGAGTGGGGGATGGTAGCAGTTGCATAGCTGCTACTCATCTCCAAAATCCAACCATCCAACAAAAGTCATGCTTGTTCTCACTCAGTATAGCAGAAAACCACAGATCATCACTCCTCTTTAATAACCAGTTAGCTTAGGAAAGGAATAGTGATGTTATAATAAAAGTCCCGTCAAGTTCTCCCAAATGAGGCTGCTTTCACACATTACATAATGGGCTATTATCATAACTGGAGAGAATACTGAGTATTTTAAATCTAAGTATTCAAAGTCACATTTGGTGGCTTTTACAATGACCCAAGATCCTGCAGCATAAGAAGGGAATAGCGCATTCACACATTACAAAAATTGCGGAATTATAATACCTGGTATTATCTCCAGTTATAATAATAGCCCATTGTGTAATGTGTGAAAGCAGCCTGAGTTAGTAAGTGTAAATTAACAGGAGTGCTGTAGCAAAATGTTGATAGGTTACATTCAGAGAGACTCAATCTCACCAACTCTTCCAGGGAAACCAGGGATCTACCAGTATAGAATGTCTCATGTTCAGAGACAAATATTAAACCCAGGTCTATCAGTCATTGAACAAATTACTACCAGTGAGGTACCAGGTTTTCTGATTTTTGAGTGCAAGAAATGTCAGAGATGAACAATAATTCAGAAGTTCCACCATTAATAAGGTAAGGTTAAATCAATGTCTCTCTTGGGAACATTTACTCCAGATACTTTTATTAGTAGTAGAGACACAAAAAACCCAGGAACCATTCCCACTCCCCTCCCTCTCAGCATTTTAGTCCTAGCAGAACTCTGATACACTGTATACAACAGCTTCCGAAACTGCAAACACCCCACCTTCTGTAGCACCCCATCTTCTGTAGCAATCACTAGTCTAACTTGACTACGTTCTACTAAACAGGTATTTTGCAGTAATTAAGCCGTGAATCACTTGTTGGGAGCCCTAAAACATTAATTGGGAGCTCTAAATCAACATTGTTCAGGAGAAGGAAAAGAAGACTGTACTCCTGAAAAATGACTCCTCTTCTGCACCTTAAAGTAAAACAAAAAACAAAAAAAAA
>QEPC01009912.1:2346922-2363140 GCA_003113815.1 Sphenodon punctatus | reverse complement strand
CTGGGGAGGGGAAGCCCCGAGGGTTTTTTCATTCCCCTCCCCTCATGGAATCTCCTGCCCCGCGTCCCCGCAGCGCAGGCTGGAAATTCTGCGCTGGGGTAAGCGGGGCAGGAGATTCCGCGGAAAATCTGCGATTCGCAGACCCGCGTTTCCCTCGGGGCCCTGGTCATGACCATTAAAGGGGGAGATTACAAAGGAACTACATGACTTCTGTTTGCAGATAGTGTAGCCGACAAAAGTAAAAATTGGCCTTAACCTGGAACTAATACTAACAAAAAAAAGTTTCCATTTGTATCTTACATAGGGCAATGTACTGCATACAATATCCAAACTATAGGGTAATCCAATCATGCAAAAAAATAGTTGCAGGTTTTTAATATAATTTTATTGAAAACCTTTTTTTGCTGCCTTTTTGAAATGGTGTTGAATATTCACATTTTGCATAACGTTTTGTGAGTTTTTTCAGAAGTAAACATTGAATTTCAGATGCCCAGTGTTCTGAAACGGGCATCCCAACATCCCAAAGGCACAACACTTAACTGTTAACCAAGTATAAACATGTAACGCAGGAACGTCGAGACACATCCGGGGCTACAAATCAAACTTCAATGACAGCTCTGTTTTAGTACCCACTGATGAAGCCTACTGTGAAATATCCACTGATTATGGAGGTTGACGAGGTAAAACTAAAAGCAGACCAACTGATACAGTTTTTTGACGATTTACTTACAGGTGAAACTATAATAGATCACGTAACTTCATCATCATATGGCGTTATCATATGGCGTTATCCTCAAAGTTAGGAAAAAAAGAAATAACATCTGAAAATGCAAAGTAGAACATCCAGACTTTGGATTATTTACTTGTACATGGCTGATACTGCCAAGACATTCATTACAGTGGAAAGGACTGGAAACTGGATGTTGCATTTTCAGGCTTTAGAACTCATGCTTCCCTCCTTTGCAAGTGCTGGACACAACTATGCCAAGTATGCTAGAGTGTATGCTCAGCAAATGAAAGGACTTAAACAGTACCCAGATGTTGACAAGGTGATGATGGGAGGGCCACTTTACTTTAAGGTGGGAGGACAAGGTGTGGAGTGGTGTTTGGACAGATATGTTTATAGAACAAACACTTATGAAATCTACCAAAATCCAGGGAGGCAAAACACATGGAGGAGGAATGACAGAAAGCCAGTGATCATTCAAGATTTTGAGTCACTCTGCATGCACTGAAGTCATCTATGCCCTGAGCACCTTGACAGGAGTTGTATGAAGCAGTGGAGAGCAGCATATTGACCTTTTAGATGCAAGGATGTCAAGAGATTTGAGAGACTTCAACAAGATCCTGAACTTTTTGCAAACTCATAAGCAAAGGTTATGGTTAATAACCAGGTTTGGTTAATATTTGTAGTAGTATAATGGATAGTCAGCAAAAAGTTAATGTGGATAAAGCAGAGGAGATTGGGAGGAAAATACAGAACAAACTTACAAATCTTTCAACAGCATGACCATGATGAAATCAGAGCAAGCAGTTACTATGAGAACTACACAAAGGTATTTGTTATCGAAGGTAAAAATCACCATGTCGACACACGTCTAATGACTCAGAATGCTTTTGGCTCTCTCAAAAAATCTCTCTTTACAGGAATCACAACATTACTTTGAACATGAGTAGTCCACATTTCCACCTGCCTAGTTTGATCCTGCAATACAGTTTATGAGGATGCCTGAGAAGGAATCTCTAGAAAAAGCTAAACCGGTTATGTTATTGATGGTGGAGCACTACTGCACATAATTCTCTGGACAAAAGAGGGAACGTTTGCAGATGTCTTAAGACAGTATGGAACTTATATGAACAAGCATTATTTATTTATTTAAAAAAATTACCTCGCCCATTCTGCCTTCTGGGAACGCATTATGGGGCAGTTTATGCTGGGAATGAAATGTTCGCTACTAAAGACATGGAGCATCAACAGCACACAAAGCAGTCATCACTGACATGTAATGTGTGATGAGAACTCTCCAGTGCTTGTAAGAAAGAGATCATTTCTCTCTAATAATGAAAACAAACAGCGTTTTGTGCGCATGCTTGGGAACAACCTACAGAGCAAAGGTCACTGTGGCTCATGCAAAAGCCGACGCCAACACACTCATTGTGAAAACAGCTTTACAATTAGCAGAAAACTGGTATGTGACAGTGGTTGCTGATGATATGGATATACTAATCTTTCTCGTACACCATGCTAAAGGGAACATAGCGATGCAGTCTCCAATGTACAGAGAAAAGATCCAGGACATTAAAGCCATGCAAGAAACAGCAGGTATTGAGGAATGCAAAATTATCCCTTTTGCTCACGCAGTAACAGGTTGTGATACAACTAGTCTCCATTTGGGAAGAATAAATCAATGGCATTCCAACACCTCTGCAAATCTGAAACACCATACAGATGGGCAGTATCTGTTTGGATTACAAGATAATGTTACTATTGAACGACTAAATGATATTGGATGCAAAGTACTAGTGTCTTTGTATGAAGGGAATCTTGAAGCACAAGCCTTAAACAAGCTGTACATGAAAGAAGTCTCTACAGCAAAGAGGGAGTTTGACATGCATATTTACCTCCAACAGTGGATGCTGCACTTTATCACTTGCTCAGGGTACATTGCAATGCATCATATGGAAAACACTAGGAGATGCTGACCCTGATCCCTGGGGGATGGAAAAAAGTAAATGGACAACTATTTTGAGGGCTGCACCAGCCACCTTACTGAACATGAGTCGCTGCTCCTGTAAAGCTACTATGGAAAAGCCTGAGGAATGAGATGTGCATG
Source organism: Sphenodon punctatus (assembly GCA_003113815.1). Lineage (NCBI taxonomy): Eukaryota > Metazoa > Chordata > Lepidosauria > Sphenodontia > Sphenodontidae > Sphenodon > Sphenodon punctatus. The sequence continues at coordinate 2,360,306 of QEPC01009912.1, read as the reverse complement.
TCGAAGTTATGGTCTTGAATGTACAGTTGTTTGTAAGAACTGCAGTGGAAGCAACTGTACAAACACATCACAAATTACCAGTGCTGAGGAAGAGGACTAAGCAGTGGTTATTTTGAGTTACCATTACAAGCCAAGGTTTTTTTTGCTGCTGTTGCTGCGCATGTTTATACTTGGTTAACGGTTGAATGCTGTGCCTTTGGGAAGTTGGGATGCCTTTTTCAGAACATTGGGCATCTGAAATTAAATGTTTACTTCTGAAAAACGAAAGTTCTCACAAAATTTGAACATTCAACACAATTTCAAAGAGACAGTAAAAAAAGATTTTCAACAAAACTGTATTAAAAACATGCAACTATGTTTTTTGTTTGATTGCCCTATATTTTGCATACTGTACACAGGAAATTGCCCTATGTAAGATACAAGTGGAATCTTTTTTGTTAGAATTAGTTTCAGGTAAATCTTTTCCCCTCCCTATTGGACTAAGATAGTGTACAGAAGTGAACTCCTTCAATTTAATTAAATCAAACTAGTTACTTTTATTGCTCACTGCGACCTTTGTTTCAAGGAGCGTTATCAAAGCAAGTTTTGAAGTTAAAGACGACGACCAGCATCATACTATGGTGTGAAGCTAATGCTACTCTCTCTCATGGAGTTATAGATGCTTTCTCGTCTCTCAAGCAAGATATGGAAAGCCTATATTTCATAGTCGACAACTTCAAGCAACACCGGCTCTGAATTGGTCTTTCATTTTGAATTAACAAAAGGGTAACTTTCCCCCTCCTCTTACGTTTAATATGACGCGTGCGTGAGAAGCAAACAAATGCTCTGTCCCAGAGAACGGCGGTTTATTACCAGTATTGTGTAAGTTAGTGCTCCCTTCGAGCCAAGCTAGACAGGGGCAGGGCACGCTTCACTCCCCCACAATGAGTTGAAGAAATCAGTGACTAATACGCCGTTGACCCCGCAATCTCCTTACGCGAACAAGGGAAGAGACGACAGCCAGGGACAGCAAACTCTCTCAATGGAGCAGCTTTCAAAGGGATGGGGGGGAGAAGCAGCAGTAGGGAAGGGTCAGTGGCCCGCTTGTGCCGTGACCCAGACAATGGGGGTCGGGGGACGGATGTCATAAAGACGTGGGATGCCCCTCTCCACGGAGGTGCCTCGGCTCCGAAGAAAAGCGGGGATTGAACCCGCCCCATTCACTTTCACACCCGCCTCTCCCCCGAAAAAGAGATGTGGGCTCGCCCGGCGGTCCCGTACCCCCGTCTTCCCAGGCCGCCTCTCACCTGCCCCCACCGGGTCTCGCAGACTGGGCGGCTTGTTTCCCTTCCGAATTTAGAGTCTGGCCCCACCAGCACAATTACCTCACATCCGCTCCCGTCTCGGCGCCTGCGCGGTCGGGCAGAAGCTGCTGTGGACACTGCACTGAGGCCGCTTGCGGCAGCGCAGTTCATTGGTCCCGAGAGGAGATTGAACCATGGCTACGGGCGCGGGGCTCAGAAAGGCAGGGACTGGGCTAAGGGCAGACAGGTCTCCAGAGTCCCGACCGAGTCACTTCGTTACCACAACGGCCTAGATAGGAAACATGCGCTATGCTTTGAAGCAGCCTTTGCCAATATTTAATCAGAGTCGCATAAGCCCAGCTCATGGCAGCGACTGGGGCAGTTGTTTTTGACAGATGGCTATTCTTTCATGTGAATTTTTAAGCCTTTAATAAAAACAAATTTAAGCCCGTGCATTCCTAGTGCAGCGGTTCTCACACTATGGTTCAGAACACCAAATCGGATCCTAATCTCACCCTGTCATATACTTTGCATGTTTTCCAAGTGTCTAGGGGGTCAGACAATTATACTCAGGGCTCAAAATTCTGGTCATGCAGGCAAAAAAGCTTCCAAACTATTACACTAGTGACAAAGCTGGTAGTGACAAAGCTGGTAGGTGAAAAGGGAAGAGTGCTGATAGGAGCATTTACACATTTACAATTGTCCAAAATGCTCCCATAGAGCCAGGAAGGTCAACTCACCTGTTTTAAGTCTTGTTAAGCTTACAAAATTATATGCCTACTCCTTTAGTAATTGGGGAAGCTACCATAGCTTTAATTTTCTTTTGTGGCCCCAGCCATAAAAAATAAGTTAGTAACTAGCATTGAACAGAATAACCAATAGTTGTAGCTCCTCATTAAAACCCCCCACATAAAAGTAGTGAAAGCTAAAGAACTTTAAACCATAGCATCTAAAATAATCTAGTGAATTCAGCTACAGCATAAACTCAGTAGAGAAGAAAAAGACACAACACATTCACTTACCCACGAGTCAGTGTCCAAATTTCAGAAAGCCTTCAGGAATATTGACACACAAATACCAAAAACATCCGGATCTGTCCCACTGCCTACATATACCTAAAAGGAAGTGCTCTGCTGTATGCTTTCTTCATCACCTTTGAAGAAAGGATACCTGCCATAAGGTTGCTAGAGAACTAACACAATAATAATAATGTAGTCTTGCTACTAATACTAATTTCTATAGTGCTACTCATTGTATGCAGCGCTGTACCAATACATATAACAAAAATAGTCCCTGCTCCAAGGAGTTTACAATCTAATCAAGACAGAGACAATTACAAATAAGACGCTTTATATGAATTGTGGACTACAGGATGTTGGTATTCAGTGAATTTCTTTCAGTCAACACAGTTAAAATGAACAAGGCTAGGTTCAGGATTTAAAAACAACCTACAAGTAGTGGGCTTTCAGGCAGGACTTGAATATGGACATGGTGATGCACCAACTCAGGAAATTTGTTCCAAGCATACAGAGCAGCAAGATGGAAAGCACAACGTTGGGAGTTGGCAATGTAGAAGGGCACAGATAAGAGCATCTTGCCTGCTGAATGGAGGTCACGAGGGGTGTAGAGGGAGATGAGAGGAGAGCTGAAAAACGACAGAGTGGGGGGCTGCAGGTCCATTGGGTAGTGGCCCTGTGTCTGGTAGGGGCAAACACCTAATAAATGGGGAGGTGGACATCCTCCTGGTTTGGGCTAATATCTCATTTGTTAACACCCTTACACCGTTTTTAGACAAGGAGCGCTGAAGCGCCTCCTGAGCTCTGCGTTCAAAGACAAGCCGCCGGAAGTGACGTGTCCCTATTGCCGCCGCCGCTGGCGGGCGGAGACACGGGGCTTTCGAGTGGCGCGTTCTGAAAGCCAGAAAATTCAAGTCTTCATAACGCGCCGCTCGAAAGACCCGTGTCTCCCCCCGCCGCTGGCAATGGGGACACGTCACTTCCGGCCGCTTGTCTTTGAACGCGGCGTTCAGGAGGCGCTTCAACGCTCCTCGTCTATAAACGGTCTTAGATTCTTAATTGTACTGACATGCCAGCATTCTATGTGCCCAGCTTTTTACATAGTCAATAAGCATAACACTCTCATTTAGAACAGAGTATGATAAAAGCGCACCAAAACAGCTTATATAAATGTGATTTTTACAACCACTGCATGTTTATCTATTTAAAAACTAAACTAACACAGAAAAGACATTCTATCTACATTAAGAACTTAAAGCATCACTTTGGATTAATTTTTAAAATTTCATTCATGCTATTAGCATTTCTTCCTTTTCTGTACCTGGTGGTGTAAGTTCCATTAATGCTCTGACATTGAATAAACATGGTTTAAATTATCTAAGGAAAATTATAGTCCACAGAAATGCACACCAAAATTGTAACTGGATGACATTATGGGACCGCAATCATCTTGAACAAAGTAAGTGTTGCCTCTGAGTGGAAAACTGAAGTTTCTTCATGGGTAAAATGATGTTACTTATCTTTAGAGGCATGCACTGCAGGTCAGGCAGTGGTGATTGCAAATTTTGCATACTGAAACAGGAAAAATTGGCTGAGTTTTCAGGTGGCTGATCTCATGGTATCCTACAAAACCCCCAAATGAGTGGTGTAAACTTTCAAATTATTTTAATTGGAAATTCTCATAAGCCATTAGTACAATAATTTGCATATTTGTAGATGTTGTGTGTGTGGTCTTCATCTCTGCTCCCTTACCCTGAGCTCAGTCTTTCAGTGTAAGAACTGGATCCAGGGGCCAGATCCAGAACTGGAAAGGGGACAAATAAAAAACTAACTCTGGGATAGTTATAGTATACTAGAACATAAACTGTGTTAACATTTTTTGTAACAACATTTTTCTAAAAGAATGGTAAGGAAGCAAGCATAGGAACTGAAGAAAAAAGGCTTCATCAGGATGCCATCTCCTTGCTTTAGCCACTGTATTTTGAGGGGGTACGGCTGGTAGTGGGCCAGGTAATTTTGGGCATCGTTTTCAACCATGCTCTTTACATAAGAACTCTGGTATCGGATGTGGTTTGAAGATGCTTTCCCGCCCTTTTTCTTCCACCTTTGCACTTTGCACAAACAGCCTTATTTATCCCAAGTTTAACTTTGCCACAGCAACCCAAGCCCTGGTGACCACAAGTCTTGGTTTTTGTAATGCCTTCTTCTGTGGGCTTCCAGTGGTGTTTCTCCATCACTTGCAGCCCATTCACAGAATGCAGCAGTATGGCTGCCTACTGGTTTACACCCACTCCACATTGGTTACCTGTAGAGTGGCAGATTGAATTTAAGATTGTGTAGCTGGTTTTCAGAGCCCTGAACTGTATACACCTTGGCTATATATTTAAGACCTGCTCCTGGAACCTCAATCTGATGGTTCCCTGTTCTATCCCCCAAACACTACCCAGTCAGTGGTTGGGGTCCTGTCATTGCACCTTAAGTTGGCAGGTGATTGGGCCTTTGCTATGGCAGGATCCTCAGAGTGGAACTCCCTCCCTCCAGATGTTTGTTTCGGTTACTCTCCCCTCACCTTCAAAGGGTGCTCATCAATGTGCTGTAACAAACTGCAGGCTCCTGATAACCCCCCTCCAATAAAACAGTCTTCCTTTTACTTCTTGATCTCAAATAGATGTATTTATGGCATTATTGCTGTAAAAGGCTCAAAGAATCCAAGTCCTCAGTTCAAATATATACATTTTTAATATTTGAAATATTTACATGGTAGAACCTTTACACAATCTCATTTGTTAAGAACAGTGTTTTCAAATGTCCTCTTAAGATGCAAGAATCTAGTAACTCAAGGTCACAGTTATGCTTTCTATACAGGTCAACCTGTATCCTTCAGTTAAATATAGTTACACAGATACTGGAACAGCTGTACTTAATTTGTTTGCTAATAAGAACTGTTTAAAAAAATAAAAAAAAATTGAGACAGCATTGCTCCCTGGAAAATCCTAATCCTTCAATCATGATGGTTCATAGCATAGCAGCAGCCTGTTTTTTTTGCCAGGGCATGAGATAAAAAATGCAGTGTACAGTACATCTTGTTTATACCACATCAGTTTACGTATAAAAACCCATACAGAGAAGGCAGGAAAATATCACTCTGTCAATGCCAATACAGACTGCTTACAGTACAAAAAGATGAAGAAAAACAAAAATCAGGGCTGGCTTGATGTTTTACATAAAAACAGATTTCCACATTGTTTCAAAACTTACAATTTAGTATTGTAAACTGCTATGCTCATCCTTTAACCTTTTTTTTCTCTGAATGTCCTGAACTGGCATATCGAGTTTTCTTCTAAATAAACAAAAATTTAAAAATAATTTTAAAAATCAGTCAGACTTTTGAGGCAGGAGGGCTGAAAAGGGCTAAAATGAAATAATTGTGCACAAGGTATCTTTAATAAAACAGCATTGAAGTTCTATCCTCATCTTAACTGAGGAAAAATAAAAAGCCTCATACAATCTGCAAGAGGCATTCTGTCACCAGCTTTACAAGGAATTCCACGTTGGCACAATACCACTATTTTTCCTGCAGGACTGCCTAGAAATGAATAGTTAAGGCAGCTCCCCTTTTACTAAGTCAGATGAGGGAATGAATCAACACACGTGCACATATATCACAAAAGCCAATCAAATGGCTTCATCCACTTTACTCTTACAATACTAATTTTTAAGTTCTATTCTGATCACTCTCTTAAAAAGGGGGAAGGAGAAAAGCTGATACACTTTTATTAAAGTCAAATATCTTGGTCTGTGACTGATACAGTTCCTCATTAAGTGCAAATGTTTTGTAAAACAGGGGAGTCTCTTGAATATTTACAAGGAACAGATTAGCAGAACAAAATTATCAGAGACTGTGTACGGTAGCTGCAGTTTATAAAACATACCAGTAATTGTACCTGGTGAATTATAAAGAGAACCAAGGCAGGATTCAGAAAACTAGAGTCAAGGAAGGTGGGAGGGCCTGAACAAAGCAGAGGACAAAATAAATTCACATTTTCTACATTAAAAAATACATGTCTCACAAATGTCTGAGGACAGAGAAAATTCAAAGTTCTTGAATGAATGGTAAAGGAAAACAAAAATTGAAATGGAACCCTAAAAGCAACAAGAGTGCTTTACTTCACCAGACCTATCTTCTTAGCTTCTGTTTCATATATCAATAGCCTCCACATTTTGACTATAAAAACTTCTGCTTCTTCATCTAGTACCTGCAGAAGGGAATAATTTATTAGACTGTAGTAGGTTTTCTGACAGAAGGTCTGTGTGTGCATCATGTGTGCATGTGGACCAAAACTACAGTTGCGTACATACACACGGTGAACTACAAAGCAATCTCCATTATTCTAACCAAACACTATTATCCTCCCTGTATCTCTGATTTGGAATGTGGCGGACATATTGTTAATCTCAAAGTTTCCTTTTATACAGCATAATGAAATCCAAGTTTTAATTTGTTAGAGCCCTCAATGTCCACATGGAATACTGCAACTCATCTTCCTGGCTTCCCCAATATCCACATTGCCCTGCTTTCATTTCATAAAAAATGAAGCCACTAAAGTTCAGATTCTCTACTTACCTTACCATTGCCCACATGCAACTCTCTCTTTCCCTATTTATCCACCTTTTTATTTCATTACTCACTGCTCCACAAACATAGGGTGTTTTTAAACGAGATACTACCAAGCATGGCCACCCAGGAGCCGCTCATCAGACTGCCTGTCTGACGGTGGTGCGGGGGGATGCGTGTTCCTATGAGCCACACAGCACTCACTCATGGCCACTGATGAGAAATCCCGAGTGCGCCACGTAGGGCAAGCCAAAAAAGTGCATGACAACAGGTACTGACGCATCCCCATCCCATATAAACTGGGGTAGCCACCCACACCATCAGACAGGTCCCCAGCTCATAGTCCCTGTGGGCGGGGGACATGGTCTTTGAAAGTCACAGGAACTGGCTGTGAGTGCTTGGGAGCCCGCTTCCACAGCGGTCATGCCCAGAGACATGTCAATTTCAAGGACCCGCACAGTGTGCTTCCCCCTTCCCCATGGACCATGGCAGGGGAAGTGTGCGCAATAGCCATGGTAGAAGCCACCCATTAAAATCCCTTCCCACACACTTCACCTGAGTGGCTGCTCTGCAGCTGTGCCACTCAGTGGCCACTGAGTGCTTGTTTAAAAACACCCATTATTAGTCTTTATACCTGCCTTGTCTGCTGCTCCACCACCTTAATGCTTCCCTCCATGCTGCGCCCTATGCATGAGACAGCTTTTGAATTGGCTCACCAGGCCATTACCCTAATTTAATTTTCTTTTCTGAAGGACCACCCTTTTTTCTTTACTTATGAGAAACTAAGTCTTCTACTTATTTAATTTATCTTCTAAATGATAAGACCTGCTCATTTGTGTAGAGGAACAGGTATGGCTGTTGGGAGATAGCATTCAGAAACAAACAGAAGCCTGGAATAGTTTGCAGTAGTGGGAGAGATCAGAAACTGAACGGAGGAGGAGGACGGGGACAATTAATATAGCTGCCTCAGAGTAAGATGTAAATTAAAGTATGTGCTTATTCTTTCTTCCACCCCATTTCCTTTTATTTGCATGTTGTATCATCTGCCACTACAGACAACACTTAGGAAATGGGTAGTCTTCTACTGCTTGAAAAGTATATTGTGTATTTTGGACATACAACAATTTAAATTAGAGTTTTACATTTAGGAAGAGGAAACCAGGCACTGTGTGTTCAATAAGCCAGCCAGGCTGGCCTTTGAAATAGGCATTGCATGTTCAATGTGGGTATGAACCATACTCACAGGAAGCAGTGGGAACAGAAGGAAGACCCATCTCTTTTTACTGATAAAATTTGCAGTTTAGAGGAAGCGAATCCGTCCTCTAGGAAGCAAACTCTCTTAGGAACACACACATTTCAGTTTTCCTCTGAACTTCAAACATCTGTATTGATACTACACTAGAGAGAAAACTCCCATGTCCCTTATGACCTGTTGGATACTTCTCTGAAGTGACTGAGAAAGCCCACTGTCAAAGAAAGGTTGCTGGGCTTGATGGACCATTGGTCTGACCCAGTATGGCACTTCTTAGGTTCTTAACAGAAAAGCCTGCAACAATTCATCCAAGTTAAAAATTCCAAATTTGCCATTAATGGCTTCTATTCTCTACAATATGGGTAAGAGGTAGCAAAATCTACTCTTGGAGAGGAGTGAAAGAACACTGGAAGAAAGCCTATATTAAATTTTAGCTTACCATAGCAACATCGTCTAATATACTCTGTGGTGTACTATGAGCCATAACCTGAAAAAGGCAAAAGCAAAACAAAAATCAGTTTTCACTTTCAGTATAGAAATAGAGAAATAAAGAAGGGCACTCAAAGAATGGCACTCAAAACGTTCTTTAAAAATAGTCAGTTCAAACCATTATATTTTTAAAAGGCTGTACTAAATCATCTCTATGTACTGTAAAATATTGGCAAGGTCCTTTACGAAGGTCCCGATCCCTCTTATAGCAAACTTTGGTTCAAGAGGGATTGCCTTCTACTCATATTTGGACGACATCTTAATTAGAGCCCCCACTTACAAGACAACGCTAGAACACCTGACAATTAGGATGGAATGTTTGGACTTCCAGTTTCCTGATCAACAAACAGAAAAGCCATCTGGAGCACTCCCAGAGGTTAGAGCATCTGGTGGTGGTAATAGGCACTACTCTAGACAGAATTTTCATTCCATACCAACATCGACAGAAAATCAATGGATTTAATTACAGAAATCAGAGAGAGGATAGTGGTTCAAAACCAAAAGTGGGGAAAAAACAGCACAACGTTAGAAACCAAAACAAACAAAGATGCTGTGTAAAACGTGGATATAAAAAATATTTATATAATAAGCCAAGAAAAAGCAAATGAATATTGTAAAAACTGCCATACAATCATAAATTGTAGATTGCTGTAGATTGTTTTTATGATTGTATTGCAGTTTTTACAATATTTATTTGCTTTTTCTTGGCTTATTATATAAATATTATTTATATTTATCCAGGTTTTACACAGCATCTTTGTTTGTTTTAGAGGATAGTGGTTCCCTTAAAGATGCTAGCATTCCTGCAGGGTTTGATGGCGTCTTGCATCAGGCATGTGCAGTGGACCTGTTTTCACTGCCCCCTGCAGCGTTTCCTGCACCCCTGGCAGTCACAAATAATGGAGAACATTCAAACGAACCAGAGAGTTGCTTGCCAGATCTTGAGATCCCTGGACTGGTGGCTGGAACCACAGAGGTTTGACCAGGGGATCCTGCTTGCAGAACCAGAAAGGGTGGCTATTACCTCAGACGCCAGCCTACTAGGCTGGGGTGCTCATCTAGCTCAACAGTGCACGCAGGGGGCATGGACTGCCCAGGAACCGACTCTCAGTATAAACTGGCTGGAGTTCCAGGCAATCCGTCTGGCCCGTCTACGTTTTGCACTCCAAATCCAGGACCAGCATGTCCTGGTGTATACAGACAATACCACCACCATGGCATATGTGAAAAATCAGGGGGGCTCCAGCCAGGGCCGGCCCCAGGCATGTGCCACATGTGCGGCCGCACATGGCCCCGCCACCAGCTGGGGCCCCGTACTTGCCTGGCTGGGCAGCAGGCTGCAGCCAGCTTCTCCCCGAGAAAGTGATTCTTCCTCCCCTCCCTGGCTCCAGACCCCATCCCTCACCTGCCTCTGCCTTCTAGTAGTGCTGCGGCAGCAGCAGCAGCAGCGGGGACACTGGATCGGGCTGGGAGATAAGGCTGTTTACAAACAGCTCCTCCCCACGTGCTGATCAGAAGGTTGCTACCTTGTAAAGAAGGTTCTTCGAGATGGCTCCCAACATTCTCACAACTGGGTTGTGCGCGCTCACCCTGTTCAAATAATAGACCACATGATGGTCTTGAGCTCCTCTGGTATAAAAAGAACCCTCCCCCTCTGAATGACAGTTCCTTTCAACCCTTTCTAGAAATATAAGAAAAGAATTCCATGCGGGGCTGGAAGGGTGGGTGTTGTGAGAATGTTCGGAGCCATCTCAAAGAACCTTGTTTGCAAGGTAGCAACCTTCTGTTCTTCTTCGAGTGGCTCCTCACATGATATTTTTACATGGCTCCGCCGGGTGGGGAGTCCGTGGGCGCGCCAGTGCATGGATGGGGCATGCACACAGCTGCACACACATCCCCACTCACCCACCACTCATCCACACCCACATAGTAACCACCATTTCCCCCGGTTGCTCCGTGCGTGGGGATGAGTGGGGGGGTGAGTGGGGATGCGTGTTAGGCGAGCGCGCACGCACCCCCACTCACCATGGGCGCGTGCACCACGTCATTCACATGGGGTTCCCCCACCCATGAACACACAGAAATCTGCGTGTTTATGGCTGGGAGGAGAGACCCGTGTAAAAAGGGCCACATTCTCACAACTGTCTTACTTATACTATCTTAGGTAGGAATTTAGGATGTAAAGCAATATCTATTCTGTCTTGGAAAATAAATCTGCAAATATGGTTCTGAGATTATTATGGCTGCTATTTCACTAACTCTTCTTAATGAAGTTATTGCTAACAGGAATACTGTCTTTAAACCCGCACCCCATAACCAGTTCATTTGCACCCCCATATAATCAATTCACGCTGCCCCGTGGGCACAAATTAAATGGTTATGGGTGGGGGCAGCGTGAATAGATTATATGGGGGCGGGGGCAGAAATGAACTGGTTATGGGGTGGGGGCAGCATGAACTGATTATGGGGGCACAACTGAACTGGTTATATGTCTCTTTTCATGGCATAATGCGCTTAATAAGCTAGCTGCATTTTGGGTGTCTTGTGTGTGTGATAGCAGCACCTCTGGACTGGTCACACCGCATGCGTGCACAAGGCACAGGCGGCACTGGCAGCAAGAAGCAACAGGCCCTGGAGGCCAGACTGGCTAAGCTCACCCCCTGGCCCCTCCTCCAGTAAGGCAGTGGACGCAGTCAGTCTCTCTGTGCCTGTGTCACTGCCCGCTTGGCTGCCCCTGCAGTGGAACCACTCCTGGGGAGTGGTGGTAGACACTCGGCTGGGGGGGGGGGGAAGCATTAGGAGGCCATGCTTCTCCATGGTTGCTCGGAGAGGTGGAGAATGGGAATCCTTCCTGTCCAGAGGGAGTAAGTTTTATGTAAATGTATACATTTGCATAATTAGGTGGGGTCTAATTATGCAAATTAGGCCCCACACCAAGACTTCGCACATGGCCTCTCAAACCCTGGGGCCGGCCCGGTCCAGATCACACAACCTTCACGAAGAGACGACACAGCTAATGTCTGGGTAGAACGCCACGTCTTGTCCATGCCAGTTTTCCATATAAAAAAGGGTCAACAATGTCACAGTCGACTGGTTAAGTCGAAGAAACCTAGATCTGGGAGAATGGGCCCTGAGCAAAAGGGCCTTCCAGCAGATTGTGAACAAATTCGGCCAGCCACTAGTGGATCTATTTGCCTCCCACAAGAACACAAAGATGGAGAAATTCCTATCCCATACCTTCCATCCCAAGGCAGAGGCAATGGATGCACTGAATCACCCCTGGCCCCAGGGGTTGTTATCTCCTTTCCCCCATTTCCTCTACTCTCCAGGATGCTGAGCAAATACAGGAGAGAAGGGGTGACAGTGATCTTGGTGGCATCCCATTGGCCCCGCAGACCCTGGTTTGCAGACATTGTAAGCATGGCTTGGAGCGAACCTCTAGTGCCAACTTCGACCCAGGATTTACTGACACAGGGTTCAGTCAGTTACCACAAGCCCAAGTTCCTGCGACTATTTGCCTGGCTCTTGAAGCCCTAGCCCTAAAGAACTCAGGCTACTCTGACACGGTGCTCATGGCCCTCATGGCTTTGAAGAGGCATTCCACACAGAGAATGTACCAATGCACTTGGGAGGGTTTTTGCTCTGTGGGCTCAACACCACCAAACAGACCCTCAAAATCCCAAGACGGGACATCTTACAATTCCTTCAAGAGGGATTAGATGAGGGGTTGATGCCCAATACAGGTGACAGCTCCTGATAGTACTCTGGGGGCTCTGAGGGTGTCTGCTCACCCTCATGTCAAAAGGTTTTTAGAAGTGGCTCTCCAACTATCTCCCCCGGTAGTCCACAAATTCCCCTCTTGGAACTTGAATGTGGTGCTAAAGTCTCCTACAAAATTGCCCTTTGAGCCCCTTAGGGAGGTCTCCAATTATTTTCTATTAAACTGACCTTCTTAACAGCTATCACTACGACATGTAGAGTGTCGGAGTTGGGGGCATTGTCTATGGACCCATTGTTATGCTGTTTTAAAAAGGAATCTGTTTTACGCCTTGATCCTTCTTTTGTACCAAAAAGGTTAATACTCCTTTTGTCCTTGGCCAAAACATCCCCGGAAAAGATCTGGCACATGTTGAATGTACAGAGAGCTCTGAAAATTTACCTTAAGAAAACAAAACCTTTCAGAAAATCCTTCGCGCTTTTTGTATGCTATGATCCACATAGAAAGGGTTTGAAGGCTTCCAAATCAGTTATAGTGAAGTGGGTCTCTTCTTGCATCCAGGAAGCTTTAGAGCCACTGATTTAATCCCCCCACAGAGGGTGCTTCCTCATTCAACCAGGGGCACGGCCGCCAATTGAGCCTTTCGGGTGAGATTTGTAGGGAGGCCACTTGGAAGAATCCTCACACTCAGCACTATAAAGATTGACATCCTAGATTCTGCAGATGCTGCCTTTGGCAAAAGGATCCTCCAGGGGGCCTAGACTAGTTTTCAGGATGTCTTATTCTTCACCTGTATCTTGTAAAGCTAAACAGTTATTTTTTTAGTTTTTCTAGCCCTCCCGTTTTTAGGAGAAACAAAAATTGGTCACCTACCTCGGTGAATTTGTTTCTCTTCTTTCCCACCTGTCAGGGCTCCGCATGGGTAGCTCTGCGGATGGCCGATAGGAGGCAGAAGAAGAAATTCTTCTTGCGCATGTGCGGAGCTGCCCTCTCCTCAGTCCGTAACCGAGC
>QEPC01009912.1:2302865-2340614 GCA_003113815.1 Sphenodon punctatus | reverse complement strand
CTTTCAGATGTAAGACTAGTGCTGAATAGCTTTCTAAAACTTAGCTAAGTGAAAATCAGAGCAGTAATGTCTACTCAAATCTCCAGAAAGTTCATTGAAAATTTAAAATTGTTAAATCATCTCAGTGGAATATTAAATGTGAAATACAATGCAAATGCAATCCTAGTTAAACATTCCCAAAATGTCAATTTCATTATCCAGTTAATGTGCTTATCTTCAAAGCCTCAGAGTGTCTTATACATCTTCACCTGATGTCTAAAATCTTAATCCTGCTCAAATCAACTACTACAATCTCCATTTTCCAAGACTTAAGTTATGCATTTTCAAAACAAACTTTTGAGCATGCTAAAAATTAAAAGGTTTAACAGACAATTGGTGTTGTTCAAATGTGAAGGCGCCCACTGCCACCATGGACTTAACCAGGCAGTGGTGGGCACCATCTCTCCGGCTGGGATCTGGCCCGGCCACTGAACAAACGTGATGGTGGCTGGGCTGGGCAGCTCCACGCCTGCAGAGAAGCCTGCCCCCTTTGGCTGACAGGCAGCCATGGCAACCAATGACAGCTGCCATGGCACCCGGAACTGCTGGGACTCTGAACTGGGTCCAAGTAAAGCGGGTCCGTTCACATCTGAAAGCCCACTTTACTCCTGGTCTGGTGGTTGGATTCCGACTGTGGTGGCAGCTAACCCGAGCTGTGACTTGATAATTTCCTGAAGTCACGGCCTGGGCTAGCCACTACCACATTGGGAATCCAGGCTACGCAAAGCTGCAACACAGCTGCTAACGTGACAGTGATCAGAGTGAAGTGTACTAAAGCTAGCCACCTGTCATGTTTGAAATCACCCAACATGTGTGAAAATAAGTATGCTATCAGGGGCATCTAGTAACTAAGGCTGCTTTCCCATCTGCAGCGGCGGTGGCGGCAGAGGGAAGGGCCAGGGAAGATGCGGCAGCGCGGATGAGCCGGCTGACAGGAAACGAGCCGGTGCGAACGGGGATCTGCCACGGCTTTTTGCGTGCATGTCAGGTCGCAAAATCCTGCCCTGACACGCGCAAGAGAAGCCGCGGCACATCCCTGTTCTCATCTGCTCTTTTCTTGTCAGCTGGCTCCTCTGCGTTGCTGGCCCCTCCCTCTGCCGCCACTGCCGCTGCAGATGGGAACACAGCCTATGTTCCATATACAGGTGGTTGTTTTGGGTTTTTTTTAAATGTTGCTGCAGAATTTATATTTGCACAGAAGCAGGTTTGCTAAAAAAATTCACATGCCTCCTACAGGACATAAAAACCTTGAGTAACGGAATATGATACACAGGGATTGAAGGAGCTGGTTTAGAGTTCTGCATTAGTATTATGAACTGTGGGTAGAGAAGGAGAAATATGCCTTCAAATGTTGTTTCTACCCACAGTTTCTTTTTAAGACTGGAAACGCCACATTTTAAAAAAAGGTATATGGAGAATATTGCACTACCTTTGAACAAACAAAGTCAACTAGTGTGGCTTCTTCTTCACCAATATATTCTATTATCTTCTTGTTGATCCACGGTCTAATGCGACGTTCCATTAATGTCTGCAAGGAGGGTAAAAGAAAATAATTTATCCTTACTGAATCTCTACCTACACCAGGAAGCTAGCTACTAGTGACAACGCATTAGGCATCACAGACCGGTATAATCTAAAGGCAACACATGGGGTGAAGCCACACGAGACAGAGCAAGGAGGCCACCACGCCTTGGGAAGTCTTATCCCACTCTGGGCAGCCAGGCCATGTGATGCAGTGCATTGTGTGGCTGGTGCCTGCCAGATAGTCCCTGCTGCTACATGATGCATCCTCGGAAGAAGTCCAAGGACGCATTGTGGAGCAGCCTTACCAGACATGGGGTAAGGCTGCCTAAGGTGGGGCAAACTATGTGTCTGAGCCATGCTTGCCCTGTCATGTGGGGAGCACCACTGCGGGGCTTTGAGCGGTGGGCGCTGTCACCAGTCACGCACAGTCATGTCACGGCTGGGGCAGGATCTTGTTCGGGCCAGGTGCCTACTCATGTGGCTGCTGTTGTGGCCTGCCCTGGCCATGGTGGCAGCTCCGGCAGCAGCTGTCCCACATGGCTTCCCCATGACCATCTGCCTGGCTCTCTCAGCGTGGCGGCAGCAATTGCCTGCAATGAGGCCACATGGGAATCTAGCTGCCACAGCATGTATACTTACAGCCAATAGCCTTATTCAAGTTATAATTGCTTAACACTGAAATGCACACTGACTTTCTGCCGAAAGTAGTACTATGCAATTGAACTTGCTAGCAACTGAACGCTGTTCCTCAGGGAGTAGGTAGCTATTTCCTAGCCATTCACTAATGAAGAATGAGTTTAAATTAAAGGTGAAAATAAATCTGATGGTCTCAACAAAATTTCTAGTAGACTTTTGTTCCTTCCCAATGGGTGCTTTTAGACAGACAGCAGCCCTGCCTCTGCTCCGCTGCACTCCCAGGTGGTCCGTCCATCTAAAGACAGGCTGCCAGATGTGCAGGCAGAACAGGCTGTCCCTACTCCAGGCCAGACCTAGGCAACACCACAGCGTGGCAGGCAGCAGCCTAGAACATTGGGTAATCCATCTGCAACTCTATGGTGGGGGAGAGAGGGGTGCCGCGTGATGGGCTGTGGTAGCTGCTGTGTCTGTTTAAACCCAACCCAGGTGGGGCTGCAAGCAGGCAGATGCAGGGGTGCACCCCCGGAGCAGGTCCAGATTGTGGTCAGGTCCACGTCCATCTGAAAACACTAAATGTGTTCACATTATTTTAGTTTCTGATATAAACTATTATGCATGGTACAGAGTGGGTATCAGGAGATGTTGACAAGTGTAACAACTTGTACTAGGTTTAATTTTAGCTAGAGACATCAGTCATTTGCTGGCATAATGGAAGACAAAATTCTTATTTTTCTATCAAATTCCATGGTGTTTTTTTAAATAACAAACAGATTAGTGTTTCATTATCAAAATTTAGCAGTCAAAAAAAATTGTCACTCACTGAATCCACAATAGACCAATCCAGCGGATAAGCAAAGAGCTCGGGTTTAGCTGTGGGAATTTTCTCAATAAGACTCTTAATATGTTTGCGCTTTTCTTCTGTATTGACACTTCCCTTGGAAGACCCTTTGTCTTCATCACCATAATCCAAGGGAACCAATTTCCTTTTCCGGGGCATGTCATCACTATCTTCATCCTCAAATTTATTGAAAACACTGTCCACAGGAAGCTTCTTTCTTTTCACTGCATTGGGTTGGTTGGGACTATTACAGGCCCCTACAATGAAAACAAGGAGAGGTAAATAAATTAACTTCAGTCGCTATCATGGGGATTTTGCTGGTTTGACTTTCAGAGTAATGAACCCCTCAGGAGACAAACAGAGACAGAGAACTGTCAAGTATTCAAGAACAGAGAAACTCGGCTTTAAGATTCCTACTCTGGATTTTGCTACCAAGTTAGTATGCTACTTCTCTGCACCTCCTCCTCCTCCTCATCTACAAAGCACTTCTAATATTCAATGTGCTTTACATGCCCTATCTAGTTCACCCTTACAATAAAACTTTGAGGTAGGTCACGGTTATTCCCATTTTAGAAATGGGGACCAAGGCGGAGAGATAGTGACTTCCACAAAGACACCCAATTAGTTCACAGCTATGATGAGATTTGAACCCTGGTCTCTCAGGTCCAAGTCCAAAACCTTATCCACTAGGCTACACTAACTCATTCTACATGTCTCTAAAAAGAATAATACCTTCTAAAAAACTCTCTCAAGATGCTTTTAGACTTCACAATTTGAAACTGAAAACATGCATAAAGCACCTCATGATAGTTTCCCCACAGAGTTATTTATAACATCTGAACTACAGTACCTACATAATTATTCCATGGATTACTTTCTGTGACTTTTATATCCTAAAAATAATGATGTCTGAAAGCACCATTAGACCTTGACCTAAACCCTTCTGAAATAAAACTGAAATATTTTAAAGAGCTTTGGATCCGATATTTAGAAATTTTTTGCTGAAAGATACTAAGTGCAATGTCATTGCACTACTACAACTCCTCACTGCATAATCCAAACGTTTTACTCTTTCCCCAGATTTCAAATGAATCAGAACTATGAGCTGGAAGGGCATTCTGAGTAGTGGCAAATGAATACACTGACTGTCCCATCTTTGAACCTAGAGCTACAACTTATATATTCAGAAAATAGGACTTCCTATGTTTCTGCCTTTTCTAAGCCCTCAGGGAGAGTGAAAATGAAATGCCAACTTGCCCAGTTTGAGGCTAAGACCTATTTTAGGCCTATGCTCCTCTGGCTGTTGCTGATCAGGTGAATTTTCATGAGGGATGATGATCCCACAGGGAGATTCATCACCAGGAGTGTTGGGGGTTGCATTGCCGCTAGCAGAGGAAACAGATGGGGCAGAGCTGATAGGTCGAAGGGTTGGTTTAAGGCAGGGCTTCTGTTCTGGCTCCTCCTCCTCCTCCTCCTCAGGTGCTTCCCTTTTTTCCTCTTTTTCTGGCTTTTCCTCCTCCTCTTCAGATTCCGGCTCCTGTTTGATTTGTGGCTGTCTGCGCCTTTCAGCCTCTTGTTCCATCTATAATAAAACAACTCATTAACAAGAGCAAAGAACTCTTTCAAAACCAAAATTACGTTACTTGGAACTATTTTGATTAGCCTTCTACCTGTCCACTCACCTGAAAAATGTAACAACAGACTTTTTGTTTTATTAAGGACTAAACACACACAACCCCACTGCTGTTGCCTTAATCAGATAATCCTAATTAATCCAAATCAGTTTTTAAACTCCATTTTCATTTGGATTTTTAAAAATAATCCAGATTAACATCTCTGTGGTACTTGTATAAAGAAAATGGATATTGAAAAAGCTTTCCAGATCACACATGGATGAATAGGGCACATATTAAGCACCAGATAGTTTTAAATCTCCAATTTGCTACTCTACTGATTAATTTTGCCTAATGCAATGAGGATACCAACACATCTTCTCCTTTGTTAGACCAGTAGCTTCTTACCCTCTGGAGCTCTGCATCTGGATCTGGATGCCCTTCTGCCAGAAGGCGCTGCCTGATTTCCTCCAACTCCTCTTTCTCTCTTTTCCGGTCCCGGTCATCTGCTTCCATCTCTTTCTCTCTATCTCGTAATCTTTTCTGAAGAGCACTTCCCCTGAAGGAAAAAAAAAGCATTGTGCTTAAAAACAAAGAGCAAGCAAAGCTGGGAATGAAGAGGGGGTGGAGAGGGAAACACTGGGACATCCTCAGCTGAAAGGGCAATTTGCTGAGCCACACCCTGCTCTTGGTTGTGCTTTCCTCATCAGGTACTTATGGGCTGCAGAGGCAGCACGCAGCTGCCTGAAGGTGACACCTAAGGATGCTGTCTTTTGGGGCTGAACTGTCTGCATTTGTGACACCAATACTGGTGAAGACCTTACCCATAATCCTCTGCTCCCTTCTGTTACTATTTATGATTGTATAATGCAGGGAGGTTTGGGCAGGAGGAAACTGAATTTGGGAGTTTGAGTAGTGCTAGGTGGGAGGGTGGGTTCTATCCACTCCCGCCCACATCAGAAGGGGGGGTTAATGGGCATGGGGGTAGGGAAATGGGGGGTTGGGCATATACCTGACAATTTTTGGTTAAAAAGGTTAGGATTTGGGTTGAGGGGACCAGATTTGGGGGTTGTTCAATTGTATTTGCAATGCTTTATTTTAACATCTTATCTGTGATGCAACGTGTGGGAGGGTTATGAGGTGAGGGTGAAAATCTTACTTGTATATTTGATATTGTATTTTTATTCTTTGTAAGCTGCCCTGAGCCCTAGGTTTAGGAGAAGGGCAGCATATAAATCCATAAGAAGTCTTGAAGAACAACAAATGCTTGCAACCTTTGTCTTCAGGTAGGAATTTATGGAAAAAAACAAAATGGAGAACTAGGTACACCATGAGTACTTTATTCTCAATCTGAGATGCCAATACATCAGTTCCCACACTTTATGTGCGTCCACAAAAATAGTGTCATCAGGCTGGATAGAAAGGGAACACATGCTTGTACATATAGGTCTCATTAAGAAATCTAAATCAAAGCAGGTGATTAAAGCAGTATCTGCTCAACAGTTTAACACAAATATTCTGCAGACCTCTGTAGATTTGTGATTGCTAAGACTGTAATCAATCAGTAAATTGAGTGTTCTATAAATTCTCAGTATTTCTCAGTAATATTTGTATTCTAGGAGCCCCAATAAAAACTCAGTCCCTTTATAAAAAAAGCCCCAGGCAACTTAAAACTCCCCACTCCCACAGCAGTTTAGGGCTATGTTAATCTTTCCCACTGCTGTCACCCTACTCATTATCTCAGCTGAGGAAATGGGAAAAGATGGGTTTGAATCAAATCTGCTGCCTCAAGGAAGCAGTATCTAAGTGCCAAGTTTCCTGTATATGTGGCACTTCTTTTTTGCCAGTAACCACAATTTTAATAAACAGAAAACTAAACTCATTCTGCTTTTCTCCTTACTCAGACATACCTGTAATATTTTGGATCATCTCTTTCATCATCATAATCTTCTAAAAATTCTTTTAGACGTTTAGCTTCTTTTGCCTGCAAAAGGTTTAAATGTCCGGGCTTGAGAAGGTGTTCATTCGACAAAAATGCTCTTTTTTCATTTTATCCCTATTCAAGCTATGTAGCGTAGATCTTCCCCCCACAGCAGAAAAAAAGCTT
This sequence comes from Sphenodon punctatus, assembly GCA_003113815.1. Lineage (NCBI taxonomy): Eukaryota > Metazoa > Chordata > Lepidosauria > Sphenodontia > Sphenodontidae > Sphenodon > Sphenodon punctatus. The sequence continues at coordinate 2,333,857 of QEPC01009912.1, read as the reverse complement.
TTAGAGCACTATAACCCTTTGCCTAAGTTTATCAGTTCACAAATCACTACCTGTTTTTCTCCTAGCGGCAGAATAATATTTTTTGCTGAAGGGCATGGAGATTTATATAACAACTAAAAGCTTTCCTTCACCAGGTATCTAATGTCCCAAAGAACAGAACCACAATAGTTTTTCAAACCTATTGCTCTATCATTGTAAATCAGATTTCATATTAATCTGAAAATGTTACTTGAAGTGAACACCATCCTGTTCACTAGTTTTAAAATTTAGGTTTTGTTAACTTAATATCAATAGAAGTGTTTTGATAACTCTAATAGCTACAATTTAAACCCTCTACACTGCCAATAATCTGAACACTGCAGTTTACGCTAGTGCATGAACCAGAAAGTGAGATTAGAAACAGGAGAAAATGATACATTGTTTTATTTTCTATTTGCAATACACAAATCAAAACTAACCCTCAAAACAGTGATGATGATAAAATAATCATCATTATTTATTTTTATATAATGCCCTCCTGCCATAATGGTAAAAGGACGTCATTTTAATTTTCTTAATTTAAAATTTTTTTTTTTTTACAGTCTGAACATTCCAGGCAGGCCACATATGGCTCCAGCCTAACAATTGTCATTACCAATGTTCTATATATAGAAAAAACATTAGATTTACAATCACAATCAGATAAGTGTGTTTGTCACATGTAAAACTAAGGGCACTTTCCAATATCCTTGAAAGAGTCCATACGAGGTTGGGAGACTGGACTCGCACGCAAATTAGGCACATCTTTGATGAAGTTGGAATGCTGCGCATAACTGAAGCTTTTCTGTGCCCTGACAAGGGCACTTTACCTACCTGGATTTTGCAGCTCAGTAAACTGCCCTTGTCAGTGCACAGAGAAGCTTCAATCCTACATCACACGGCTTTCAGATGACAAAGATGTGCCTAATTTCCATGCACGTCCTGTCTCCCGACATCGTACAGACACTTTCAAGCACGTCAGAAAGCGCCCCAATTCTTTCCATTATTGTAGTATATAACAGCTCCCTTCTGTTTTGTTTCCCATAGACCCTGGCAATCAAATTTGTATTAGTCCTACTTTTTGCCTGTATAGTCATCCATTTATTGATATACAATAGCTCGAAGCCGACTGTATGACAAAAAGTTGTTATATATTTCACAATATACATTCAAATAAAGTTAGCATTCCTGTAGACACCAAGCAAGGGAATAAAATCAAATTGCAATGATGAACCTTACCATTTCCCTTCGTCTTTCTTCTTCCCTCTCAGCTTCTTTTTCATATTCTCTAGCTTTCTTCCGTTCTCTGATCTCCCAATTTTTAAGACGCTGCAACACACACAAACACAAAATTCACTCACTCTCTATCTGTCGTCTCAGGAGTATTAAAAACAGTAAGCTAAAATGCTCATGTTCTGTTTATGTTAAGGTAACAAATTCCCCCTTTATAATTTAAGCCCTTTCAAAAGATAGCTCAAAGCTCCCCTCCAGAGTGAGATTTTTTTCTGAATCATGCTATCTAGTACTACCAAAATCAAATACAGAAGTATAAGATGGGGAATACATGGCTTGCCAGTACAGCACATGTGAAAAGGATATAGGGGAGGGGTGGGGAACCTTTTCCTTCCCAGGAGCCCACTTTTAAAATTGGTACAAGCTCTGAGAGCAACATGGAAGTTGGGTGCAAGGGTTTTTAAGGAAGAGGAGGATTCAGATCATAGATCTGTGCCATGGATCCATCCACTATCACTGAGCGCATGCACTCATTTTCGATTCCTTCCCTATAGGTCACGCTTTCAGTGCTTGGGGGTAGGAAATGGATCCAGGAACTGGAAAAATATCAAATAAAAACTAGTCATGGACTGCATTTGGTTCCCAGACCTGAGGTTCTCTACCCCTGATCTAGGGACTGCGGCGGATCACAAACTGAACATGAGTCAGCAATGGGATGCAGCTGCAAAAAAGGCTAATGAAATTTTTAGGCTCCACAATGGAGAGGGCATTCTCGGTGGCCGCGCCGCGCCTTTGGAACTCCCTTCCGGAGGAAGCTCGCCTGGCCCCAAGCCTGTTGACATTCTGGCGATGTTGTAAAACCTGGCTGTTTGCCCAGGCCTTTGGGGAGGGTGGGGGGAGGGGTTTTATCTCCCCCACCTAACTTATAACTTTTATTTTTATATTGCTAGCCCTGTTTTAAATATTTTTTGTACTGAGTGTTTTAAATTGTTTTAATTGTATTTTATTGTTGTAAGCTGCCCCGGGCTGCATGGCAGGAGGGGTGGGATATACATCTATTAAATAAAAATTAAATAAATAAAATTAACAGAAGTATTGTCTCCCAAGTCAGTGGAGGTAACAATTCCACTCTATTCAGCATTGGTCACCTCACCTGGAATACTGTGTCCAGTTTGGGGTACCTCATTTTAAGAAGAACTTTAACAAATTGGAGCGGGTTCAAAGGAGGGCAACAAAGATGATAAAGGGTCTGGGAAAGCAAGTCTTGTGAGGAAAGGTTGAAGTATGTTAAGTCTATCAAAAGAGAAGATTAAGGAGAAATATGGTAGTCTTCAAATATCTAAACGGCTGCCACAAAGAAGATGGCAAGGAACTGATCTTCATTGCTACAGAGGGCAGGGCTAGAAATAATAGGCTAAATTACAGGAAGGTAGATTTTGGTTAGATATCAGGGGAAATTTCTTAACAGTAATAGCTATTGACCAAGTTGCCTAGGGAGGTAGGAGGCTCTCCATTCCAAGGTTTTCAAAAAGAGGCTCAGCAGCCATCTGTTGGAGATGCTGTAGCTATAGTCATCCTGCATCCAAGCAGAGGGCTGGCCTAGATTAACCTTGCAGTCCCTTCCAACTATGATTCGATGGTTATCTATGGGTACAAGGGAGGCGAAGCAGACTTTTATAGCAATTATTGAGGTTACATTACAAGCAACCTTCCAATAATATGAAAAACATTTATATACTATTAAGTTACCTCTTGGTAAGCTGCTTCTTTCTCACGTAGTTTCCTCTCGAGTTTTCGCCGTTCGTAAGCATCTTCTTCATCCTCTTCTCGGTCCCTTTTCTTGTCCTTTTCTCGTTCACGCTCACGTTCTCTCTCCCTTTCCCGCTCGCGTTCTCTCTCCCTCTCCCGCTCGCGTTCTCTCTCCCTCTCCCGCTCGCGTTCTCTCTCTCGGTCTCTACTCTTCTCTCTGTGTAGGGACAAATATCAAAACAATCAAGCATGCAAACGGCAGAAACAAGCAAAATATGATCACTTGAAGACTTAATAGTGTTGACAGCTTCATAAGCAGCCATTTTTATAAATACTTTACAAGATGACCAAAGATTCTACTACAAAAATGGGTATGTTACTTTTATACAAGCCTTCTATTTCAGCTTCTTTTTTAAAATTTCTAAATAGACTCCAAAATTCCCTATTAGTTTTCCATATCCTTCTTGTGTTGGGAGAGTAGAAGAGACACACCAGACACAGGGTGGTAAAAAAAATAGATTGTAGCCCACACCAGGTGGGTGCCTGCCTGCCCATTTATTAGATGTTTGCCCCCCATGGGCCACGTGGCCACCACCCACCGAATGTGTGGCCACCACCCTGGGTGAGATCCTGGACCATGTGGAACCTTTTGTGTGATGAACGTAACATATACCCACGTGTCCATGTTCTGTCAATTAGGTTGCATGCGGCATCACGCACGTACAGGTGTGCCAGCACCATAGTCATGGTTGAAAAGCCTAGAGCGTTTCAAGGAGCAATCATTTCTGGCCCCCCTCTCCACTCTTTCTCACCGGCGTGCATGCAACATCTGCCTTAAAAGCCCACTGTGCCATTTTAAAAAGATGCTTTCTCCCTGCCTGTCCTGGTTTGCAGCATATGCCTGATGCTTGCTCTTTCTGAGCCATTGCATTCTCAGGAGAGGATTACTATCATCGTGGCCATGGCTAATACTGACAGCCAGGCAACAACCAACACCGCTACCACCACTGCACAATCAGTCACCCTCTACCTACCCACTGGCCCACCAACGCTGCATTCCCTGCACTGAGGAAGAGACCAAGGCCTTCATTGCTCTCTGGTGGGAGCAGAAGATCTCGTAAGCCCTGGTGAAGCGCTATAGGAATGAAACAGTGTTCCAGGAGATCTCGGTCCAAACGGAGCAGCAGGTCTACCTCTGGGACGTGAATCAGTGCTGCCAGTGGGCCAAGGACTTGAGATGTGGATACAAGGAGACCCAGGACAACACAGCTCTGGGACTGGTACCTATGCACGGATGAAGCCGCTGTATGCCTGCACCTTTGCCAGGGACCAGAAACGGATGGCTGTGGCTCCTCCACTGCTTGCTCCCACTCCCATCACAGAACCGATAACTGCTGGCAGAGATCCCTCCATGTTTGTCCCTGTCCCAGAGCTAACATAGGTCGACACGGACACCACGACTCTCACAGCGTACACCCTCAAGCTTGAGAGCCAGCCCTTGTTTGAGGAGTCACCCGAGGTTCCAGCGGAGGTCATGGAGGACATGGATGCTACCTTTGTAGAGGCGGTGGTGGAGGCAAAGGAGATTATTAAATTAATGCACCTGGGAGGGGTGTTTGTATTTACATAACTGCATGATAAAGGCTTATGCTTATCAAATTATGGGATTTTTTCCCCTTTAATGTGTTGACAGGTGGTCAGGAGAGCATGGAGGTGCAGCAGGAAAATTTCCAGGAAACAGCTCCATCTGACAGGAAATGTAGGTACACGAAGCAGGTAGTATTATGACATTTATATGCTGCCCCCTTATGCCTACGGCATCTCGGGGCAGCTTCCATACAAAGTAAAACAGTATTTAAACCCAGAATAAAATTACAATCTCAGTTTAAAACCCTCATTAACCCCCCACCCACCCAAAGGCCTGGGAGAACAGCCACGTCTTACTTGCCCGTCGAAAGGCCAGTAGACTTGAGGCCAGGCGCTATTGTGGGCCCACAGGCTGGTGGTGGTGGAGGAAAGGCACCATTGTAGGATGGCAGTCAGTTGGAAGCCAAAATGATGGGCGGGGGAGGGGAGAGATGGCACAAATGGTGGTGCTTGATTTCTGTATATTCTTTACTCCTCTATGTGATCACAGCAACCACCCCATCAGCAGCAAAGGCTAGGTACTCATTCCCACTTCCCTTTGGACATGTGCAGGTTTGCAAATTGGGTGGGTGTGGGCTGAAACACTGGGGCAGAAAGGTGGGGGTGGTTTGAACTAATGGCTTTCTTCCCTGTTGCCTTGCTACATGTCTGCCAGTGCAACGGGCGTAGATGGAACTCCCAGCCAAAAGCGCCCAGCAGAACCAGGACCTGCGGGTCCGCAACCTGTGGCACAGGGAGAATTTGGCAAGAAAGCTGCTTGGGGACACCATGTTGCAGGCAGACAAAATTAATGGTATGGCCCTGAAGAATAGGCAGTTGGTATGGCAGAAAGCTACAAAATGCAAGGCCTTTGCTGCTGAGGCCCACTGGTGGGAGGACAAATGCTGGGCCCGCCTCTTGCAGCAATTTGAGCAGTTGGAAGGCATGATCGAATGGGTGAAAAGATAAGCATGTGAGAACCGACTCAAACCAGCCTGTCCCAGTCTATTCATCTCCAGACCTCCCTGCTCAAGCAGCTTGCTACTGTGACCATTGTTGCTCAGGGGCAGGTGTCTTTTTCCAACCCACACTGGCAGTTCACACCCCACCATGTGGAACCTGACCACCCACCCTGGTTTCCCAAGCAATCTACCCCTCTGAGAAAGCACTCAACCCCTCTTTGCACTGCGCTCACACCAGTGAACAGTTTCTGGGTCAGGATGGCGTCCTCCCCTCCCTGTCAATCATTCCTGCATGCCTCCTGCAAAAAGTCCTCCGCAGCTAGAGCCATGGGAGGATTGGGAAGACGTCCCCCTGCCAGTTCTACCATGCAAGTGAGCGTACCCAAAAAGGGGCAGGTGCAACAATAGTTTATTTTTCTTCTACGATTTATTTGTTAAATAAAATTGTGAAAGTAATAAAGAAGAAAAAGTTATTTTTCCTGTTATTTATTTATTAAACACGTTTCTTTATTTTTTTCATAATTCATAGTTTCCATGCTTCTTCTGGGGAAGGAGGGAAGTTTTGAGGGGGCACCTTGGAGAATGGCAGTAAGCATAGCAATAAGCTGAGTTGGAAGGGAAGGGGGAATGGCGGGTGCACCAAAAATGGGGGTGGGGAGTCCTTTGCCCATGCACTTGTATGTGAGAGCGGAGGGCATATGGGTGGTGGCGGTAGTGGAGAATAATGGCATAGCATAGCGATAAGCCGCTTTGGGGGCTAGAAGAACTTGCACTTGGAGGGCGACGGTGGGGCAAAGTAATCAGCAGCATGCCTGTGCTTCTTACTGCCATTCCCAGACCCAGCCATTCCCACTGCCATTCCCAGATGTATGGGTAGGTAGCAGCAGTTTTATTAGGGTCTCACCTGTCATGGTGTTGGAAATCCCTTTTCGGTATTCACAAACTAGTGAATACCGAAGAGGGATTTCCAACACCATGACAGGCGAGACCCTAATAAAACTGTGTGCTGCTACCTACCCATACATCGCTGCAAACCGCAAATGCAGAGGTTCAGGCCTGTAACTAGCCAGCCTATGAATGCAAACAGGGAACGCACAGGGAAAGGGAAGGGTGGGAAATAGCACAATGCGTCCTGGATCTCTTTGGTTATGCACTGCTCCACTTTGTTCAGCCGTTCCCGGAACAGGGGCACTGCTTACCAGAGCTAACTGGCAGGGGGTTCCCAAAACGCAGTCCTGCTGATCTTGCAAATGAAGGTAGTATCAACAAGGCTACTATTTCACTTGCCCTTCTAGTAGAAGTCAGGGCTACCAGCATGCAGACCTTCAACGATAGCAGGTGCAACGAGCAAGCGCCAGAGGCTTGAAAGGAGTTGGATTAGCCTCCCTAAGACAAGGTTTAAGACCCATGGAGGTCAAGGGTCTTGAGCAGGTGGGGCAACGCTGTGCAGCCCCTTTGAGGAAGCATTTAAGTAATGGGTGCAAAAACGTTGAGCGACCCTCGATGGGGGGTAGGAAGGCAGAGATCGCCACAAGTTGGACTTTTATTGAGGATGAGCCTAGTCCCTGCGATTTGAGATGGACCATGTAGGTCAGAAGGTTTGCGATGGTAGCTGAGAAGGTGCCCATATGGAGAAACTTTTCCATTTCAAAACGTACGTTTTTTCTCTTTGTCCAGTTTTATTTATTTAATGAATTTTTACCCTGCCCCTCCTGCTAAAGCAGCTCGGGGCTGCTAAAAAAACCAAAAGATAAAAATACAATATAAATATAATACAAAAATATATATAAAAACATAACACAGTATGTTTTATCACTCAAGCGATTAGGGGAAATGGAGGAAAAGTGTAAAGAAGTCTGCTCCTCTATGGGATCAGGAACACGTCCTGGGAGCCCTGGCCCTTCTCCGCCTAAGTGCAGAATATGGGGCATTGAGTATTGTGGGGTGCAGCGAACAGATCTATTTCCGGTTGATCCCATTTGGCAAATAGATCTAGAGCGACAGATCTGTTGAGCATCCACTCGTGCTGCAGAGTTGGTGCCCTGCTCAGTACGTCTGCAATCATGTTGGATTGATCCAGGAGGTGGGTCGTGATGGGATGAACGTTGTGAAGAATGGACCACTTCCAGAGCTTTGCTGGTTCTCTGCAGAGCCTGGACGAACATGTGCCTCCCAGTTTGTTGATATACCACATTGCCGTGGTGTTGTCTGTGGCAATATGAACGTTCTTGCCTTCGATGAGAGGAAGGAATGCCTTCATGGTGAATCAAATCTCTTGTAGTTCTAAGAGGCTGATGTGTAGAGATCGTTCCCATCGTTTCACGTGCTGCTCACCTGTAGCGCGTTGCAATGGGCACCCCATTAATACAGGGAAGCATCATTGGTCAGTAGGAAGTCTGGGACTGGCTGAGAAAAAGGCATCCCTTCTAATAGGTTGTCTTCTCTGGCCCAACAAGACAGAATGTGCAGGATGGATTGAGGGATTGTGAGGAAATCATCTATGTTGTCCTTTGACGGGGAGTATTTCCAGGCCAGCCAGTGTTGGAGAGGGAAGGATCCTCAATCTGGTGTCTGCCATGACCGAGATAGTAAAAACCATGTGGCCTAATAATCATAGGAACATCCGTATGGTTTGGGTGTGGAGGGTAGCCACTGCATTTTGGATCATGAGGAATCGATCTTGTGGTAGAAAGGCTCTGTTTGGTTGAGTTGATCTCTGCACTTATACATTGAATGGATTGTGAAGGGGCTAATTTCAATTTCTTAAAATTGATCACAAATCCAAGCTGTTGCAAAAGGTCAATGGTGAGTTGGGTGTCTTCCTGCAACTGGTGCTTTGAGTGGGAAACTAGGAGCCAGTCATTCAAATAAGTAAAGACTAAGAGGCCTTGTTTTCTTAGGTATGCTACCACCGGTGCCAGACACTTAGTGAACACCCTGAGGGCTGTTGAAAGTCCAAAAGGCAAAACCTTGTATTGGAAATGAGAATTTTCAAATGTGAATCTCAGGTATTCGTAATGGGCTGGATGAATAGGAATATGAAAACAAGCGTCTTGCAAATCCAAAGCAGAGAACCAAGCTCCCTTGAAAAAGAAAAGGGAATATTTTCTTCAGGGCAACCATCCTGAATTTTAAAAGGACCGTACGAACTTGTTCAGCATTCTAAGGTCCAAAATGGACCATCCTTCTTAGGCACCAAGAAATACCTGGAATAGAAGCCCCTTCCACAGAAATTTTCAGGCACCTCTTCAATAGCACCTTTAGAGAAGAGGGCTCAAATCTCCTGCTCCAACGATGTATTATGAGTTGAATCCCTAAAGAGGGATTGGGAAGGGGGTTTGGGGAAGGGGTTTCTTGCAAATTGAATCATGTAACCTTGGGAAATGGTGTCAAGAACCCACTTGTCACACATAATAAGAGTTCAAATTTTTAGACAGGAAGCCAATTTTTTTGGGAAGAAGATTTCTTTGGGAACTGGTTCTAAGATTTGGATGCCATGATTAAAAGCGAGATCTCTGCTTGTTGGGAGCAGACAATTATGTAGTCTGCTGATGACTTTTACTTTGTGATTGAGACGGAGACTGAGAAGAAGGAAGTACTTCCGGGATTGCTGGAAGTATCCCAGGGTATATCGGGCAGACTTAGTTGAAGGGATGAAAGGGTACCTCTTTTTAGTTTTGTAAGAGATGCCCAGCGCATGCGCCATTCTCTTAGTGTCATTCATTTTTGCTAGGACATCATCTGTGTCTGCAGCAAAAAGCCCTCTCTCGTTGAATTTTAGACTTTCTATTTTTGCACAAGTCTAGTATGGCTGAGCCTTCTAGCTACCACACTATTTGCTGTTGCTCTGGGCTGCCGTGTCAGCAACGTGAGTTGTTGATGTGAGTTGTGATTGGGCTAGAGCGAACCCCTCAGCTCTGATGATCTCTCCTTTTTTTTTGCCATCTGGAGGTATGTGGGCCAGAAGTGGACCCAAAGAGTCCCATAGAAGGTGCTGAAATGTAGACATCGCAGAGACACAGTTTGATGCCCTAAGAATCATCATACAGGAAGAAAACATTTTCCTTCCCAGTATGCCTATGCGTTTGCTCTCTTTGTCAGATGGAGAGGTTTCTGATGCCTTTGATGATCTGTCTGTAGATGATTGAACCACCATCAAGTTTGCGGTGGGATGTTTCACGAACATGGCATGCACCGGGTAGAAGGCACTATAGTGGGGAGTCCACAGGAGAGGTCACTGAAGGTGTTTTCCAGTGAAGCCTAGATTGCTTCATTATCTTTTTTTGCATGGATTTGGATGATGCTGTCTTGGAGAGGATCTTATAAATAGGATCTTCTTCCTCCTCTTCAGCTGGAAACATTTTAATATTCAGGGCTTTTGACATTTTTGCAGTGAGAGCTTGGAATTTCTTATGGTCCTCTGAATAGACCTCGGATCAGGGCAGGATCTGAGATATTATCAGATGGACATGAGATGGAGTCCTTTGATTCACTGGATGGCATAGAAGAAGAAGTGTTCTTACTAGAAGTATCAGAGGGTTCAGATTTTCTATGTTCCTCAGACGTCTGGGAACTCTCCCCATCAGAAGAAGCGCTCCGCGTGCAGGAGATGGATGTGCGCGATCCTGAGTGAGAAGGTGCTCTTGTATCTGCAGCTGTTACGGGACTGAACACATCTGCAGGTTATGATGGAAGGATAGGGGGAGCAGATGAAGACACAGGCACGCTGGAACTTGAACATGCTGCAGTTAGAAGTGGTGGCAGAGACACAGTTTGCGGTGGATGTGCCGCAGTAGCTGTGGCTGGGACACTCTGCTGTAGTATTTCTTCCAGAGTCCTTGCAATTTGTGTTAGAGAAGTCTGGGAGTCTCTGGAGTAGAGACCTGTGGACATCCTTGGAGTTGGTAACGGAGCAAGAGTGGGTGGTCTGCCCAATGCTGTTGATGGTGCAGGGAACAGGTGTCTTGTACCCCTAGAAGCATATTGAAAATAGTCATAGCCCACTGAATAGGGCTGATCCCATTGGTACGGGTGGTAGCGAGGAGAAGGCCAGTATGGTGCATGTGGCCACAGATAACATGGAAGATAGGCTGGTGAACTTGGTTCCATGTGATGCTGTTTTGTTGGTTGAGAGATCACACTTCGAAGTCTGGGTCTTGGAAACTCTGGTGGTGTGAATGAGCGTAAAAATCGAGGAGAACTGTGCATTCGATCATCAGTGTCCAGAGAAGAGTCTGGTGAGAATCATGGGGAGTTCTCACCTGAAACTTGTGGAGAGATTGTGGGAGTCAACGTCACTGGTGTTGGTGAGAGCCAAAGCTGGGGTGAGTTCAAATCTCCATACGTTGAGAGATTGGTGGAGAGCGATGCAAATTTTTGGAGCACTTAGATCCAGATTCAAGATCTGAGGATTTGTCCTACTTCTTCTTTTTTGGAGATTTTTTTGAGGACGCTTGTTAGTAGAAGAGACCACAGACAACTACTACTTCTTAGGGAAAGAAGCTGTTGGTTCGGAGGGGAGTCTCGGTGCAGAGGCTTCTCCTTGGGCGGATGCATGTGGAGGGGTGCTCAGTACAGGGGCTTCCCTCAGTGCGGGAATGGTGCTTGGTGCTACAGCAGTAGTTCCCTGCACGGGAGGATCTGTCGGTGCGGAGGCATCTATCTGTATGGGGGCTTCTCCCAGCACTGGGGTGTGGGCTGGTGCAGAGGTGTCAGAGTGTGCGGCTAGGCCCCTCGGTTCTGAGATTCCAATCGGTGCGGGACCTATTTCCGGTGCAGAGACAGTCACCTGAGTGGAGTGTCTTTGCGCAGAGGTTTGTGGCTGAAGCATCGGATCTTAACCCCACATAGGAGGTGGCACAGAGGCCGTCCTTTTTGGTAATGCTGGAGCCCCGGCAGAATGAGGGGGGAAGCCACTGAGGGGCTGGAGCACCCTTTCAGTCAGATGGTATTGGAGCTGCATTTTGCAATTTTTGTACAGAGCATTTAGAAAGGCTCCCACAGGTCTGACAGCCATGTGTTTTATGAGTCTCACCCAGACAGAAGAGACACCTAACATGAAGGTCAGAGAGAGGAATGGAGACAGGGCAGATCTTACATTTCTTGAAACCCCCTTTCTTTGGTATGTTTGGAATGTTGGATCGGCTGGGCTGCTCGGTATCACTCCCGTCTCCAAGGGGGGAAGAAACAAGACTTTTGTGTCAAAAAGGTTTCCTTTTGACAAGTACTGATGAAGATGTTATATTAGTTGTTTTCCCGAGGTAAAAATCTACGAGAGAAGAAATGACAAGGAGAAGAACTTCCTTCAACAGCCTCGTTTGGCGGTTGGAAGGAACCGAGGTAACGCATGCCCTGCCCTGCCTTATATACTGATGCTATCAGCCCACCAAAATGGCGGCCAATCAGGCACAGGCTCTGAGGGCACGCGGATAACTGCTGGGAGAAGTTTCCGATGGCCGGTACCACGTAGGTGCAGAATCCACCGGTGAGAGTCATGGAGCCCCACTTGAAGAAGAATGGCAATATGGCTCCCATCGATTGCCCCTATACAGTTTAGGACCCCCACCCCCCCAACAAAAGTCCTCTATTACCCTTGCAGGGTCAGCCAGCTGCGCCACCTGGTGCCGCAATGCTTCAACGATCACTGTGCAAACCTTGACAAGGATGATGCCCACCGTAGAGGTTCCAATGCCACATTGTAATCTAGGTAACACAGCGGCAGGAGTGGCAAGCTTCCAGATGGCCCTGGCCACGTGTTTCTCCACAGGGATGGGCAACTGCATCACCGTGCTCTGCTTCTCCAGTTGCGGCCTGAGGAGCCCGATGAGATCTTGGCTACCTGTAGGACGAGGTGATGGGGAATCCTGAAACTGGAGATTCACTTGGCATCTTCCTATAAGGACAGCACACTCTTCTACCAGCCTGTGCTTTTCTCCTTAACCCAGACCAGCCTCTCAGTGGGTACAGCTCTGCGCATGGTATCTGTGACTGAAGCCATGTCTTCCAATAGGTACCTCTCAGCGTGTATCAACTCCCCTTGTATGGCTTCGATCCTCCCCAGCACGATCCACTGTCACTGGAAGTAGACAAGTGCACAGCACTGAAGCTGGAGCTGCCTCTACAGTGTGGTGCACCCCACTAACCTAGCCACAGATGGAGCGAGAGCCTGTCTATGTTCTGACAGTATATCACGCCAATGGCTTGGATCTGTAGGATTGTTTGCAGGTTCTGCTTAGCTGCAGTAATGAAGGCCTGGAGTGTGAAAAAGAGCACAAGCAAGTTCTCAGCATGCATCTCCATGGCTGCTGTAACTGCGTCTGTGAACTCTGCAGACCACACACCAAATTTCTGAACAGTTTGAAGAGCTCAGAGGCTGCCTAGTTAGGTCTGGCTGCACGCTACTCATGAGCAACTACTGACCACTACTGGTCATGTGTCCTCACAGGACTGACTGTACGCCTAAGCATGTGTGAGCTGGTATTGGTTAAAAAAAGATTTTGCAAACCTTATTGTCTGTATGTGTGTGTGTTGCTGCGCTGCCACTGCCAATCCAGGTGGCTATTAAAACTGCATAGACATTTCTGCCACAAGGAATGTTCTATGTATGCATGATGGAGTGCAGACACCACGCAACCCTGCTACAGTTCAAAGTTCAGCAGAATGGAAGAGTGGAGTCCCCAGATGCGATTACAGAATGGGATGGGAACAAGATTCCTACTTTTCTGGATGTTTGTGCATACAGCAATGACAGCAAGAAGATACCCACAGGGCTACTGGGAATGCCTCAATCGGATGGCAAAGATGAATCTCTTTAGGGACACAAATGACAAGGAACCTGAACCGACTGATGGAGTTTGTTGCCCTATGTGAGGTTTGGACAAGCAGAGAACTGCTGAGCAGGACGTTTTCCACCCCCACTGTACTGTAATGCAGAAGTAGCTAGAGAAAAGGTACAAGAGGCACATGTTTGGGGGCTTTATGGAAACTGAAGAGGGATTTCCAACACCATGACAGGCAAGACCCTAATAAAAATGTGTGCTAGTACCTACCCCTACCATCACCGCAAACCGTGGATGAGAAAAACTGGGCTGCAACATGCAAAGACTGATTGCTTTTACTTTCACTTTAGGCATTCAATAAAGTATGTGATTTTCTTAATAAACTTAACCTTTTGCTATGCACATAATGCTATTTTGAGACACCAAGTGCTGGCAAGTATAAACCCAGGCATGAAAATCCGTGGGTGGGTGGGTATAAGCAGGTGCTGGACCATGTTCCAGAGTCATAATAACCCAGAAGAAAAAAACACCTGGTGTGGCTTCTTGTTCCCATGATTTGCTGCAGCAATGTGCAGAGACAGAGGGTGAGATACTGGGAAAGGGGGGGGAGTTGGTGGGCAGAGTGCGGCAGGGAAGAACACCTTCTTGTCTACTAGGCTTGTCATGCTAAAACTGTGAGTGGGAGAGCGTGTGTGGGGGCTGCCCAAACGCTAAAGAAAAACACACAGGGGGCTGCTGTTTATTAGGCTCTACACACTATACACGTGGGTGGGGGCTGCATGGACCAAACCTGGACTCTAGGGGGCTACCATCTCATTCGTTAACACCCACAGTGCATTCGTTTGTGAAAAGTCAGTTTCCAAGCTTTAGAACTACTCCCTTTCTCTCTGAACCCCTCACCTCGCACTTAGCCTTTGAGAAAAGATGACCACAAAGTCATTCTCCTTTCTGGCCGGAGAGAAAAAGAGAGTACAGTGCTGCAATCAGAACACAGCTGCTTATTTAATTATATTTATATGCTACCCTTCCCATAGAGGCTCAGGGTGGCTCACTGTTGCTGTTGCAAAGGTGTGACTGGGTAGCTAAGCTTTGTGAATGAGAGCCAGACCTGGAAGACTAGGGTTCGAATCTCACCCCAGCCAATGAACTCATTGGGTGGCCTTGGGCAAGTCACAACCCTTCAGTCCAAGTTCCCCATCTGTAAAATGGAAATATTCATGTGTGTGCGTCTTTCCCTGCGTTCTCCTCATCCTTGTACATCCTAGATTGTAAGTCCACTAGGCAGGGATCTGTCTCCAAAATCAGTGACTGTAAAGTGCTGCGTACACCTAGTAGTGCTATAGAAATGATTAGTAGTAGTAGTGCTGCCGCCTCTTCTAAGCGGATCTCTCCCCACACTCTGCTGACAGGCTGTGCTTCAGCAAAAGGAAAAAAAACACAGCAAACCTGTGAAGCCATCCCTCTACCTCCCTTTCCTATCAGTCTTCCTAGTTTCCTGACTCTGCACTGGGAGACAGAGGTATCGAGCAAAGCCAAGCCAGGGACAGTGGAAAAGAAGCCTTGCGCTGTCCCCAGCTTTGCACTGCTCTTTGCCTCTGTCTCTCAGCACAAGGCCACGAGACTGGGAAAGCAAAGGAGAGAGGGAAGGTGGCAGTCAATGTGTTAGGTTCTAGCCTCACGGTGTCTCTCTCAGCCAGCGCAGCTGGGCTAGTGAAAGCAGCAGCCATCTATCAAGACAGTGAGGAGACTGCTTCTAGTGGGGCACCCCCATGCACTGCACTGATACTTCTGGACAAGAGATTGTCAGGTTTCCTGCTCTGCCTTGCTGATCCTTCTCCTATCCCCCCCTCCCAGGTGACAGGCTTTTGTCTTGAAAAACTAAGACTGAACGGGGTGGGAAAGGTAAACACTCCCTCTTCACTTTCCTCCACTGAAAGGAAAGGAGTGAGCTTGCAGAAGCACAGCACTTTCTCTACTGAACTCTCAGTATGAGGCAGGCAGAGAAATCTCACTTGCCCAGGTTCATAACTGACAGTGTGGCAGAGAGCACTTTGTAACACTGAAGATCGCAGAACCCCTCTTTTTCACACAGCCAGAGAAATAGGACTTAAGCAGATTGTGCTGTACTTGTCTCCATTTGTTTAACAGTGGATTTTTAAAGTACTGATTTTATCCATGAATAAGGGTTTTTTTACCTAGAAAGACTAATGTAACGAGCTACCTGTACTTTTGTGAGAAGCATGAAGAAGAACATTAAAGTTCTATTGAATAAACTCCTACATATTTACCTTGATCTGCTCCGATCCTTGTTTCGGTCTGAGCTCCTTTCACGGTCTCTGTCACGGTCTCTGTCTCGATCCCGGTCTCTGTCTTTAGGACGGTCACGATCCCTATCCCGTTCTCTTTCACGTTCTCGTTCCTTTTCCTTCTCTCGTTCACGCTCCCTCTCCCTCTCTCTTTCACGCTCCCTTCTCTCTCTTTCGCGCTCCCGCTCCCTTTCTCTTTCTCTCCGTTCTTTTTCAATCTCTTGTCTCTCTTTCTCCTTTTTGCCTTTTTCCTCCTCCAGTTTCTGGAAACCAACAAGAGAACTTTCACAGTTAATCTGTAGCTGTACGAGTCTGATTTGTCCCACACAACACCCAAGGCTGGTAATGGCGATACCAAAACCACCAATGATTTAGCCATTAAATATTAAATAGCTTGAATTCAAGAATTAAATCAAAATTCAGCAATCACAAGACTAGATTTCGTGCAAAAGCATAAATCTAAACAGGCCAGCAATATCCAACCTCCGATGGTGAGGTAGAGCTGGTCTTGTATTGTGTATAATGACTGAACTTCACAAACACAGTGTACTAACAATCATGGTTCACACAAGAGTCATTGACTCAAAAAGGTGAAGAGAACTACTTGGACACAAACAAAAGGAACTTTTAGCTGAAAAAGTTCATTCTGCCCTACTGATTGTACAATTTAGTGGGATGCTAACTGGGACAGCAGCTTCACCCACAGTTTTGCCAAATCAATTCCATTCAAAGATCTTGGGGGCAAATAATCCACATGTACACTAGTGCATATGGTTAAACAGTGTCACACCCCTCCATTCTGCTCTCCCAAATGAAATCTAACTGTTCATTTTTAAGAATTAGGCTCTGTGAATGGAATCCTTATCTCACACCCCCACAAGATGAAAGAGATAAAAGGTTGAAAAATCACTCAATTGAAATACAGAAACTAAAAGGGTCATTGCTACAGTTTTATTGTTACTGGATGCAAATTGTAACTCTTTCCATTTAAAAAAACCAAAAAAAACAACAGATGTGTGTGACCAAAATTCCTATAAAGGCAATAGAAAAATACATCAATAGAATGATAGATAAATCCATCCTTGGAAGCAATTGGTGTGTGTTAACTTACAGATGCTGTGCTAGGACATGGACCGCCAACACTGGATTAAACTTGCCTATAAGCTATGTTTCTGGGAGGAAGAGCAAGTACATGGTTAACAAATAAACCAAATAACAAAGACAGACCAAGTTTGTCAGCCTGATGGATGCCAGACCACCACATGGTTTTTACACATACTGAGTAGAAAAAACAGGTTTATCCCCTTTGGCTCCACGTTAACCACCACTGAAATGAAATTAAAAACCGGAACAATAAAATGTGCATTTTTCCTTTTTTAAAAAGCATTTAAGACAACTTTAAAAAGCAGATCTTACCTGTTTGATATCTTCTGTCATATGCCCATGGACCAGAGAACCAACAAAGAGTTACAGAAATAAAACTAATTCACAGGAGATCAAAATATCTGGCACCGTGCCACATTACATTGATAGTGAAATATAGGCAAGCTGGTGTTAGATACATTGAACTCATGAGGAAAAGAATGGTAGAAAGTGATATTGTAAAAGACAAAACTGAAAGAAAATTAAATTCTACAAAATGCTGGGTGGGGGTTGGAGACTGATGAAAAACTGGTTTCCAAGTGAAATCGTTCTATAGAAGTCTTAAAATGTAACTTCATCTAAAATGGCAGATGTAAAGACTATGCTATGTCAACTTGCAAAAGCAAACTTACCTCAATTTCATATACTTTTAAAGTTTATATACTGAGATGGTTGATACTTACAGATTATTTTAGATGTTCCAATAGAAATTTCTTTGGTTGAGTTCCTGGATTTTTTCTAAAGTATTTTCATAGCAGAAAATTTGTTTCAAAGTAACTTTTATCTTCTATACAAACTTTGGCCTTTTAAGACAGTTTTAAAGCTTGGTTTCTTAAAAAGCAATAAATGGATGAACTGGTATAGCTATTTTGTATTGAAACCGTATCTAATTAGACTGCTACTAGCATAAATTGGAGGGTCTGAAGGAGGAAATGGGATGGGGAAAGTAGCAGATATGCTGACATGACAAACAGAAAAGGACAGATAGGAAAATCATAAATCTTACCTTATGCTCTCTTCAGACTCGTCCGTGCTGTAAATGGACGCCCCCTGCAATGCTGATACCCTGACAGTCTGTGGTTATTGTTTTTATAAACTCATACCAAAAACATGCAAAGGTTCACTGTGCTCACTAGCCAGCTGTTACAGACTCAGACAGCCCATTTAACCACTCCACCCAATATACGCAATGGCCACTTTTTACAAAAATCAAGTCAATTTTAATTAAAGTTAAGAAATCCATAGTACACCCCAAATTAAATAAGTCAAAGGCAATAAAATGCCTGACGGCTTCTGAAACAGTGAAGCATCTCTCTCTTTTTAAACCATGATTTATTTGTACTTTTGTACCAGTGACTTGATGGGGCCTGGAAATAAAACATGACTATGTTTTCACCACCAGTTCCACATATCTCACAAAACTATTTTCCTCAGGTTCTCATTCCCAAGTTGTATTGGAAAGGAAAATGCAATATTTGCACTTTCAGCAATGTTCAATCCCTTTTTGCTTCATGTTGATAACGCTGTATGCAAATAAGGTATCACGCCACAACTGCGCAAGATAAAGTAGAATGGCAGGGGCCCACTTCACCGAGTTGCACCTTCAACCGTTCATCATTATTAAGAAGGGGTACTTTTTAAAAACATTTGCTTGAAGAGTGAACACTTGTTAACATTTCACAGGGCCCTGGACCACTCCAGTCTTGGTGGGAAAAGATAATACCGCCTTAGAAGCTAAACATTAGAATACAATACATGCATAGCTTGCATTTGACTACCCATATGTACCACTTTCCGAAACAGAAAACATTCATGGATGTACTGACATTAACAGAAACTTTTGTAGGTGGGAACCCTGAGGTGGAATTTGCTGTGCACAAATATTTCCAAGCCAGTTACCCCTTTGCATATTTTTCTGAGGGGGCATCCATAAATATAATAAAAAACAGAAGCTCATACTTACATCCTATTCCATGTTACTTTCCAAGCTGTGAGTTTCATCTTGCATTAGTCACCATATGATCTCTATCATAATGGTGGGGGTCAATGAATAGATTAGCTTTATGGGAATTTACAGTTCTTCCATGCATCTAAATTTTGGTAAGTCTGGTAACCACTGACCTAATTTAATTTTCCCCCACTCTTAACTTACAAGCAGTAAAAATAAGTCTTAAATTTTTAATTTTAAGTTTTAGCGCTTTGTAAAATGCTTCTCCAATTATACAACTGCCTACAGAAACACACTCAGGGTATGTCTCATCCTACAGGCCAGCTTAGTCTTTAGTTATTATCAGGTCTTATGTATGTGTAGAAAGTTAAATTGTTTTTATTCATGTTAAAGTGAGCAGACTGCAAAGCAATCATTAGCAACTAAAAAGCTTATGTACAAAATGTCAAGGACCACTTTAATGTGGCATTTGCTTTTGTCTACTTTTTAAATGCCTACATATTACTCTTACTATAATAAGCATTTTAAGTGATATTGTAATGTACTGGTTTAGATTATAAAAGTGAGGATTTTGGGATTCTGTAAAAGCCTAATTTTGTATCAAGTGCAAAAAAAGAAAGAATACTACCTTGTGTGTATCTCTGAATTTACTGATCTCTCGTGATATCAGGTCTCTTTTGTCTTCTTCCATTTCTATAGCATTAATATCCTCCTAAAAGACAAGGGTGACATGAGGAAAAGCATTAAGACCAATCTGTGTAGACACAGGAGAACAAAAGAAAAGCTGAAGGTTAGAAGTTTTGTACCACTCTTGTAAGAGATAAATAAAGGCCTTCTGCAGTACTAAACCTGACAGTCTGATGTTAATGAGTGAAAAATCAGATGGACAAGAGTCACAAATCTGGTAACTAGCAGTAAACACAGTCATTGTCAAAGCCTACAATGTAAACGAACCTTGGTGATGAGTGGATAAGGTATCAGTGGGGCCACTGGAAATCTGCGGAAAATCTGCGGAAAAATCCACGGAGATTTTTTTTTTTAAAAATAGATTGCACACTACTCTGAAAAACAATGTTTTGTATGTTTGTACTATAAGCAATATTGTATTGCTGTGACCTTATTTCTTTGACTTGACAAAATCGCAGAAGAACCTCGCTAATTCTCCTTTCACTGATCTCCTTCGGAGCAAAGTTTTAACGGGTACTGTTGTGAGGTCTTAAATTAGCAAGACTTCATTAAATTACAAAGCATACTAAAGGACATTAGTATATTATGAATCATCATCATAAAACTAAACTACACTTGTAAAAATGCATGATCAGTACATTTTGTGGAGCATAAGTCTTGATTTTGTTAGTTCACAGTACTTACTCGCTAATTCGCAAAATTCAAACAGCCTCCAATGGATCTCCCAAAAGTTAGTGCGAATTAGCGAGGTTCCCTCATGCTTGAAATCACAAGACAGATTTCACTCACTCCTTCTGCCCCACAGTCTCAGTTATCCCACATTACCCATTATCCCTTCATCCAAAAGAAGGGGTGAGGGACTCAGCTGCTAATGCAAGCAGGAGTTTTTGTCCCATCGCTTTAGGGGACAGAAACCACAGAACCAGCAGGTTTTGCTCACATGATGTCCACCCCCATTTCCCCTTCTCCCCCAACATGCATAGGGAAAGTTTCTTCTCTTTCCCAGCAAGGAATCCGGCTCATCTCCCATCTGCACTCCCACAAGCCAAAAAAGGCAAAATTCAGTGGTTTCCCCCTTCCTACCCAACTGTGGAAATAAGATGAAATACAATTTCAGTCCAACAATTGTTGTTTCTTTGGCAGAGCACACTAACTAGCTCCGCCAGGTCTAAATCTAGATACCACAGAGCTTGCAAAATCCCCCAAAGTAAGAACGTGGTATTCAGTTCTTGTAAGATTAAAATGACCTAACAAGAATTTTTGAGATTATAGCCAACTGTCAACATTCATTGCCCTGAACAGCCCAGTACAATGAAGTCTTTACCATACTTATTTGGAATGTACAAAACATAGCCCATAGCAGGTACAATGTCATGCTTAAAGAATCTTTGCCTAAAGAAAAGGTGAGGAGTTGTCAACCCAGGACACTTTACTCCTCAGGTTATTTTGAGACTAAAAATAATATCTGACATCCTGAGTGAGGGGTGTTTCTTGCACTGGTCTTTCAAGTGCTTCATCTGAAGCTAAAGCTGCACTACTACATTGTAATGTGTATTACACAGGAGAAAAAGGAAGGCTTAAAGAGGAAAAAGCCTGGCTCTCATGTTTATGTAGGACCATCCACATAGGGTGAGCTGTGCCACACATTTTTGTCAAATGCCAGATTTAAAACAAACAAACAAAAAAAATCAAAAAAGAAAATCACAGAAACGGAAGTCAAAGGGTCAAACACAGCAAAAATCATTTTACTATCTAACACACACATCACCATTTGATGATGAAGAATTATAATACACCTTTTATTCCCAAAGAATTTCAGGGTGTTTCTAAACTATACATGTAAAAAACACCATTGAAATGCAGCCATTATGAGGTTGAAGGGTGGCAGTAGCCAGGTGATTCATGGCTACATATAACAGGATTTTGGCAAAGGACACCAGAGCAAACACTACCCTTAAGAACAGTGTCTGGGGATCTTTAGATGCCAACACAAAACAGGCAGGACTTTGAATTTTAAAGGTCTCACCTGAAGACCGTAATCTTCACTGAATTCAATGTATATACCAGAGAGAGGACAAGCTGAGACAAACCTGCCAAGATTCAAGACTGTGGTTCCAAGTCTAGGTATTTCAAACCTGAAGTTTACATCTCTGCACCATCCAGAGGGGATGGCATCTAAAACTGACTAGATTTCAATATAATACATGAAAATGCTGCTGACATCAATGCTTGTCGATTTGTTTTCTCATGAGAAGTTTGAGATTAAAGTATTTGCACAAGGTTTGGCCACTATATAAAGGTGAGTTGAAGAAAAAATATCTGTTTTGTCCAAAATCAAAACACATACGTCCTCCTTCTTTTCCTTTTTCTTCTTCCTGGGGTGAGTGTCAGATTCCTGGGAGGGGGCATTGAGCTCGCTGGAATACTCTCGTATTAACACTTCAATAGCCCCTTTAATTAACTGATCTCTTCTCTTTGTTTCCTCATCCAGTGCTTCATCATCATCAGTTGAAGATTCTGGCCTCGAGTTCTAGAGAAAATGGCAAATTTATGAATCAGCAAGCTGTTGAGCTAAATTCCTTTAAAAAAGAAAAAAAAGAGCAAGCCAGAATGTGGTGGTGTGATCCCAAATGATTAGATTTTGATACACTTTGTATGTCTGTTATCTGAGGTCACATGATCTTAATATAGGGTCACAGGCAAAAAAAATGCAGGAACCACAGTCTAGGTGTTTACAATAGATAGCCTTCTTATATTTGATAAGGGCCCATTGATGCTCAAGTGTCTCCTTATTGGCGTTTATGAAAAACCAGGAAGTGTTTTCAAATTTATCTTTTCCTACTGGGCCATTCAGAGAGAGTGTGGTTGCCGTGTTGGTCCCGAATGACAGAAGTGGAGACAAAGTCGTTTGAATGATATCTTTTATTGGACCAACTATTGTTGGTGGAAATGTGCAAGCTTTCAGACCTCAAGGGTCTTTTCCTAGGCAAGTAGGAGTCAGTTCTGACTATATATTATACTATATAACTACATTATAGGAAGGACCCTGTGAGGTCTTAAAGCTTGCATCTTTTTACCAATAATAGTTGGTCCAATAAAAGACATCATTTTAACTGCTTTGTCGCCATCTAGTGGACCATCTTATACTGGTAATGACTGAGTGAGACTACACGAGTTTTACAAGTGGGATGGTTGCAGACTATGGCCACAATCCCATACTCGGTGGATCTTCCGCATGATTTATGTGCGGCTGCACACATACAATCCACAGGGCATGGGATCAAGCCCTATAACATTAGGATTGTATTATGGCAGAACAGGCAGATCAAGGTTGAGGGGGAGGAAGAGACAGGGAAAATGAAATATCAAAAGTTGTGGGTATAGTATGTAATTTATTCTATGCTTCTACAGAAAATTGCAGACCACTTAACTACCTCATTTCTAGACTGCAGTGTCATTTTGGAAGCCCACTAGACTACCGTGCAATAAAGATACACTACAATCACTGCAGTAGCGCAATGGAGACCCAAGCACAAACAGCAAGAACAGCTTCAGAAAGCTTATTTTCCCTCTAGTACTACTGATTGAATGTTACATCTCACTCTTAAATTAGAGAGGAAAATGATATTTATTTTTTCTATCAAATTCTAGTTGCACTCACATCCTCAAAATTATCTTTTTCATTGGAATGGAGAGAAATGGCAGTACTGAAGAGAATCAACTTCTAATGATGTTACACCAAAATATAATAAGGAACCTTTGGATACTGAGTAAACCCATTTATTGATTCTCAATTAATTTGTTTTTTTTTTAAAAGGAGAAAGAGAGAGAGTGCAAGAGGTGGAATCTCACCTGAGAATCCAAGCTGAGTGTCCAGTCAAGCAACAGGTGGAGGAGGAGTGGGGGCTAGGGGAGGGTTCTGATGGAGCAGCTGCTAAGAATGAGTAGGGAGGGCGGGTTCAGTTGGAGCAGGAACAGCTGAAGAGGCTGCCAGGCCAAGGAGGAGCAGGCTGAAAAAAGCTAGAAGGCAGTGACAGGGAGGGCAGCTAAAGAGGTTGGGGGAGTAGAAAAGCTTGGCAAGGAGAGGAGCTAATTAATCAAAGTGTTGCCTGATTCATCTTTTTCATATGAGAAATTAAGGAATACTTATCTGATTTCTTATTGTAAAATACCTTTAATTTGAATGGCCACAGCATGCTTCAACCACAGCATGAAAGTATTATTTATAAGTACGGCTGGAACGAGATCTTGCAGACTGAGAAAATCTCATCGAGAATTGGGCTCTAGACAAGTTCTTCCCATTTAAGAATCTTGCGAGAATTGGCTGTTCTTGCAATATTCTCAATTTTTTTTAAAAAGTCTCTGTTCATACGCAAAATGGCCACTAGGGCTGTCCTGCGCATGCGTGGCCCTTTTCCAACATGGCGTAGGCCAGGCGGGGAGAACAGAATTCAGAAGGGGGGGGGGGGGGGGAGGAATGGGTGAACCAGGTTGTGTTGCACCTGAGACGGAACGCCCTAGACAGGTGGAGTGATCCAGGCAGGGAGAAGGGAAGGATGGAACCGGGGTGAACCAATCAGGGAGCATGGAACCTGGAAGGAGGGATGAACGAGTCAGGCCCAGGTAGATATAGGATGGGATATGGAGATTAGGTGCATGGCGATGGGAAGAATGGGGGAAAAACACACCCTACCATGCAGATGGCTGGCCATTTATTAGGTACAACACATTAGATATGCGGGGAACATGGACACACATTTATTCCAGAGTTGTTATTGTGCTGTTTATTAACATCTAAGGTTGCCTTCTTTAATCTAGGTAGCAAATCAGTGTACCTGCTTAATGAATATGTCACAGGTTAAAGACTATTTCTAAGGAATTATCTTTGTTAAATTCATAGTAAGAGATCATAAAACATATTATATGCTCCAAGAGGTCACTATAGACAAAGTGGACAGAATCTATCATAAGGAACATGGAGTCTATGCAACTTTGGGAGCAGCTAGAAAGTGCTATTTACCATTCATTTTGATTTCACCATCAATAAAATTACTATTGTCATTTATACAGCACATTCAGCATTCATAAGTGCTTTACAATCCTTTAACGTCTCACCCTAAGAGTAACCCTGGCTCTATCTTAACCAATTATAATTATTCCTTTATGAGCCGAATGCCTCCTGGTATATGCCTTTGCGCTAGAGAAGACAGACCTTTATTTTATATGAATGATACTTGTACTGCATTGTCCACTGTTAAGTGAAAAGTCAGTAGCAAGAGAAAGTCAAAATAATCTTTTGTATAAATCCACTAGTTTCAAAAGAGCAACAAGGTTACACCAATATGCAAAGCATACTGTCTTTCTGAACAATATCAAACTATCCTAGAAAAATGACCCCACACTTACTAAACATAGGTCATGCTTAGTATTCTCTCACTTCCCTATAACACATTCTTTCCCAAACTACTTTTGTATAATGCTCCCTACACCAATGCCTTTTCCCTCATAACCATAACTGACAGTCAGGGATGGGGAGATGGCAAGAGTTGGTGTTTGGGAGTGAGAGGGGCAGATTTGCCCAAAGACCCCAACTTCGGAAGTAACTGGTATCTTCATGCCCTGCACCATTCACTAGTGCAAGCTTCAAAAGGGGCTGGACCAGGCCAGTGGGCCGAAGGGCTTGTCCTGGGGTGGGGCAATGGAATGCACCTCTGGGCAGCAGTAATGAGACAGGCTTGTCCCTGTTGTGCTCCCAAAGTCCAGTCTCCTCCCCCACTCCTGGTCATGACCACTCTCCCCACCACGGTAACATTACAGCCCCAGCATGAACTCTATGCCTCCCCGACCCGCCTTCCCACAATTTGGGAAATGTTGGGTAAAAACAGTAGCCCACTGTGGCCTGCGTTTTTACGCTTTGCCCCATGTGCCACTGGCACATATTGAGGGCCCGCCAGATGTTTACCCTGGATTGCTCAGGAGTGTTTAGAGGGTAGCCCAGACTGTGAGCCCGGAGATATAGCCTTGGCTAGCCTCTGCCCAACCGAGCTACATCAGGGGCGGCATGTTTGTTTCCGGCCAGTCTGTGGGCGGGAAGAATGGAGAACGTGGTCAGCCCCGCCACCTGCCATAACGGGCAGCCATGGTGGCTAATGATGGCCAGTGATGGCTCCCCGTCATGGCAGAGGGTTACGTGGCTGCATGCTCTCCATTCTCCCCTCCCCTGAGCTATGCGGCAGGTAGCCCAGCAGGACAAACGTTTGTTCTGAACTCTGACTTGGGCTGCATCTGCTGTAGCTGCCTAGCTGGCCAACACGTTTGTTTTTACCCATTGTTATAACTATATAATCTCCTTTTTCGCCTTGTGTCTTTTGTTTAAAGACAAACTCCCACTTCAGACATGCCAGAGAAAACTGGATTCAACTGACTCAGATATAGCAAATGGAGCTTGTTATAAACATTAGTACTGAACCCCCACAGATTTTGGAGGGGTTTCCCTGTGGCCTATAATCAGAGTTTTGAGCCCTTTAAGATGAAGTACAAAAAGGTAGTCATTTTTAGAACAGATGTCGAATACTTAACGATATTGCATACATACCCCATTGGAGGCCCTTTTCTTTGCTTTCCACTCATCTAACTGAGCTTTTGTCTTGGCATCAACTTTAACTAGCAGCTTCTTCTCGCCAATCTGGAGGTCATGCAGCAATCTGAGTGCTCGTAATGTGGATTCTGGTTCTTTGTACTCACAAAATCCAAAAGCTAGAGGTAGTGGATGATTAAGAAGAAAAATATCAATATTGTCACCATATAATATTGTTGCTATTACTAGAACATTACTGGGGCACTTTTGACCCCTAATTGGAATGCGGAAATGAAAGCACCATATGACCAGGCTGGGTCATATTTGCCCCAAACACAATGTAGAATTTTGTCTGCTTTCATAATATGCCATTTTATGTATGTACAGAAAAATTTCATTACAAGTGCATTGTGGGGTCAATTATACCACAAGTGGAAAACTCCAGTTACCAACTTAAAGCAAACTTGTATCTTTAGATTCTTTACACAGCAATTAACCCTTTCATAGTGTAAAGTGTCAATTATGTTTTTTACTGGTAAGGTTGTGTTGAAAAGAATGTGCTGTTCCCGACAAGGGGGATGGGGTCTTAGTAACCCCAGAAACGTTTGTGTTGAACATACATTTCTGTACCAAACACAATAAAATTATTTTTTTATGTTAAACTGTAGTCATTCAAAATCAATAATTTTTATTTTTAAACTTGATGTAATTGGGGTATATCATACCCCATTAGCAGATTAATTTTTTTAATTTGCTAAAAATTTAAAATCTGAGCAGGGTAAACTACAATGGGGGGGTGGGATGGGGGTGGGCATGAACCAGTGGGGCTCACCTGATCTTAAAGTATACATGGAATATGAAGTGGTACAGGTTTGTTAAAAAAGTTTTATGATTTTTTTGGTACAATTTCCAGGATACAGTGTGACCTCACTGGTGGAACAGTTAAATTTTATTTGGGAAGCTTGGAGTAAGAGGTACATTTGAAATAGTTTTAACATTCAAGTGTTCCTTTTTTTGCAGCGTATAACCATTTGCATGATAGTTAACAAAAACACTGATTTACCAGCTTTTCAATGTATTTTAAAAAAAAAAAAGTCTGGTAACCTAACCGAATAAATCTGATGATGCATGTCAAAAGAAATATTTACCTTGAAGTTTTCCAGATGCTCCTTGCACTCTCTTCCAACTCAAAACCAAGCCACATTTCTTTAAGATAAAATTAAAGAGATACATTACCATTTTATGTATTTTGGTGCTTGCAGAGACAATACATTAGCAAAATATACGCTGTGATGAAATTAAGAGGAAGCAAGCTGTGACAACTATCTAATAAAAGTTTGCAGGAGGGGTGGGGTACAAATTATGGTAGTAAATAAATAAAAATAAATAAATCCTTGCTCTTTAAAAGTTCTTGTAAACTTGATGCTAGCTGGAAGAAAACTTGACTATTGCTTACTGAAACTCATTTAACAAAAGTGTCCAATTTTAACCCTTGTGACTCAACCCTACTAGGCACTGGAAGAATCACCAAGTAGCAACAGAATAATTTTAAAACACTGGCTAAGGATGAAATCTAACGAACCACTTCACTTACCGCAAGGAGTTGCCTTATAAGCATATCTGAGGCCTTCTCGGATATGTTGCCTACAAAGACAGTGGTGGTGGGGCCGCTGTTTTCATCGTTTTCCTTGTTCTTTAGACCCGGATGTTCCTTTCTAGCTCCTAAGTGCTTTCCAACCATGGAAACCGTGGTAGGGACTAAAACCTGGAGATTGGTGGGGTAGGGGGTAGAGAAGGGGGGAGGAGAAATATGATTTAATCTATTTTACAGCTTATCCGAAAAACCTGTAGAGGTTTAAAAAGGAAGGCTTGGAGATATACCAGTAGTTCACTAGACTAAGTTTACAGATTGGAATTGCAACAGGGCAGTACAATTTTAGGATTCTACACACATTTTTATTAGGCTAGGTGCAGCACCTCACTGGTGCCAGCAGACTGAACACATTTCCCCCCACAACTTACTGTTATAAACATATTTGTATTTCAGACTGGTACTGTTTATTTTACCAATTCCATTTATTGGAAAGAAATAATAATCACAGTATTTTAGGAAGTAAAACAGTCACTAGTATTTTTAATTGCTAAGATGATCCCAAATTGTAAATCAAAAACCTTACATGTCAAAAATCAATATACACTGATAATTTTACTACTAGGACCTTCAAGGGGTCCCTGTCCAAGTCAGAGCAGGGAAGAGACGCTTCGTCCTTTCTGGCTAGCTGCAACGTCGTCCTGGACAAGGCTAAGTAGGCAACTTGTCAGTATAGTGACACCAATATGCTGGTGACCCCCAGCTTTGCCTTTCTTTTTCAACAAACCCAGACCCTGCAGTCTCCATGCTTACTCGGTGTCTGACGGCTGTGTGGGATTGGATGAGGGCTAATCGACTGAAGCTGAATCCTGACAAGACGGAGGTGACGCTGGTGGGTAAGACGATGGGAGTTAACGGCCCACATCATTGATGGGGGTCTGTCCTCCATTGGTTCCCCAGGCGCGGAGTCTGGGGGAACTTCTTGTTGCCCAGCTCCGCCTGGATGCTCAGGTGGAGGCTGTGGCGAGGGGTGCCTTTCGCCAACTACATCTGGTACATCAGCTTAGGCCGTATATTTTGGACTCTGAACTGGCCACCATCATCCATGCTTTCATCACCTTGAGACTAGACTATGGTAACGCACTCTACATAGGGCTACCCATGGTGATGGCCCGGAAGCGGCAGCTGGTGCAGAATGCGGCGGCCCGTCTTTTGGTGGGACTGGGCCACCGGGAGCACATTACACCAGTGCTCCATTCTCTGCATTGGCTGCCGATAGTCTTCCAAGCCCGATTCAAGGTGTTAGTTTTAACCTATAAAGCCCTAAACGGTCTGGGCCCTGCCTATCTGTGGGACCGTCTCACCCCACGGGTATTGGACCGGCCCCTGCGGTCATCAGGGGATGCCCTTCTTGTGGTCCCCCAAGTTTTCTGGGGGGCCACGCAGGGGAGGGCATTCTCGGTGGTTGCACTGAGGCTGTGGAACCCCCTTCCGGTGGGGATGCGTCTGGCCCTGGACCTTCCCTCCTTTCGAAAAAGCTGTAAGACTTGGCTGTTCCATCAGGCGTTTGGTGGGGGAGATGGGTAGAGGGTGGGGGAGGAGAGGGATTGGGGGGACAGGGGGGAGTTTTTATAATTTTATCATTTTTCTAGTTTTACGTTTATTGATCTTTGTTGCTGTAAGCTGCCCCAAGCTTCTTGTGGCAGGAGGGGCGGGATATTAAATCTTTTAATAATAAATACATATTTTAGCCAGCTAAGAAGCAAGGCTGGATGAGGCAGATTCACTAACATAACCTGTATGATGTCTGAACAATATCCAAACCTCAACAAGCTGGGTGAGCACAAGGTGTTTTGCACAGCTCTGTGAAGCATCAAGCACCAGCCTAGCCTCAAGACACTGGGTGAAAAAAGACATAATGCTAACTCCACGTTAACATTTCTTATGCGTGTTGAAGGGCTGCTTAGGGCACCAAAACAGCCCTGCAACATGCGTAAAAATATTAAAGCAGTTTTAAATCTGAGTTAGTGTTACTTCCGTTTTTACCCACTGCATTTAAACTAAAAACTGTCAGTTCACAAACAGTAAGCAATGGCACCCTGAACTGATAACCTCATTATGGTTAGAAATTCTAGATTAATTTGTAAAGGCTTTAAAGTCAGTTTGTGTCATTCTGACAATCCTCACTAAATATTTCCTTTCATGGTGAGAATCAGCTTAATGAGATGGGTCAAACTATGAAAATAGAGGTGAAAACAAGCAAGTGTAATAACTAGGCAGTATTTTAAGTTATTGGGGCCGATCCCATGCCCTGTGGATCTCACGAATGCTTCCATTGCGGGCACATTGTGCTGCATGGAAACTGTGCGCATGCACACACGCAGGATCCACGAAGCATGGGTTCGGCCCCATTGTCACCATTCCCCAATACTGTACTTACAGTTGGAGCAGGAGCCATAATACTCATTGGTACTGGAATCATTGGGGTGCCTGAGAAAAGAAGCAATTGCATCAATAGTCTTTATACAGCAAGGACAGACTAAACTTAAAAAGTGAGCTACTCTAACTTCACGTTTCATTTCAAATCAATATAGAAACAATGAAACTTGTTCATATTCTGTATGCTCTATGACTAAATAGGGACCTCACCATTACAGTATAACAGCAAAACTTTCAAGGCTGAATAAAAGGGTTTAAGTTTAGTAAAGCAAAATCCACAGACTTGCATAGGGCTCTGCCTGATATTATGGCTTACCTGGAGGTACAGGTGGAGGAAATCCAGGAAATTGGGGAGGTGGAATTCCAGGTGGAAGTGTTGGGATTCCCATAGGAGGGCGATTCAAGTGAGGTGGAAAAGACATTTTTACAGCAGCAACCTACAAAGATAAAGTGGATGAACTAACCCGCCTCAAAACATGAATTCTTCAAGGTAAAAGACAGCAACCACACTAGGTGTACATTCATCTATGAAGGACTTTCTATTGAAAATGTGAACTTGATTTTCCATTTCCTTTCCACATTTGCGCAATTGGAACACACAGCCATAGTGAAAGCCTTTTATACAAAAACACTTATTGAGCACAAGTATATTGCATTTTAGGACAAAATAGATTGGCTTAAATATAGAGGTGTGGGTTTGGAAATTATTGTGAAGTATTTTACTGGAAAGTTTTCCACCTTTGATTATTTGTGTTTTTATGTAAACTGATAGCCAAAATTGGTATTAAAAATAAATTGTTTGATATTATAAACAGTTTTTAATAGTACATGTGCCGTTCTCCTTCACCCTGCACCCCACAAGCTTTCCTGTAATCTTACTCCACCCCAATAACTTATTCCCTCTTTGGCCACAAACATTCTCTCTTCCCATTAGT
>QEPC01009912.1:2280041-2299527 GCA_003113815.1 Sphenodon punctatus | reverse complement strand
GGGGGGGGCGCGTTGATGTGGGGGCTGGGTGATTCTTGGCCCGACCGGTGGAACGGCTATCCATTTGAACAGTGGTCAGGGTTGGTGGGTGGAGGCAGTAGATTCCCTGGGTGCAACCCGTTTGAATCCCTCCCCACTCACTCCATATCCCTGGTTGCTCCATGACTGATCAACTCAGCGGACACAGAGCAGCTCCCCAGATGTGCTCACTTAAAAACGGCCATTATCTCTTAACCATTTGTAAAATGGGAATAAAACTGACCTTTCTCACAGGGCTGTTATAAGGATGGACCAGATAAGGATTATATGGAACTTTGAATACTGAAAACACTATATAGTTAATAATGTTTGCTCGTTCAACATGGTTGTTAGTTGGTGAGCTGAAGAGTTTATTACCTATCTAGAATAAAAACTATTTTAAATGTCTTGTCTATAGTCTCAGCAGTGCATTTGGACAATTAGAAAAATGCATTCTGTTAGTTCACCATCATATTAACAATCATTTTTGTAACAACTGTTCACCTGTATTTTAAAGTCTAGTTTGTTATTCAACCATACGGTCTCTGTAAAGCTAACTGGTGAAAAAGGACATAGGCTCACAAAGAATACAACCTGCTGACAGCATGCAAGATCACGCATATTTCAAAGCAACAGTTAATTACTATACAACAAAATTGATAATCGATGTTTTAATTTTTTTTTTAAAAAATCAGATTTTATTTAAGTCAGATTTTTAAAAGATGCTTTTAAAAAAAATAATGTAAGCCTACATAAAGATAAATTTAATTTAAGATATGTTAAAGCTCAAATATACCATAATGAAATAGGGATTATAACTTCTAATTATATAGGATTTGAGAGAATATAGTCATGTAACCTAGTTATAAAAAGCTTTACACACAGGCCATGGACTATATTAGGGGCCCAATTTGATGGGGTTCCCAGAGGCTCCCCTGTAGTAATCTACAGGGGAGCCTCTGGGAACCCCATCAAATTGGGCCCCTAATATAGCCACTGTAAGGACTAAAGATAGCCACTCTACCACTGCTCAGTTTAGAAGATTCTATTAAGCATCTTGGATAGTTTATTTTCAGTTCTCAAACTGTGGATTTGTGTCTCTCCAGAGATAACATCCTTGTTAACAGCAGCATATGGAGAGGGAGAGATGACAGATTTGATTGCCTAACCATCAGCCCTATTGTCTCTAAGTCTCTGCAAGTTTGTATACATGGACTCAAACCCTTACCTCTCTCTAAAAATGCAAAATGTCAAGAACGTGTTGAATGACTATATGGGGTTCTCAACCTTTTGTATAAATATGCTTAGATTAAGTCTCCCCTCTGCAATTCAATTAATTAATCAATTCTCCACCTTAATTTGACCCTGTTTCAATTCAGTTCAGTTCACTCACTCCACTTACAGCAGTGGCTTATATGACTGGATGGTGTGTAAGGAGGCCCCAGCCCTGGCATGGTCACAGTGACATCAGTGGTAGCATCTCCAGGTGGGTTCCAGCTGGAGCAGGCAGACTCATGTCACACTCTACTCCCCCAGCAGGGGCAGCAATGATGGCAGGGCTGCAAGAGCCCTGGGTGGGCATGAATCCTAGTGCCAGGACAGCCGTGGTGGGTGGGCTCCAGCTGGGGCAGGCAGGCTCAGGGCAGGCTTCAGGTTCTGCTCCCTCAATAATGGGGCAGCAAGGGCAGTGGTTCAGCAGGGACACAAGGCAGGATCCTGCTGCTGCAAGTAGGTTCAAGACAGCCTCCAAGCTCTGCTCCTCCAGCATGGCAGTGGTGGAGCAGCAGAGGCTGCAATGGTATCAGGCAATGTTGCAAGTCTTGAGCT
Source organism: Sphenodon punctatus (assembly GCA_003113815.1). Classification (NCBI taxonomy): domain Eukaryota; kingdom Metazoa; phylum Chordata; class Lepidosauria; order Sphenodontia; family Sphenodontidae; genus Sphenodon; species Sphenodon punctatus. The sequence goes on along the minus strand of QEPC01009912.1, from coordinate 2,297,682 downwards.
CCCAGTTCAGCAGGGTAAAGCACAGGTGGCTCTCTGGGTGGGAAAGCAGCCCTGTTCTTCCACTCTGTCCTTTTGCTGTTTGAAGTGGCAGAGAGACAGCTTAAAAGAGTGGAATTTATTTTCCTCACAGAGAGCCACTGGCCCATAGCAATTGCCTAATGCAGCCGAGCTGAGAGCTGCTGCGAATTTGTAACCTGGCAGGAACATAATTATAGTGAAAATAGAGGGGATACATCCCTCTGAACTTTCAAAGCAGTAGGGATATAAATGCCCAGATCCCCCCTCACCCTTACCAACTTTTAAGCCTTAGAAATAGAGCTTCCAGGACTTAGTAAATGCTTTCACCTAGGCACTGGTGGCAGGAATGGGCTATGGGGGTACTGGGGGGAATAGTTCTAACTGAATGATTTAATTTGCAAAACAAAAAGGTTTGGGGGTGAGGAAATGGCCCTTTTTACATGAGACGCTCCCTCACATGGGACACCCATTGTCCAAGCGGGAAAGCATCTTGTGTAAGTGTGGGGATGCAGGAGTGTGCGCTCCCGACACCCATGCACCGCAACCCATCCCATGCACGGAGCAATCGATAACACATGTTGCTCTGTGGGGGGGGGGGAGGGAATCAGTGTGTGCCCATGTGCATCCGTCCCCCCCATGCAGAAGCATGCCCACAGACCACCACCCCCAGCTGCAGTCAGTTTAAAAGGGCTGATGTCTCACTGGGTCTCACTCCTTTAGAAAGAAGGAGAAAACACCCTCAGGATACATCTGGGGGTCTCCCCCTGCTGAAAGACACAAAGGGAAAGTTTGCCTTACTAACAACAGGACACTAAAGGTAGTTCTCCACCCACTGAAGTCAAGAGCACAGCTCACACTGGCATTAATGAGTAAAGGACTGTTTCAAAAAGTTTTCTTGAGCACTACTGACAGCTGGCTTGGGCAGCACTTTCACGTATTGCCTGAGCACTCTGGTGCTCCTGAGCACCAGGTTGAGAATCCCTAGAATAGAGGACTGTTGTGGATGGAGTGGATCTGGGCAAGGAGGAGGAGTCTGGAGATACATGCAAGGGAGGGGCAGTAGAAACAGAAGAGAAACATTTTGAGCATAATACTCCAGAAGTCTTTGAGGGATATGTTTCTGAGTATAGTTTCTCCGTTGATTTGAGATCTAGATAGGGAACAGGAATGGTAGAAGAAGAACCTACCATGGTAGCAGGCCATAAGAGAGACCTTGTTTGGGAATATTCACTGAAGCGAACTGGAGATGGTTCACCCCTCAGTGACTTCACAAGTATCTCCATCAGCTAGCTTTGGTAAATAAAAATAAACAAATCAAAATTCAGTTTTCTGATGTAGCTGCAAAATTAATCTGAAAATATCAAAATAAACCACTGCTTTAAATGTTTGATTTGTACCTTCTAAAAATTAAGCCTTACATCTCTCTCAGTTGTGAATAATATGTATTAAGGTTCTATTAAACAAGAATGCATTTTGTGGAAAACAGTGATTAAATCGAGGTTTCCCAACCAGTGATTTAAATCATTATTTAAAGTCATAATTTAAATTGACTTGATTTAAATCAAATCCACCCTGCTATACAAGCACTGTTGCAAGCCCATGTTCTTAATAAGTGGTGTTGCAGTGTAGGTTGGTAACGCCAACATACTGGCATTGTTTATTAGCCAACTTGCCGGCAATCAAATCCTCTGGATATACATTTTTGTCTGACCAGGGGATGGAGGAAGGGCAAGGATGGGCGCCCACTCGTTTAGCCAGTGCCTCAGCCTGCCCTGGCCATGGCAGGAGATCTAACAGCTGCCCAGCCAGCCGGCCGCCCCACAGGGGGACCAACCACCTGCCCAGCTCCCCATGTTGGCCCTGCAGTATGGAGGTTGCATTTTCCCTCTCTAGTGTCGCATGGGAATCAGGCCCACCACAGCTTGTGTGACTGCACTCATCCTGTTGTCATTCAGAAAATGCTATCAGCAACAGCGGGTAGACACTAAAGCCATTTACTGGTGGTGGGAGGATCCCAAAAGGAAGTTAGGGGAATGCTACAATCGTTCTTTGCCCCTATGTCCCATCGCAGCCTCCAAGGTGGGCCAAGGGTGCCCTCTTGTGGATGCCAGCCACCCGTGAAGTTGCTACAAGGGCAAGCAGGGGGGTGTTCTCGGTTGCTGCCTCACAATTATGGAACTCCCGCCCCTTGGAGGTCCACCTAAGCCCGAGCGTGTTCGTCTTCCGGAGGAGATGCAAGACCTTTTTGTTTGGACAAGCGACTGGAAGGCGGCAATAGGGTTGGGTGGGAGAGGGGAGAGGGATTTGGAGAAGGTGATTGATAGGTGGTGGACGGTTGGGATAATGTTGTGGTTTATGGGGATTTTAATGTATTTTATTATATTTTATATTTTTAACGTTAGCTACCTGAGTCTGCAGAGAAGGGCGGGGTAACAATGTAAATAAATAAGTAACTTTTCTGGGTTTGATAAGTTTTTAATCTTGTCTACCTCCCAGTTGTACCCTTCAGATTTCTCAAAATGTAATAAAACGATGGGTGCAGCCACATGAGCCGAGTGCGGCCCTGAGTCAGGCAAGTGCAGCCACTACACTGTGGGGCCAGCGTTAAGGAGCAGGGCACATGATCAGGGAAATCGGATGGGCTTCTGTCGGCTGAGCCGCCGGCCACATGAGTGGGCGCACAGCCCTGCCCCACCTCCCTCTCCTGGCCTGACCACTATCCCGTCCCTGGCTGTGACACGGTAGAGTGAGCAGCAAGTGCTCAAAGCCCTGCAGCAGACCTCACTATGCAGCAGGGCAACAGCAACCATTATTATTACTATTATTATTATAAGCTTTTATATAACGCCAGCGATGTACTGGTGCTTTACAGAGAATAAGATGGACACGGTCCCTGCCCGAGAGCTTACAATCTAAAGCAGACAAGCTGCTGCACCTTGGGCACCGTTACCCATTTTGGGTAAGGCTGCTGATACACACTGTCTTTGGCCTTTTTCAAAGGCCACATCACACGACAGCCAGCCGACTGCCCTGCAGCAGGGGAACATCTGGCAATCACTAGCAAAGGCTGCCCAGAGTGGGGTAAGGCTGCTTAATGTGCAGTAGGCATTTTGTGTGGTTGCACCCCATGTGAAGTAAATGGTCTCAAAATATTTTCACAAAGTGAGATGGGTCAATAGGAATATTAAGATTTTTAACATCTTATGCAAAATAAGAGCAGATGATACTTACCCATATTTATTACTTTTACTCAAGAATGAAGTAGGCAGACATAATGGGCATAGCTGCATATTAAGATTTTAAGAGAAGCCCTAAACTTATATTATTTTTATAAAATAAAATGGGTATTAACACAATACATAATCTAAATTCAATAAAAATATTAGAAACCTGAGAAATCCATTTATACAGCAATAAAAAAGTAAAAATCCATTTATACAGCAAGAAAAAGGTCCTATTTAATCTGTTTTACAATGTTGTTCCTAATATTTTTGAGCAGAAACCAGCAAAAGCTCTCACTGCATGTAAAATTGGGAATATACTATCCTCAACCATTTTGTTTCTCATTGCAATTTAAAATTTAACCACTGGGGGATTTAAATCTTTCAATCTTAGGTTGGAATACGAAGGACAGTTCCATACGGGAACGGGTCGCCATAACATTACACCAGTGCTCCATTCTTTGCACTGGCTGTCTATAGTCTTCTGGACCAGATTCAAGGTACTGGTACTGACCTATACAGTCCTATATGGTCTGGGCCCTGCCTACCTGTAGGATCGCATCACCCCCCCACCCCCTCAAGTCCTGGATCGGCCCCTGCGGTCTGCTGGGAGTGCTTATCTCAAGGTCCCCCGAGTATCTCGGGGAGCGACTATGGAGAGGGTGTTCTCGGTGGCCACACCTTGGCTGTGGAACTCCCTCCCGATGGAGGTCTGCTTGGCCCTGGACCTTCCCTCTTTCCAAAGACTGTGTAAGACTCTGGCTGTTCCAAAGACTCGCTGTTCCACCAGGCTTTTGGTGAGGGAGACGGATGATGATGGGGGGGGAGGGGGAAAGAGGGTTTTTAGCTCCACTCTTTGCGTTTTCATGCAATTGTATTTAGGGCAAGCAGTGGAAGAGGTATTTCATGCACTCTTTGATTGCCCTATATATGAAGCCCCACGGGCACGTTTGGCTCAGAAGATACAAATACATCAAGAGGCTCATAGGAGGCAAAAATTCATCTTTTTATTTGGGGATAAAAACTGTGAGCGAACAGAGCTGGCTGCAACTTTTGCTCGGGAGAGGATCAAATTGAGGAAATTATGTATCTATAATATCACCTCCGGAAAAGGTCATGATGGAGGGGGGGTTTGAGAGTATAGCCAATAATTGTTATTAAGGAGGTTGTCAAGTTGCCATCTTGGATTCTTTACATTTATTAAAAGTGTAGGAGTATGGTTGTTGTTATGGAGGATACCCTAATACTGAATTGATTTGGGAACTGTTACATTATATATTGAACATGGTTAATATCTATAGTTATATTTTATGGAGTTTTTAATGTTGTACAAGTTGTTTTAAATTATAGTTGAGGTTATTGGGTTGTATTTATTTTTTTATAATTTTAGATATTTATGTATCAGCCATGGCGGAAGCCAGTGCCTAATAAAGATTTGTATTTGTGTTATTTGTGCAATTGTATTTATATTTTTTTAATATATATTTGTTTATATATGTATTTTAATTGTTTTTGTGAGCTGCCCTGAGCTGCTGTAGAAGGAGGGTGCGGCCATGTAAATGAAATGAAATAAATAAACAAATAAATAAGGACCAACCACATTAAGTCTACGCAGACATTTTATGTGATAGGGCAAATTAGCCCAACTTTCCCTTAAAACAGCTACTGTAGTGTATATGAAACTTCGAAATTGAACAGTTAAAATCTAATGTCCACATCTTGAAATTCACCACTACAAATTAATAAGCAGAATGATCAAAAATAAAAAACAGAGTTCTGACTACTCTCACATTAGGAGCACTTTTGACAGGGTTCACACATTAGCAAGAAATCAAAAGGATGCTTGCACTTCCAGTTTCCATGCTCTTCTTATTGTGTTCAAGCACTTTTACCTTTCAGTCATTTTTTAAGTGGATGAACAGCAGAGAATAGATTTCTTACAACTAATAGAAGTCATCCAGATGACACTAGCAGCTTTAGTGCTCAAAAAAGTTTCCCTTTGCTTTAAATTAATATTGGTCTTTTAAAAACATGACTGAACAAGTTTTGCCCAAAGTGAATTATGGCTGTTTAAAAAGACCTTGACTAGAATTCTGAGATTTGTATTACATCCGCAATAGTTACATTAGTAGCACAAGTGTTGTTTACCACACTTGATGCTTTACAAACATGTTAGTAACTAACAGATTTTAAGGTTATTTGAAATTAAAGAGACACACTATGTAGACAAAGTAGTAATGTTATAGTCAAATCTCTGGTGGTTTTTCCATTATACACCTTACATTTGCCTACAAGAATTCCTCCAATATAGTTCATTTGTATTTTAAAATGAGTTTTAAATCTACAAGATAGAAATACTTCTGGAAAGTAAGAGTAAGCAGGACAAGCAGTTTCTGGAATAAAGATCTTTAAATGTAATTCACTTTCAGAAATTTCTTAATCCGCATCTCAAGGACAGCATTATTCAGAAGCTTTAAGCTTGTCTTAAGACTCTCTGACAAAGTTTGAAGCACAAGCTACTTTTTGACAGTCACTTACTTTAGAAGGCTTTTTAATTGGATGTGTAGCACTTCATAGACTTATCTTGGGTGCAATTCTAACTCCAATGAAGTCAATGACTAAATTCCCATTGACTTCAATGAAGTCATGATCATCTTACCTCTAGTGCATAAAACCATGTCTACACTAACCTAGAGTCCAAATGCACACATAGCACTTGCACCATTCCTCAGAAACTGCTTAGCAGTTATATTGTTGACCGTGAATATTGGGATAGGTGAAGTCGTTTGAGGGTGGTTTTCTTAGTGTTCAATAAGAGATTGACACTGAGGGACTTTTGTGTTCGCAGTATTCACACACAGTTTTAAATGATAAATTATATCACTTTAAAAACTTAAGCTGGTTGCAGAAACAGTCTGTCTATATTGGTTTAAGAGGAGAGTTAAACCAGTTTAAGAGAAAGTTGTGTGTGAAAGCATAAAAAGGCCTTACCTTGCTAGTAGGGCTTTAAGCCACATCAGCAGAACTATACAGATTCAAGGACACTATACCAGAAACATATGATTTGAGGATTACTCTGGTTTGAGTTTTATTGCAAATCCATTTCTTATTTCTACAGTGTCAAGCACAATAAACAAATTCAAATTAAAAAGATATAAAACCAAATATATTCTAATTTCAATACTGAAATATGAAACTGTTATATAAGTAACATCAGCTCATTGAAGATGACCTGTGGATAGTGCTAGGAAGTCGAGTCAGTGAATTTGTCTTATCAGTAACCAAGCCAAGCACCCGAGACCTTGCATCTTCGTTAACGTTACAGCCCTTGTCTCTCCCTCTGTTCCCCTTCCTTCATCTCCCCACCCCACCCCCCCGCTTCTTAGATTGTAACCCCTAGGACAGGGACCGTGTCTATTCCATTACTCTGTAAAGCACCAAGTACATTGCTGGTGTTATGTAAATCCTTGCTAATAATAATAATTTATAATCCAACATTTCTCTTATAGGAGGAGGTTGGACCTAAATATACTCTACTAAACATGTCATGTACTTTTTATCCCTACTATGATGCTATCAACTGGTTCATAAGAATGTTATTTACATTCAACACAATTGAAAGAATTACACTATAGCACAAGGACCCTGGGGATGGTAGGGTGAAATGGGGAAGACTTTGAAGAAAGTTGGTGGCCTTTAAACAGTTAGCTAGTTAGCTCCAGAAGAATGGTCCAAAGATGAAGAGTTAAGTGAGGCTAGAAGATTCCCCAATAAAACCAGTTCTTTTGAGCTTTACAAAAGGTAGCTTTGGCTCATGCATTGGCCAGAGTAGAACTGAAAGAGGGTACCAGCAAAATCAGGTAATCCGTCAAATTTCCGGTACCCAATTTGACCCAGTAAAGGTTGGGTACCATGAAGTACCCAATTACGACCTAATCAGGTACCTGATGTCCCAAAATGTTGACTTACAGTCCTGATTTTTTGTCATTTTTGTTGATACATTACTGACTGCCAACATCTATTTATTGGGTTTCTGTTAAGTTCTGACAACTTTTCAGCAACTTCTGGTCCCAGAAAACTACTGGTTCCATTTTTAAAAAACTCCTTTTAAAAACACTTAATTATTCGTTTTCCGGCCCAGAAAATGAACTTTCCTGTCCTGGAAAGTCAAATTCCGGTCCCAGGAAACTACTTTGGGTCACTTTAAAAAAAAAATCATGCCAATTTTTTTGTTTTCCAACTTGATATATCAGTTGGTATACTGATAGGGAATCAGCAAACTGAAAAATCAACACTAGAAGTACATGATATTTTTCAGTTTTTTAGTACCAGATTGATGCCTGGGTAACCCACCGGGTACTCGATACAGTACTAAAAAAGCCGTTATTACCTGCAGGTACTAAATTTAGTACCTTTTCAGCTCTAACAGGGTGGTTAAAGCAGAGCTTCTCAAACTTTTTTCTATACTGAGGACCACATTTTACTATAGGGTAAGCAAAATGTGGCTCAAGAGCCGCATGAGGCTCTTGGGCAGTTCAAGTTGTAGCTCTTGGCGAGGGTTGGTTTTGGGCCCTGCACTGCCTTAATGATCCTATGACTGTTTTCACTGCACCTGAATAAAAGCTGCTCCTTAAAATCTCAGCAACCAGGACTGCAAAGAACCAGCTCCATCAGCTAATCATAAAGCAGGAGAGGTTTGGCTTGTGTAAACGTGAGTGGGTGTTTGTAAGGAGCAGCCACTCAGGTGGAGAGGGAAGGGATTCTACTGAGGCAGCTGCATCGCACTCCCCTGCCACGGACCATGGGGGAAGAGAAAGCACGCTGGGCCTGCCTTTGAAATGGACATGTCCCAGGTGTGAACGCTGGAGAACAAGGCTTCCCAGCGCTCGTAGACAGCTCCTGTGACTTGCAACGGCCATATTCCCCTTTTTTGGCTATTTCTTGTTTCTGCTTGGAAACCACTTACAGTTTAAAATATTTTAGTTTTTAGTTTGCAGTAGATAGGGAGACACCTAAACAATATGTTTAACAGCCGTTCAAGATGTCTAATAGAGATCTGCATGGGTGTAAAATGGGAGAGATTTTCATTAACTAAGATTCCATGAAAGGAACAACAGCTGCTGTAGATAAAGATGATAACTTAAATATGTTATCATACCACCTTCAGATGGATGGTGGGCTCCATGGTTTCTGGGTGGCCATGCGGGGTAGCATCTTATCTAAAGACACTGTGTGTGCACCTTGTGCTCTCAGACATATGAAGATTTTGATACATGGCTCTTTCTTGGGTATGTGAACTTTACATACCGCAACTTATTAGAAAAATAGTTGTGGGGGCCATCCTCCCTGTCGAAATAAGTTTTCTTCAGAAAAGTCAAAAACCTCCTTGGATCCCATAATCCAACTCAGGTAAAACCACACCTCCCCTTAAAGCAGACTGGGACACAAATCAGAACAAACTTTCTTTGTAGACACAGTGGGCCTTGTTACCATATTCTAGTGAAAGGAAACTTATTTCCTTATTTTAATCAGTCTCCTTATCTCCAACAAATACTAAAAATTCACTTTAAATAATATCCTAAAAGTGACTGCTCTTTCTGGTGTGGTAATGGCATTCCCATGAGGCACTCCTATTCTGTAAATCCCTTGGAAGTGTTGTGAGAGAAACAGCTCACTACAAAGCAGCTGCATAAGACTTGGGCTTCTCCTTTGTCTAGTTCTACGTTTTCATATCCACAAACTGACTGTAGTTTCAAGTACCCACCCCCCCTTAAATGCAAAGAACATGTGTGGGGAGCATGTGTAGGCACATGCAGTCTCTCTCTCTCTCTCTCTCACACACAGCCCTCTTCTAAGCACATTTTAAGCCTAACTTAGTTCCTAAAGCAGGCAAAGATCCTCAATGAGAAAATTTTTCATGCTGGAAAACATTTTGACAAGACGTCAAATATGGGATGGCATATACTATAAGAAGCACAGCATGTAAAAAAAAGTTAGCTGAACATCACTAATAACTCTAGGGTACTCTCCTAAGATTAATCGTAACCAGTTAACATATTTAAGTTATCATCTTTATCTACAGCAGCTGTTGTTCCTTTCATGGAATCTTAATTAATGATAATCTCTCCCATTTCCCCCCCTTGCAGATCTTTTTTAGACATCTTGAACGGCTGTTAAACATATCGTTTAGGTGTCTCCCTATCTACTGCAAACTAAAAACTAAAATATTTAAACTGTACGTGGTTTCTAAGCAGAAACAAGAAATAGCCAAAAAACATGCTTTGCTTATGCTTATGACCACTAAAGACAGATAGTAGTCATCATGTTAGTTAAAGCTTTTCCTAACATGCTATACAGTAGACATGGTCAAAGATGGTAATGTTTAAGAGAAAAGTTAGCTGCTCTTGATCAACCCTTATTCCACTCTCACTAGACCAGGAATGGGAACCTCTGGCCTAAAGCTGTTCTTTATTTGGACCCTTTTCAGCTACTAGATGAGACCCATAGATTCAGTCCAAAGAACGAGTTCAAAGGAAGGGAAAGGAGATGAGGGTACACACTCAAAGACAGGGGACCAAATCATGGCAGAGATTCATGTTCTGGAGCCCCCTCACTTCCTTGATCCTGATAAATCTTTTAAATTGCCCTGGACCCAACTCCTATCCAGCCCAAAGATCTTGTCTTCATTTTCAAAGTGGCCCTTGGGAAGGAAAAGGTTACCCACTCCTGCACTTGCCAAGACATTTTTCAGCATCATTGTCTGCACATAAGTATTTGCTAACAAGTGTTAGCTATCCCATTTTTCCTAGTCTAGACTGAGAACTATGGGTAGGGAAATGCTCCGGGGGGGGGGGGGGGGGGGGGGGGGGGAAGGGATTTTTCTCACAGTCTTTAACAAGAGTTAAAAGTCTCAATGTACATTTACCAAAACAAAAATATATATAAATAAAAAAAATACCTAGCTTACAGGAACTGACTTTAACCCTAGGATTGAGCCTGGAGCATGCACACACAAGCACAAAAGGGCATAGGACAAAAGCCAGTTGCCTAAGGATAAATTATCCCTCTTGAGGCAAGAATAAGAATCCCCATAATCCCACACAATGTGTGAGCCACTCCAGGGTAAGTCAATACAGGAAAGGTCCACAGACCCCTGTGTAGGGCTTTAAGGGAGGTTCCCCTCAAGCCTCTCGGCATCAAGATAAAGATGTACTTGTAACGCCTCTATAGCCCCTCTCGCGTTGCCATGTTGACAGGCTGACTCTACACAGGGGGCGCTTAACGCGGGTTAATAAACCCCTCACACCTCCCCCCCCCACCCCCGGCAGAGAGCGGGGGCGTTTCCGCTTCACCCGCCTGAGTGTGAGACCGGAGAAGCTGGGCGCGCTCGCCCCGAGGCGGAGTTTCCTCTCGGTTCCAGGTTTCCCCCATTTCCCTCTAGGCGGCCGCAGCGGTGGATGCTGGCGCCTCCTGCCAGTGGCGGCCCCGCCTCCCTGCTACTCACCGTCCGTCTCCACGGGGCAGTGGGAGCCGCGTCCGGGTCGTCGCCTCGGCCCCTAGCCTAGCGCGCTGACCGGGGAGGCCTGTCCTGCTCTCGCTGCCTCTGCCGGGCTCGGAGGCCTCTAGGCCACAAACACACCGCACCAAGGCAGAGGCGCCGCCGTCGCGCTGCGGATCACGTGAGCCACCCTCTTCCGCCAGCAGCCCAGCCTGCACCGCGGCCCTCTGATCATAGAGATGCGGTTAGACTAGACCGCCACACCATACACTGATGGACACCGGACATATTACCACAGAATGGTAGCGGCTAGAAGGGTGCAGGATAAGGGAAGGGGCGTGTCCCAAGGTACGCCATCTTTCCTAAGGGCAGGCGAGGCAGCCGTTTGACTCTTATCAGAAAGTGGCCATCTTGAGGTGAAGCGGCTCATGGCTGCCTCTTGTCAGCGCCTGCCGGGGGGGGAACCTTGGTTCCTTGCCAGGAAACCTGAGCGTGCGGGACTCCACCACAGCCCCGTAGTGTGTTCCTGGCAAAGCTTTGAAACCAGCTGCGCTCCAGCACCCTACAAAGCTACCTGCTCGGTCCTTGCGGGTCGTTTTACAGGGCAAGCCTGCCCCTACTGAAATTAATGGTTCCGCTCCCCTTGACTTTAATGGGAGAGGCTCACACCACTGGCTGAAACTACAAAATACCATTATTATTTATAGACTAGAGACTTTTTGCTTTGTTGGTCCCAGATTTTCCAGATGGGGGAACTGAGACGTGGTAACTTGCCCAAGGCCATCCAGTGAGTTATGTTTAAGACAGGAACTGAACTCTCCACTAATCCTTGCTTTTTTTAAATTACTTTGATGTTGCCTTACCTTTAATGCTACAATTCTCAACTCACTTACTCCAGAATAGTACCATTAAAATCAATTAGATTACTTTGCAGTGAGTGGTTTGGGTACAAGGACTAAAGATGGCATGAAAATGCAATAGGATTGAAAACACGTTTGTGAGCCAGAAGAAGCCGTAAAGGTGGAGAAAATTTGTTTTAAATAATTTAGCTGTCAAACAGACAAGAGCATAATCTTCATTTTGTGTATTATATATTAAGGTTAAATCTCTTCACCCTGCTAATGCATGGTTACCAACTCTTTCCCCCCCTCTCCTCTTAAAGTTATGAGATTTAAGACCATTTGTTTTAACTCCTGTCAGAGGGAGGGGTTCAGGCATGGGGAAAGGGGATGGGAGGGAGTGACCTGGCCCCCCTATGAGAGGGGAAGGTACGGGCATGGGGGGGAAGGAGTGGTCCCTGACAACCAGTAGAGGGGGGGGGAGGGGGGCAGCTATTGGGATTGTTCTGGGCATGGGGAGGCATGGTAGGGAGGACAGACAAGCAGGACTACTGGGGGAGGTAATTTGGTGTCTGTTCTCTTGTCCCACTCCCCCCACCCTGTCTTGGGATATTGGGGGGTTAAGGCCAGTGTGTCCCCTGATCTGACACTGTTGCTGCTTAATTCAAGGTCCGTGGCAAATAAAACAACTGTCATCCACAACTTGATTCAGGATGATGCCACCAACCTCATATGCATTACAGAGACCTGGCTGGGCGAGGCAGCTGAGCCAGTATTGTCCCAGATGGTACCAGCCAGGTACCCTATGCAGCATCAGTCGCAGCTCAGGAATCTGGTGTGGGGGTGGAGTGGCTGTGATCTGTAAAAACAGCTTGGTCTTTCAGAGGTATCTGGTGTCTAAAACATCTAATAGAGAGTGTGTCCGCCTTGTGTTGGATTTGGCTGGGGATAGATTGGGAATCCTCCTGGTGTACTGACCACTCTGCTGCACAGCTGATTCCCTAACTGCTCTAGCCAAGTTGGTCTGTGGATAAAGTGCCAGTGTGGTTAAGTGGATAAAGTCCTGGACGTGGACCTGGGAAGCCAGATTTTGAATCCTGCCCTAGCCATGAACTCACTGGGTGGCCTTAGGCAAGTCACAACCTCTCAGCCTCAGTTCCCTCTCTGTAAAATGGGAATATATATGTGTCTTTCCCTACGTTCCCCCCACCTTTGTCAATCTTAGATTGTAAGCCCACTGGGCAGGGACCTGTCTCTGAAAAATCTGTGACCGTAAAGCGCTGCATATGCCTAGTAGCACTATAGAAATAAGTAGTAGTGGTGTTGAAATCACCTCAGCTTATTGTCTTGGGTGTTTTTAACATACACGCTGAGGCTAGCCTTTAAGGGGTGGAGCAAGAGTTCATGGCCGCCATGACAACCATGGGCCTGTCTCATATAATATCTGGCCTGACGCATGAGGCAGTGTTACTCCGGTTATTGATGGGGTCTGCCCCCCTATTCTGGTCAGTCGGGTTTGCAGCCTTGGAGTGCTCCTGGATCTGTCACTGCGCCTGGAATCTCAGGTGGCGGCGGTGACCAGGAGTGTTTTTCACCAGCTTCATCTGGTGAGAAAGCTGCGGCCCTTTCTTTCTGATTTGGATCTGGCAACCATCATCCATGCCTTCATTACCTCAAGGCTGGAGTACTGCAGTGCACTCTCGTGGGCGGATCATTACCTTTCTTTTTACATGGGGCTGCCCTTGAAGACTGTTCGGCAGCTGCAGTTTGTGCAGACTGTGATGTGTAACTATTTGTGCCTGAGGAAATTGAGACTTAAGCAAGATCTGAATTTTGGTTCTTTCTGCTGAGATGCTATCCCAGAAGAAACAGAGACTGTTCCTTTATGTCACTTTATTCAAGAAATTAAATCAATACAACTTAACTGAAAATGGTTACAGGTGGCCCTGACTCCTTACGGAGGCAGGTCGTCAGAAGCACATAACACCAGTGTTCCGGAATCTGCACTGGTTGCCTATTGTCTTCCGGGCAGAATTCAAGGTGCTGATTTTAACTTTTAAAGCCCTGAATGACTTGGGACCCGCTTATCTGGAAGATCGCCTGGCCTACCATGTCCCATTGCAGCCTTTGTGGTCGGCCTGGGATACCTGTCTGGAGATACTGTTTTTTAACTTTGTCTCCACAACAACTAGGGTGTTCTTGGCTGCTGCTCTGCAGCTGTGGAACTTCCTCCCCAGAAGGTTCAAAACAGTTTCATTCCCAAGGGCATTTGGCAGTGGGGGCTAGAGGGACGGGGGAGTTGTGGGGGAATAGGTGTGAGCTAGGAGGTTGGGGGGCTGGAAGGGGTTGGTGTAGGGTTGGGGATATCTTATATTTTTGCATTTATGGTTTATTTTATATTTTCATTATGTATTTTAACATTGTAAGCCACCCTGAGATGCCTTTGGCGGGAAGGGTGGGATAAAAAATAAATAATAAAAAATAATAATTTATCACTGACCTTACATTAAGCAGCATCAGTGTCAGATCAGGGGACCTACTGGCCTTAGACCCCAAATATCCCAAGACGGGGCAGAGCGCAGGACACAGGGACAGTCACCAAGTGTCTCTCCCAGCAATCCCAATGGTATATCCTTTCCCACCCCGTCATACCACCCATGCCCAACACGACCCCAATAGCTGCTCCACTCCCAACTCCCTTCAAACAGGGCATCTGATTCTCAACCCCTGCCCCTCCACAAGGACCCAGGGAGGCAGGTCGCTGGAGAGAGTCTCCCGAGCCCAGCATCCCCAGAGGCAGAGTGGTATTGGGCATATTGAGAGGCCCGATTTTGCAAGTATTCGAGAAAATGTATATAGAGAAAATAATTCTAATTATACAAATGCAATGCAGCGTTTTTAATTAGGGGTTATTGCTCAAGAAAAGGATCTTGGAGTCATTGTGTGCAGTTAATTGACAACATTCTCTTAACGTATGGCTACAGTCAAAAAGGCAAACAGAATGTTAGCAATTATTTGGAAAGGGATAAAGAACAAACAAAACATATAATGCCGCTACATAAATCTTATGGTGTGACCACTTCTTGAGTATTGTGTGCATTTCTGATCACCCCAACTCAAAAAAGATAGAGTAAAATTAGAAAAGGTGCAGCGATGGGGAACAAAAATGATCAAATGTATGGAACAGCTTCCATAGGAGGAGAAGCTCAATATGTTAGGGATTTTCAGCTTGGGAGGGAGAAGAAATGACTGATGACTGAAAGGGGATATGATAGTTTACAAAATCATGAGTGGTGTGGAACAAATAATTTTATTTATATAGCACACCTCTGGCTCAATGGTGCTCAGAATTCTTCACAATATACATTAAAATACAATAAAGGCCTAAAATACATTTAAAATCCAATTAAAAGGGGGAGGAAAAATACATTTAGGGGAAACCAGCTGTGGGTCCTCTAAGAGCACCTAAGAATAAAAAAAGTCCTTAGGTTCTTTTTAAAGGTGAGGAGGGAGGAACTCCTCACTGCTCTGGGTCGATTTGGAAAAAGCCGGGATATAAATAATTTGTAATAATAACAACAGAAATGTAGATCTTGGCGAGCTAGTTCAACACCAAGGGACCTGCCACAGAAAAAACCCGCTTTACCTGCTGACTTGAGCAATGGCAGGATCCCCAAACTGGGTGGTTATTACTGAGTACAGATAGCCATCAGGACAAGGTTTTCAAATATAGCCAGGGCCTAAACCATTCAGGGCCCTGAAAACCAGCAGCTCAATCTTAAATTCAGTCTACTGTTCCACTGGTAGCCAATGCAGAGAATGCAGGGTGGTGTAATATCATAGCTGCCCAAACCAGTAAACAGCTATGCTGCAAGTGATGGAGATGCACTGCTAGAAGCCCAAAGAAGAGGGAATTACAAAAATCAAACCTTGTGGTCACCAGGGCATGGGTCACTGTGACAAGGTCAGCCTGGGATAAATAGGAGCATAGCTTATACAAATTGCACAGCTGAAAAAACCACACCCAAAACATGAGTTTGCATGGAAAAAATTAGGCTGAAAATAATGCTCAAATTCTTCGCCTGTCCCGCTACTACTACCTATAACCCTTCCACATGGAGGGACTTGAGTGAGGCAAAGGCATCTTCGATGGGGAACCTCATGCCCTGGGGCCAAATGCGTCCCATGGCAGGTTTTTATGTGGCCCCTTCACATGCTGGAATGCCTGACAGTACTCACTTTGGGGTAATTCCCCCTTTTGACCAGCAAGAGGGAGAATATCTTTTCTGGAGCATGCTCACAAGGACGATCCTCCCTTTCTCTCCAGTTTCGTTTCTGCCTCTGGACCTGGCAGAAGCAGATTCAGCATCTCCCCACGGAGGAGCCTTTCTTTGTTCCAGGGAAACAGTTTCCCTCAAGAGAGGAACACAATTGGCCAGCAACAGCCCGACCATAGGGCAGGCCGCATCGGACAGCGGGTCAGAGCCCGCACAACAGGTCTCCCCCACCCATGGACCTGGCAGAGCAGGGAGTGCTCGGCACCGGCTGAGGGCCATGAGATCAGCCCGCTCCCTCCCTGCCCACCTTCCAGCCGGCCAAGCTCGAACCTGCGCTGTGGCCATGGTCCCACAGCTCTTACCGCAGGTCGGCAAGACGCTTCCCGCACTCCAGCCAGGGAACTGGACTAACAGGATGGTGCTGGGTAAGTCCCAGACCAACCCAAAAACCAGACTAAGGACCAGCCCAGGGAGCAACCCCGGGAACAGCCCAGAGAGCAGCCCAGTGAAAGGACGGAAGAAGCAGAGGAGCAGGCCTCCGCCGCTCCCAGGGACAATCTCCAGGGCTTAGGCGAAGTCCTAGGGAAAATAATGTCCTCCCTGAACTACCTCTGTGAGGAAGACAGGGGATGTCCAAGAGCTAAGAGGAGGCGATCTCCCTTCACTTCCAAGAGCTCCTATAAAAAAGCAGCAGGAAAAAAGGCGGGAAAAGGCAAAACAGCCAGCAAAGTCCAGGCTCACAATGCTGCTAGACTCCCCAGAGGATTGCTCCCAATCAGAAGCGGAGGACTCCTCAGACAAGGCAGGGGAGGAAGGGCAGGTGGCAGAGGAAGAAGAGGCGGGGGAGTCTGGAGAAAACTCACAAGGGGACTCAGAATCCTCCCTGGAGGAAGGACAGATCCCTAATGATAAACCCTTCACACTACCCATTGACCAAGACAGGGAATTCCCTATACAATATAGGGAGAATCTCATGAAGCAAGTGATAAAAACACTGCAGCTAAAAGAGAAAATACAAAAGGAGGATTCTTCAGATTCAGAGGCGGAAGCTCCCAGAGCCCATATCCCCCAGGTTCACGGAAAGGATAAAGGGATGCCCCTGGACAGGGCATTTGAAAAACTATCCGCTCATATGTATCCCGAGCCCTCATCAGCTGGTTCCAGGACAAACAGGACCCCAATATTTGTGAAAAGAGGTCAAAGATAATGACATCCCGGATTCTGTTAGCCATAGCCTTCATGGCAGACTGCTCTACTGACACTCTCTCCTGGGCCTCTAGAGCTGTGGCTGCTAGCGTAAATGCTACAAGATGCCTGTGGCTCAGATCCTGGCACGGGGATTCAGTTGCCAAAAATCTACTGATCTCCGGCCCCTACCAAGGATCAAGGTTGTTTGGCACATGCCTAGATAAGGTCCTGGCAGATGCCAATGACAAGGCTAAAAGACAAACCCTACCCTCTACTTGCCGGCCAGTCTCCCTCCTTCCCTTTGTCTCAAAGCTTCTGGAACGTGTCGTCTACTCCCGCTGCCTGGACCTCCTATCTGCCAGCTCCTCTCTGGACCCTCTCCAATCCGGCTTCCGATCCCTCCACTCTACTGAGACTGCCCTGGCCAAGATCACCAATGATCTACTTGTCGCTAAATCTAAGCGCCTCTACTCCATTCTTGTCCTCCTTGACCTCTCTGCTGCCTTTGACACTGTCGACCACTTGCTTCTATTGGACTCGCTTTACTCTTTGGGCTTCCGTGGCTCTGTCCTTGACTGGTTCTCCTCCTACCTCTCTGAC